>JAGFNQ010000915.1:539851-646667 GCA_024364735.1 Boesenbergia rotunda
GAACAAAAACTGAATCAAACCATCCAACCGGACTTGAGGCTGAACCAAGTTCTAGAAGAACCAAGAAACCCAGACTCAGTCACCCTCTGATCAAATGTGGGTGATCCAACCTTAGGAGTCAGAACTAGGTCTTCCTATAGAAATCTTAGTCAGATCGCACTAATTTCAAAAATTGAACCTAAGACTATAGAGGAAGCCCTACCTGATCCTGATTGGATCATAGCTATGCAAGAGGAATTAGCCCAATTTGAGAGAAACCAAGTCTGGGAACTAGTACCTAAACCTGAGGGCAATCTATTATAGATACTAAGTGGGTATTTAGGAACAAACTAAATGACCAAGAGAAAATAGTCAGAAACAAAGCCTGCCTAGTAGTTAAAGGGTTCAGTCAAGTCGAAGGGTTAGCCTATGACGAAACCTATGCCCTAGTAGCCAGACTTGAGTCTATTAGAATGCTGTTAGCCTTTGCAGCCCATAGAGGATTCAAACTTTTCCAAATGGACGTTAAGTCAGTCTTTCTAAATGGGTTCATCAATGAAGAAGTCTATGTAGGGCAACCCCCGACTTTGAGGACCTAGAAAACCTGACCACGTATTCAAACTTAATAAGGCACTTTATGGACTAAAACAAGCACCTAGGGCATGGTATGAACGCCTATCAACTTACCTTATTTCTAAGGAATTTAACCAAGGACAAATTGACCCAACTCTATTTGTTAAAACCTAGAAAAAGACATTTTCATTGCCCAAATCTATGTTGACGACATAATTTTCGGATCCACCAACTCAAACCTTTTAAAAGAATTTGTAAAAATAATGGAAAACGAATTCGAAATGAGCTTAGTTGGTGAGCTCAACTTCTTTTTAGGACTACAAATTAAGCAAACTAGGGATGGAAATCATGTTCACCAATCCAAATATTCTAAGGAGTTAATAAAGAAATTTAAAATGGTTAACTCCAAAAGCATAAGTACCCCTATGGCCACAAATGTAAAAATTGATAGTGACCCTGAAGGTAAATCTGTAGATCTTAAGCTATATCGAAGTATGATTGGAAGTCTACTTTACCTTACAGCTAGTAGACCTGATATCCTATTCTCTGTAGGAATGTGTGCTAGATACCAAACCTGTGCTAAGGAAACGCACTTAGCAGCCCTAAAAAGAATACTTAGATACATTAAGGGCACCCTAAATATAAGGATTTGGTATCCTAGGACTTCAACCTTTGACTTGTCAGGATACTCTGATTCTGACTATGCTGGATGCAAACTAGATAGAAAGAGTACAAGTGGAAGCTGCCAACTTTTAGGAAATAGTCTAGTCAGTTGGTGCAGTAGAAAGCAACACTGCGTAGCTCTATCTACAACCGAAGCAGAATATGTTGCTTTAGGAGAGTGTGTAGCACAACTCTTATGGATGATGCACACTCTTAAGGACTTCCAACTTGATTACACCCAAACCCAAGTCTACATTGATAACATAAGTTCAATCAATCTAACTAAGAACCCAATCCAACACTCAAGAACAAAACATATAGAGGTTAAACATCACTTTGTAAGGAATCATGTAGCCAGGGGTGAAATAGTCCTTAAGCATGTAGACTCAAAGTCAAACTTAGCTGATATCTTCACCAAACCCTTGCCTGAGTCTGAGTTTAGCTCACTAAGAAGGCAGTTAGGGTTATGCTTAGTAGAATAGGACTGCTCTACATGTGTTTTTTTAAAAACTATTTTATTTCTTATCTGTTATTTAATATGTTTGAAAAATCATTTTTGTCTTGAAATTTAAAATGATTTTCCGACTTAGTTTTGTTAAAGACTTACCCCATTCAAAACTAGGGTTTTTTTCGCAAATGAACTTAGCTTAGGCCCTAACCCTAGAACTGCATGCACCTATAGATCTAGAAGCCAGCATCTCACAAGCACCTTAGGGTACTTTTGATTGACAACCTAGACTGGGTTGAGATGCTTAGGTCTATGCCTTGATTCAAGATGCTTTAAGTCAGTGCATCTGCAGTAATTGGGGCAATAAATACCAATTGAACAGTAATCAGGTTAAGTGTCAAGCTTAGAAAATCTAACTTGATCAGATCACTTAACTTGACTAACCCTAGCGAAAGCTACTGTTTATGACAGTTAGTAATAGCTAATAGGGTTAGACAGGACCCGAAAGAGAAGAATTTAAATTGATTTGGTCCAGTTTATACTTAGAATTGGTTCAATACAGAACTTTACTTTATTTTTGCTATAATAATTTTTTTTTATATATGGCAAAGGGGGAGAGAAAGGAAAGGAGAGAAAAAAAGTTTTTTTAATTTTAATTTTTTTTCAAAAACTTTTATCTCCTTTTCCAAAAAGTAAAGTAACGAAAATACTTGTTTTCAAATCTAAAGCATTTCAAAAATTATTTTTGAAAATTTTCTAAGTGCTTAACTCAAAATTATTTCTGAAAATTTTCTAAGTGCTTAACTCAAAATTATTTTTGAAAATTTTTTAAGTGCTTAACTCAAAATTATTTTTGAAAATTTTCTAAGTGCTTAACTCAAAATTATTTTGGAAAATTTTCTAAGTGCTTAACTTAAAATTATTTTGGAAAATTTCCTAAGCATTTAAACTTAAGAATTTTTTTTGGTATCTAACTTGAAAAATCTTTTGGAAAATATTTTTTAATAGTCAAGACTTAGAAGTGTTTTCAAAAACCCCACTTATTTTTGAAAAACTCAGGGGGAGAATTTTTTCAGGGGGAGGAAACTAAATATGCTTGATACATTGCTTGTTTCTTTAACTTAACTTTTTGAACCGTGTTGCCATAAATCAAAAAGGGGGAGATTGTTGGTGCAGGCAGCACCTATGTCAAACCTGGGTTTTGATAATGGCAAAGGGTTTAGAAGTTAAGGTGTAAATGTGATCAAACATGCTTACTGAGTGTGCATGAAAAGTCCTAGGTACTCTAGGCAAGAAGTCCTAGCAAAGGGCTGGGCAAAGAAGTCCTGGTCAAGGACTGGGTAAGAAGACCTGATAGGAAGTCGGGCAAAGAAGTCCTGGTCGAGGACTGGGCAAGAAGTCCTGGCAACGGACTGGGTACCAAAGACCTGACCTGAAGTTGGGCAAGAAGAACTGACTGGAAGTTGGGCACGAAGACCTGGTCAGGTGGATTGGGCAAAAGTCCAACTGGAGGAGCCGGTTGGCAAAAGGTAAACTCTCCTGAGAGGAGTAGGTGAGAACACGTTCCCCGTCGAGGGAACAATAGGCATCGGTTCGACTTAGGGTTCCATTTGGGAGACCCAAAATCAGAACCAAGACAGCTACGACTGTAACTAATGACTAACACATTTGCTTGTTGTGTTTTGGAACTAACCTTAGTTGCAGGATCGAAGGACTGGTCTTCTGCAAGTGAGGTGCCTCACTGGGGCTAGGTGCCCGGATGGACACGGGCGCCCGTATGAATACAGGCGCCCCAGTGTGAAGGCAAACACCAAACCACAGCCGCGAAGCCTCTGGACCAAGGCAGTTCAGGCGCCCGGTCACGGGCGCCCCCATCAGCTCGGGCGCCCAAGTGGAGATGGATAAGCACTGACCGAGCCTGCGGATAAGGGTTCGCGCAGGGATGGCCACGTGTTAGGTGCCCCCATCGTCACAGGCGCCCGTATGGGTGCTATAAAAGGGGGTTCACCCCCAAGGCTTCGATATGAATTGCTCTCAACGCTTCAAACCTTTTTGTTCAAGCGCAACGCGCCGGAAAACTCCGACTTCGAGATTCCAGTGCCGCCGATGACCCTCTGCTCCGAAATTTGATCCACCTCGGGCATCGGTAACGAAAAGTGTTGCAAGTTTAATTTTCTAATCTACTTCTGTACTTAATTTGTAAAACTCTTATTGCGAATATAGAATTGCCTAAAGTAAACGGTCAAGGACCATGGGCCTTGGAGTAGGAGCCGACCGCGACTCCGAACCATGTAAAACTGACTTGTGTTCGCGTGTGTTCTGTTGTTTTCCGCTGCGTATATTCTTGAACTTTCCGAAAAATTTTATAATGATATTCACCCCCCCCCCTCTATCGTTTTCTCCGATCCAACACCTCCTTCATCATAGGCGCCCCATAACAGACTATATAAAGGGGCTTCGACCCCTCAACTCAATACAACATTCCGAAGATCATTCTGAGCATTCCAAGTGACGATAAAGCGCTAACGACGAAGCTCTATGACCAAGGAAGCTCCGGGAGGAAGTGCGCGGCACTTCGGAGTTCCAGATCGGCCGAGTCTTCGACTCTTTCTGTTTAGTTTGATTTACTTTCCGTACTTAATTTCGTTAATATTTATTATTGTAAATCTTGCACTGTAAGACGGGTTTTTCCGCCTCCGGAAAGTCCGGAAAGGAGACCATTAGTGGACGGGCGTTTCTCGTGCTTAGGCCTTGGACGTACTGGCCTTGGGGGGTTGGGAACCAAGTAAAAAATCCCGTGTGCAATTTGTTGTCTTTTATTTTCGTTCTTTCTATTTTCCACTGCTACTAACTCTGTGACCAAAACAAATATTTGAAAGTCGCCGAAAATTTTTACGGTCGATATTCACCCCCCCCCCTCTATCGACGGCACCGGTCCCAACAGTAACCAGATATAGCACATACGAGCAAACGCAATAATGCAATCAACAACAATCATGCAATGATGCATTATGTGCACATGATGTCTGTACGCACTCCAGCTACTCCTACACCGGGTGGCTGAGTGGACAGGATGTCAGGGAGCCAACTGCTCCAACAACCATAAGCCCAAAACCAGGCATGAGAGGAGCCAACTGCTCGCGGGTCACACAACCCATCATGACATGTACTCAAAGCCAGAAAGGAGGAGCCAACTACTCTCTATACCACCTCTGCCTGCTACCACGCTCCGACATCACTACCCATGAGTGACCGAGCGGAGACACAACAGAACAACTGCACATACCAGGAGGGGTCCCTGACTACTATGATGCACCAAATCACTGCTCATGAGTGACCATGCAGAGTCTCGACAGGGCAACTATACGCACCCTCCAATAGTTACTACTCGCTAGTAACAATGTGTACAGATCATGATCACCGCATATCACTAGTGTCTGCTACCATGCTCCAGCAACACTACCTATGAGTGATCGAGCGGAGATACAACAAAATTACTGCCCACACCCGGAGGGGTCCCTGACTGCTACGATACATCGGAATCACTACTCAGGAGTGACCGTGCAGAGTCTCAACAGGGCAACTGTGCACACCCTCCAACAGCCACTACTTGCGTCTGGCAATGTGTGCAGATCATGACTGTCATGATAGATGCGTGTCCCAACCACATAACTGGGAGCTCTATGCTGCCATCTTATGCGCATGCAAGAACGATGCATGGCAATATCATACACCACACCTACCTAGCTAATCTACCATTCATCAACATGAAATGTAGAGGCCCAAGTAACCGGTATGCACCATATCCTAGCCCTAGTGCTGGGTATAAGGTATCCTATCTCTAATCACGATATACAGCATATACGACAATAAAGGGTAAAGAGGTCCAACCTCGAAGCAGTACAGAAATAAATCTATCATCTAAACAAGCAGCTAATATCAAGTGTAAATATATGGAAACAGGAAATAAATAAATCTCTACAGCTATCTATAACTAACTATGCATAAAGTCTGTGACAATATCTAAAATAGATAAGTCAGAAGTACCCGCCTCGATATAAAGAAGACCAAACGCCGAGAACCCCCATCCAAAATAATATCCGCGATGCGTGATCTACGTCAATGCCCTATATCAAAAATATTACTCAGCAATTATACAACTAGTAAATTAGCTCAGTTACAGGCTAAGCATAATTAGAACCAATCCCTAATACGCACTCAAGTAAAATCCAAATCCAGATTTATGTTAACCAAATCCAGATTAAGCCAACCCTAATCCAGCTTAAACTTTACAACAGTGCACCATATTAATACTAAAACCTAACAAAATCAAAGTATTAAAACACAGTAACCTGCCCCAAGCCTAGAACACCTACAACAATTGAAACAAAGCTAACAACAAAACTCAAAGCAATCAAACACGCAGCCTAATGAAACCATTCAACCTGTACAGCTCACGGCAGAACACTAAGAGAAACCCAAAATCAATCCAAAAGTAGAGACATGAACAGAGAGCTCATGGTAGGAAGATCCACACACAAAACCTAACCTAAACAAATCAGATACACAGCAAAAATGATTCCAACTTCTCAAGCTAGAATCTGATCAAAACCCTGGCCAATCATCTACTGATCAAAGTAGCACCAATCTAATACACAATAGAGGAAACAAATCAAGAATTCGATCAAAACAACAACAAGAACCCTACCGATCAGAATCCAAACAAAAACCCAACTCTCAAGAACAAATTCTCATCTAAGGAGATTCGAAACTAAAATCCCAAAGCTAAGCAATGCCAAAATCTACACCACTGGCAATGATCTCAGCATCAAAACAAAGTAACGATCAGCAAACCCATCCAAAACTCCACAAGAACTAATCCAAGAGTAGAAATCAAACCCTAAAATAACTATCAACTGAATCAATCATTTACAACCATCAAACACACGGTATCAAGAGGAAACCCAAACTGAAAACCAATTCCCACTACCCAAATCATCCAGATCCATGCCAACAGCTTCAAGACCTTACCTCCTAGCGCACCTATGCATGGATCAATCCCTAGCTCCGATGAACTCCGAGTGGTACACAACAAATAGACCAATCCTGATCCCAGCTATCACTCCAATCTGCCAAGAACAGGTAGAGAAGAAGGATAGAATCACGGATAACCCTAATTTGCATAATCAACTTGTAATCAGCCAGTGATTGGGATAAAACATCAAATCTCAAACCTGATAACGATTACTTCGCAGTAAACTGTGAAAGAAGGGAAATCAAGATTCTGATCGCCCATGCCTCCCCCTCACTTGCTCAGATCCAAGCGTGACAAGACGCAAACGAAACCCTAGAAGCCCCCAGATCAGTGCTAGGTCCCGCTCCGAACCCTAAATCTCCATTCCATGCTCGGCGTTGGAGTTTCCTCGGAGGCAAGGCTGAAGGTCCGTCGGCGCTGATCGTGTGAGGAGGAGGAACAATGGTGAAGAAGAAGAAGACATGGAAGATGGAGAGGGAAGTCTCCGATCGGGTGCTCTCGTGCGGAGGAAGAGGAAAAGGGCAGATATAAAAGGGGTGGCTATTTTTCAAATAGCCCCTCCGAGTTCGAAAAATTCGACGCAAACCCTTAAGTTTTTGTAATTTTGCCTTCTAGTCCCTCAAATTTTCAGTACTTTAACAAGGGTTTTCTCCATTTCTTCAAGTTTGGCCCTCAAGACTTGATTTTCCAACTCTAGAGCTCTAACCCTAGAGTCAACATGTCCACCTTGGACATCCCTAGACCTACCCACTTACCTAGGCATATGTCTCCCCTTCTTGGGATTTGTGCCTTGATCATTAACCACCTTCCTTCCCTTAGACACGGTAGTTTGGGTCTTTCTTGGTCTAGCTTTGGGTAATGATTTCCTAGAATTATCTACCTTGTTAACCCTATTCCTATCATCATACCTAAATCCATGATTATTCTTAACAAACATATAAGAATTGGAAATTGGATTTAATCTTAAATAAGGGATTACCTTCCCTTTTACCTTTGAAACTCCCCCTTGACTTGAGCTCCTCTCCTTTTCCAATTTCTTCAAGTGCGCCAATTTCTTGATTTCTCCTTTCTTTGGGCACTTGGTGTAGTAGTGCCCATGCTCACCACACGTGAAGCAAATTATATGCTTCTTATCCTTCTTTGCTCCATCCCTACAACTCATGTTAGTTTTCAAACCATTTGAATTGAATTTAAGGTTTACCTCCTTTTTCTTACCCAATGAACACTTGTCCTTGTAGTGTCCCTTTTGATTGCACCCAAAAAAAATTATGTGATCCTTTGACTTTGCTTTGATGGAGGTGGAAGCTTCTTCTTGCTCCGGTATTGAGGATGGTCTCTCCTCCCCTCAATCCTTGAAGTGGAGACTTCTTCTATTCCTCCCCCAAATTTAAAATTTTAAATTCATCCTTGAATATATTTTTATTTTAAAAGAATAATAACATTTTTTTATTTTTGTAAAAAGAGGTAGACTAAAGCATTTTCCTTACCCTGTTAGAGTTGAACTAAACTGTTGTATTGCCTAAATTCTTTTTTTTAACAAGATTCTATGAAATGTTGTCGTCTACAAGATTCAGATCAGAAGCAAAACGATAAATCAAAGCCAAAAATTTCGATCAAGTACTGAGTTTTTTCCCCTGTCTGCAATATCCTTTTGAATCAAATTCCGGGTGCGCGGGTTTGGTGCTTGACCTCCGGGTGCTGAGGGGGAGGCGGCTTAATGAGATCGCCTCGATGCTTAGGGTTTTAGAAAGGAATAGTGGGAAAATTATAAACCGGTCCAACTTATTACATGAGGAAAAAATATTGATTGATACAAACTAATTACTTTAGCATTTAGATATATCAATTTATTTTATAACTTATTACTTCATCAAATAAATATTATAAAGTAAAATATCAGATAAAATTAAAAATAAATTCCGTATTTTTTAATCTATGAAGTCTAAAATGGTGTTTACTGTATTAAATGTATTATCGAAGTAGATTATCATATCTCACTTCGCAATTAATAATTACTAAAGTAAACAATGGCGAAGTCTATCAACAAAATTCACATAGTGTTGATTTAATGACAAACATTGACGATATTGAAACGGTTGGATATTTGGGTCTAAAAAGAGTAAATACGATTTTGTAAAGAAAAGTCGAGATGCCATCAATCGATAAAATTCAGAATTAACTTCAAAATTGAAATCTATGTTTCGCGTAGATGAATCTAGACTATTAATTTGCTCAAAACCGATTACGGATGAATAATAAATTAATTATTTAAAGTCATCTCTCCTCCTATCTGAAATTTTCGAAGGTGTTTGCTTCCTTATATATGTTCCTGTGTTAATGGAGTTAAAAACAAAAAAACACAGGTGATCTCTTCTCATAGGCGAGCAGGTGCTCGCACTTGCGAGCCCGCCATGTGCGCATGTGTGCGCACTTTGTACTTTGCACTTCGCACTTTGCACATCGCAAGGACATTGAGAAGCTTAAATTTATGCTCCTCAATGACGTGGCAGTGCCTATGTGCCATACAGGTAGGAAGAGAGCTGACTGGACAAATAAATGGCAACTATTGGATCGAAGAGGGGTGCTCGATCGCAAGTGACGCAATCTAGAGTGTTGATCGTAAAGAGTCACGATCTGGCCGTGGTTGAAGTTACTTGATCTGAAATGTCAGATCGAATCTAGCGGCTAAGATTAAAGGGGGATATAAAGGGTTACAACCATTCAGATCTGATGGCTAAGATCAAAGGGCTATCTGAAGGGTTATAACCTTCCAGATCAAACGACCCAGATCAATCTTAAATCAATAGTCACACCCACTCACCTCTTCTCTTGTATAAATAGAGTCCCCTAGATGATGGATTCATATTCATTCTATCATCCAAAGTTGATTAGCATTCATCTCATCTTGTGCATCCAAAGTCTAAAATGCCTATGAGAAGATTCGCTGATCTCGAAATTTGTAGTGTTACTATTTCGAGACATCGTCGTTGTATCTTGGGAAATAAATTGCTGCTATCCGTGAGCACCTGTAGTGGAGCAATATCATTTTACGGAGATAGTGCCCAACGTTATCTTCGATGATATCATATCAGTTTGCATCCTCCACCCCCCCTGGCAGCAACCCCAGAACCGCCAGCAACAATCATAAAACGATATTATGCAAACTGATATGACATTGATCAACGACGTTTCGACCGCTGTTCCGCACAGAGAGAAGCCAAAGAAATTCAACGGAGCCGACTTCAAATGATGGCAACAGAAGATGTTGTTCTATCTGACAACGCTAAACCTCGTACGGTTCTTGCGTGAAGACCCACCAGCCATAAAGGAAGGTGATTCCAACAGCAAGGTTGCATGTCATACATGGTCGCATGGAGATTTCCTATGTCGTAACTACGTTCTCAACGCATTAGACGACATGTTGTATAACGTGTATAGTCCGATAGAGACGACAAAATCTCTTTGGGGATCACTCGAAAAGAAATACAAAATTAAAAACACTGGAGATTGAAGAAATTCATCGTCGGCCGATTTTTGGAATTCAAGATGGTGGATTTCAAGAGCGTGATGTCTCAAGTCTAAGACATGCAACTGATACTGCATGATCTGGATACCGAAGGCATGAAGCTGAACAAGTTATTCAAAGTAGCCACGGTAATCGAGAAACTCCCTCCATCATAGAAGGATTTCAAAAAATACCTCAAGCACAAGCAAAAGGAGATGAGACTTGAAGACCTGATCCTGAGGCTACGAATAGAGGAGGATAATCGAAAGTTATCTGACTTTAGAGGAACGAAGCGGGCCATCGACGAGATGACCAACCTGGTTGAGCCGAACGCCAAGAAGCCGAAGCAATTCAAAAAGAAGGCTCAAGGCAAAAAATTTAAGGGCACGTGCTATAACTGTAGAAATCCAGGGCATATGTCCAAAGGTTGTAGAGGCCCGAAGAATCCAAGCATGAGTCAGAAGGATGTTGCGAATCATGTCGCGACTTCTGATGACAACACCCCTGATTTTTCAAAACTAGATCTCACTGCGGTCATGTTTGAAGCCAACACGGTGGTGGACAACCTGAAGCGGTGGTGGATCGATACTGGAGTAACACGACACATTTGTTCTGATAAGACGATGTTCTTCAAGTATACTCCGATAAGTGGAAGAAAGCTTTATATGAGCAATTCCACTACATCACCGATTGTCGGACTCAGGAAAGTTGTCCTGAAGATGACATCTGGGAAGGAGTTAACACTCATTGATGTGCTCCTCATTCCCAACATCAGGAAGAACCTAGTTCTAGATTTGCACTTGTCAAGGCTAGCTTTAGACTAGTGTTCCAGTCAAACAACTTTGTACTTACGAAGAATGGTGTCTTCGTAGGTAAGGGATATTTAAAATAGAGTCTATTCAAAATGGTTGTAATGACTGTACACCGTGAATTTGATGGTAATAAAATAAAAACTTCCAACTACATTGTTAAGTGTTTTAATTTATGGCATGATCATCTACGACATGTTAATAATAATACATTAAAACGTCTCGTCAAATTAAATTTATTACCAAACATCAATGTTGACGAAACGCACAAATGTGAAATGTGTGTGGAAGCTAAGATGACAAGACTACCTTTTCTTTCAGTAGAAAGGTCAATGACTCCTTAGAATTGATACATAGTGATCTATGTGACTTAAAATTCGTGCAAACTAGAGAAGGTAAAAAATATTTTATTACTTTTATCAATGATTGCACGAGGTTCTATTATGTCTTTCTTTTAAGAAGAAAAGATGAAGTCGTAGAGGCTTTTAGAACCTATAAAATAAAAGTTGAGAATCAACTTGATAAACGAATTAAAATAATTCGTAGTGATAGAGATGGATAATATGATGCACTGTTAGATGAGTTTTGTTAAGAATCTAGCATTATCCATCAAATAACGGCGCCATACTCACCTCAATCAAATAGCATTGCCTGAACGTAAAAATCGGACACTAAAAGAAATGATGAATGCCTTGTTGATAAATTCAGGCTTACCCCAGAACTTGTGTGGGGGAAGCTATATTATCGGCAAATGACATTTTCAATAAATCCCTAACAAGAAAAGTGATAGAATGTCATACGAACTATGGAAAGGCTGCGAGCCATTGTACAAATACTTGAACGTGTGGGGGTGTTTGGCAATGATTGAAGTTCTCAAACCAAAGCAAGTAAAGATTGAAACTAAAATGTTTGATGCAATATTTGTCGGATATGCTCATAACAGTATTGCATATCGTTTCATAGTTCACAAGTCAGACATTCCTGATATTCATGTGGGAACAACCATAGAATCTCAGAATGCAATATTTTTTGAAGGCGTATTCCTAAATTAGAAGGGAAACGATCAAAGTGATTGCAACGGAAGTTCTGACGAAAAGACGTTTCTAAACATAGTTGTCATAAGAGGACTATTGACGATCAAAACACAAAGCCACGTCGGAGTAAACGGACTAGAGTTGAGAAATCATTCTGGCCGAACTTCATGACTTTTATATCCGAAATGGACCCAAGAACATTAAGTGAAACTCTCTCTAGTCCCGATGCCCCATTGTGGCAAGAGGCTATCAATAATGAAATCGAGTCCATCATGAATAATCATACATGGGAATTAGTGGACCTTCCTATTGGTACTAAACCATTAGGTAGTAAGTGGATACTAAAACGCAAGTATAAAGCTAATGGATCGATTGACAAGTATAAAGCAGGACTTGTAGCCAAAGGGTTCAAGCAAAGGACTACTTCGATACCTACTCACCAGTGACAAGGATTACGTCCATACGAGTGCTGATAGCCATCGCAACATTGTATAACCTTGAAATACATCAATTGGATGTTAAGACTATGTTCTTAAATGGTGAGTTGGAGGAAGAAATCTATATGGAGAAACCCGAGAGATTCATAGCTCCAAGAAAAGAGGAAAAGGTGTGTTGACTTGTTAAATCGTTATATGGACTTATACAAGCACCTAAATAATGACATGAAAAATTTGACAAAAAAATGGTGGAAAACCCGAAGTAGTGGTGCATCGATACTGGAGCAACACGTTACATCTATTCTAATAAGACGAAGTTCTCCAAGTATACTCCGATAAGTGGAAGAAAGTTCTATATGGGTAATTCCACTACATCGTCGATTGTCAGACTCGGGAAAGTTGTCTTGAAAATGTCATCTGGAAAGGAGTTAACACTCATTGATGTGCTCCACGTTCCCAACATCAGGAAGAACCTAGTTTCTGGATCAACACTTGTTAAAGTCGGCTTTAGACTAGTGTTCCAATCAAACAACTTTGTACTTACGAAGAATGATGTATTCGTAGGTAAAGGATATTTAGAATAGAGTCTATTCAAAATGGTTGTAATGACTGTACACCGTGAATTCGATGGTAATAAAATAAAAGTTTCCAGCTACGTTATTGAGTGTTTTAATTTATGGCATAATCGACTTGGATATGTTATTAATAATACTCTGAAACGTCTATTAAAATTAAATTTATTATCAAATGTCAATGTCGACGAAACGCACAAATGTGAAGTGTATGTGGAAGCAAAAATGACGAGACTAACTTTTCATTCGGTCGAAAGGTCAACGACTCCTCTAGAATTAATACATAGTGATCTATATGACTTAAAATTCGTACAAACTAGGGGAGGTAAAAAGTATTTTATTACTTTTATCAATGATAGCACGAAGTTCTGTTATGTCTTTCTTTTAAAAAGTAAAGATGAAGCCTTAGAGACCTTCAAAATGTATAAATCAGAAGCTGAGAATCAACTTGATAAACGAATTAAAATAATTTGTAACGATAGAGGTGGAGAATATGGTGCAGTGTTTGATGAATTTTGTTCAGAATCTGGCATTATCCATTAGACAATGGCGTTATACTCGCCTCAATCAAATGGCGTTACCAAACGTAAAAATCGATCACTAAAGGAAATGATGAATGTCTTATTGATAAATTCAGGTTTACCCCAGAACTTGTGAGGGGAAGCTATATTATCGGCAAATTATATTTTCAATAAAATCCCTTGCAAGAAAAATGATAAAACGTCATATGAACTATGGAAAGGTTGCGAGCCATCGTATAAATACTTGAAATTGTGAGGGTGCTAGGCAAAGGTCGAAGTACCCAAACCCAAGCAAGTAAAGATCGGACCTAAAATGTTCAATGGGATATTTGTCGGATATGCCCATAACAATAGTGCATATCGTTTTATAGTTCACAAGTCAGACATTCCTGATATTCATGTGCGAACAACCATAGAATCTCATAATACAATATTCTTTGAAAATGTATTCCCAAATAAGAAGGGAAACGTTCAAAGTGATTGCAACGGAAGTTATAACGGAAAAGACGTTTCTGAACTTAGTTGTCGTAAAAAGACTATTGACGATTAAAGCTCAGAGCCAGGTTGAAGCAAACGGGCTAAAGTTGAGAAATCGTTCGGGTCAGACTTCATGACTTTTATGTCCGAAATGGACCCAAGAATATTAAGAGAAACTCACTCTAGTCTCGACACCCCATTGTAGAAAGAGGTATCAATAATGAAATCGAGTCCATCATGAATAATCATATTTGGGAATTAGTGGACTTTCTTTTTGGTACTAAACCATTAGGTTGTATGTGGATACTAAAACACAAGTATAAAGCTGATGGATCGATTGACTAGTATAAGGCCAGACTTGTAGCCAAAGGGTTCAAGCAAAAGGAAGATCTTGACTACTTCGATACCTACTCACCTGTGATAAAGATTACGTCCATACAAGTGTTGATAACTATCGCAACATTGTATGACCTTGAAATACATCAAATGGATGTTAAAATTGCATTCTTAAATGGTGAGTTGGAAGAAGAAATCTATATGGAGCAACCTGAGGGGTTCATAGCTCCAGGAAAAGAGGAAAAGGTGTGTCGACTTGTTAAGTCATTATAAAGACTTAAACAAGCGCATAAACAATGGCATGAAAAATTTGACAAAATAATGTTGTCAAACGAATTCAAAATAAATAAATGTGAGAAATGCATTTATGTCAAAACCACACCTGAAGGTCATGTAATCGTCTGTCTATACATAGATGACATGCTTATAATGGGTAGTAATCATTAGATAATCATGAATATAAAAAGAATGTTGACCAAAAATTTGATATGAAAGATAGGGGTCGAGCAGATGTAATATTGGGAATTAAAATTCTCAGGACAGCTGATGGGATAGTTCTGACACAATCCCACTATATAGAGTTAGTATTGAAAAAGTTCAATACGTTTGATCACTCTACAGTGAAAACACCTATGGATCTAAGTCAAACTTAGTGAAAAACCATGGTGAGCCCATCTTGTATTGAAATATTCTCGGATAATAGGCAGCTTGATATATCTCACAAATTGCACACGTCTGGATATTGCCTGTGCGGTCAACAAGCTGAGTCATTTTATGAGTAATCCAAACGACACCCATTGGAAAGTACTAATGCGAGTTTTTAGATATTTGAAATATACTATGAACTACGAATTACATTACGGATGTTATCCCGCTATCTTAGAGGGATACTTTAATGCTAATTGGATATCAGATACAAAAGTCTCCAAATCCACTAGTGGATATGTATTCACGATCGGTGGCGGAGCGATAACTTGGAAGTCCACTAAGTAAACATGCATTGCTCGGTCAACTATGGAATCCGAGTTTATAGCACTAGACAAAGCAGCTGAGGGAGCTGAATGACTGCAGAACTTCTTAGAAGATATTTTGAGTTGGACGAAACTTGTGCCCGTCGTACTTATACACTGTGATAGTCAATCGGCGATTGGAATGACACAGAGTAGTGTGTATAATGGTATGTCACGACATATACGTCATAGACACAATACCATTAGGCAGTTGATTTCGAATGGAGTGATTGCAATCGGATATGTTAAGTTCAAAGATAATTTGTCAGATCCTCTTACGAAGAGGTTAACTCGAGATCAAGTATACTACTCATCAAGAGGAATGAGATTAAAAATCTACAACTAAAATGACTGTAGCGGTAACCCAACCTTGTTGACTGGAGATCCCATAATTTTGGTTCAATGGGACAATGAAGTTACAAAAGTTGAGTTACAACACACAAGATATATTATCTCTATCCCAATCCTAGGATGAATATATGTTATCCTACCACATGTAGTGAGGTTAAGTTTATGCTTTTAATGACATCTATACCTTTATAAGGTGGAGTATAGTAGGATACTCTTGATAGAAGTGTCACATATGTGAGTGTGAAGACTGACCGTTTCAATGAAATACTCATGGATCTAAGATGGTGTCCATATCCAAATGGAACCAACTATGAGAACCAAAAGTATGTGAGATAAGTCCCTGTGTAGGTGTTATTGTCTTAGTATACATAACAGCTGAGCAGATTAAGACATCACATTTACTGCGCACGCGTGCAATCAGCGTATTGTTGGTGCACTTCGTACGTACACATCAAGCATTGAGGAGCTTAAATTTATGCTCCAGGTGACGTAGCACTTAGGTAGGAAGAGAGATTACGGGACTGTTGACTGGGCGAATGAATGGCAACCGTTGGATCGAAGAAGGGTGTTGGATCGCTAGTGACGCGATCTAGAGAATTTATCGCAAAGAGTCGTGATCTGACCGTTGGTGATGAGAGTTGATCTGAAGCGTCAGATCGTATCTAGCGGCTGAGATCAAAATGGGATAAAAAGAGTTACAACCATCCAGATATGATGGCTGAGATCAAAGGGACTATCTGAAGGGTTACAACCCTCCAGATCAAACGACCCAGATCAATCGTAAATCAAAGGTCACACCCACTCACCAAAGGGTACCTCACCTCTTCCCTTGTATAAATAGAGTCCCCTAGATGTTGGATTTATTCATTAAATCATCAAAAGTTCATTAGCATTCATCTCATCTTGTGCATTCATATTTCAAAAAACTTACGAGAAGGTTCACTGGTCTCGAAATTTATAGTGTTGCTATTTCGAGACAACGTCATTGTATCTTGGGAAACGAATTACTGCTATGCGTGAGCACCTGTAGCGGAGTAATATCATATTACGGAGATAGTGTTGAACACTAGCCTCAACGAGATATCATATCAGTTTGCATCCTCCCGGCAGCAACCCAGGAACCGAAACCCAACAATTGTAAAATGATATTTTGTAAACTGATATGACATTGATCAACAATGTTCCAATCAACGTTCCGCACGGAGAGAAGCTGGAGAAATTCAATGGAGGTGACTTCAAACGATTGCAGAAGAAGATATTGTTCTATCTAACAACGCTAAATCTCGTACGATTTTTGCGTGAAGACCCTCCAGCCACTAAGCAATGTGATTCCAACAGCAAGGCTGCTTGCGATGCATGGTCGCATGGAGATTTCCTATGCCGTAACTACATTCTCAACGCATTGGATGACACGTTGTATAACGTGTATAGCCCGATGGAGACGGCAAAATCTCTATGAGAATCACTATAAA
The DNA here is from genome assembly GCA_024364735.1 of Boesenbergia rotunda. Lineage (NCBI taxonomy): Eukaryota > Viridiplantae > Streptophyta > Magnoliopsida > Zingiberales > Zingiberaceae > Boesenbergia > Boesenbergia rotunda. The sequence goes on from JAGFNQ010000915.1 coordinate 557,074, forward strand.
AGAAATACAAAACTGAAAATGCCGAATTGAAGAAATTCATCATTGGTCGAATTTTGGATTTCAAGATGGTGGATTGCAAGAATGTAACGTCTCCAGACCAAGACATACAACTGATACTGCATGATTTGGATGTCGAAGGTATGAAGTTGAACAAGTCGTTCAAAGTAGTTGTGGTAATCGAGAAACTCTCTCCGTCATGGAAGGATTTCAAAAATTACCTCATGCACAAGCAAAAGGAGATGAGACTCGAAGACCTGATCCTGAGGCTACGAATAGAGGAGGAAAATCAAAAGCTATCCGACCCTAGAGGAACGAAGCGGGTTATCGACGAGATGACCTAGTTGAGTCGAACACCAAGAAGCCGAAGCAATTTAAAAAGAAGGCTTAAGGCGAAAAATTCAGGGCGTGCTGCAACTGTGGAAAACCAGGGCACGTGTCAAAAGATTGTAGACGCTCGAAGAATCCAAGCATGAGTCAGAAAGATGCTGCGAATCATGTCGCAACTTCTGATGACAGCCTCCCTAATTTTTCAGAACTGGATCTAACTGCAGTCGTGTTTGAAGCCAACACAGTAGTGGGCAACCCGAAGCAGTGGTGGATCGATACTGGAGCAACACGTCACATTTATTCTGATAAGACGATATTCTTCAAGTATACTCCGATAAGTGGAAGAAAGCATTATATAGGCAATTCCACTACATCGCTGATAGTCGGACTCTAGAAAGTTGTCCTGAAGATGACATATGGGAAGGAGTTAACGCTCATTGATGTGCTCCTCGTTCCCAACATCAGGAAGAACCTAGTTCTGGATCGGCACTTGTCAAGACTGACTTTAGACTAGTGTTCTAGTCAAACAACTTTGTACTTACGAAAAATGGTGTCTTTATAGGTAAGGGATATTTAGAACAGAGTTTGTTCAAAAAGGTTGTAATGATTGTACACCGTGAATTTGATGGTAATAAAATAAAACTTTCCAGCTACATTATTGAGTGTTTTAATTTATGGCATGATCGAGTTGGACATGTTAATAATAATACAATGAAATATCTCGTCAAATTAAATTTATTACCAAACGTTAATATTGACGAAACACATAAATGTAAAGTGTGTGTGGAAGCTAAGATGACGAAACTACCTTTTCATTCAGTCGAATGGTCAACGACTCCTCTAGAATTAACACATAGTGATCTATGTAACTTAAAATTCGTGCAAACTAGATGAGGTAAAAAGTATTTTATTACTTTTATCAATACCTAGACGAGGTTCTATTATATCTTTCTTTTAAGAATTAAAGATTAAGTCTTAGAGGCTTTTAGAACCTATAAAATAGAAGTTAAGAATCAACTTGATAAACGAATTAAAATAATTCGTAGCGATAGAGTTGGAGAATATGATGCACCGTTAGATAAGTTTTGTTCAGAATCTAGCATTATCCATCAGACAACAACGCTATACTCGCCTCAATCAAATAGTGTTGTCGAATGTAAAAATTGAACACTAAAAGAAATAATGAATGTCTTGTTGATAAATTCAGGCTTACCCCAGAACTTGTGGGGGGAAGATATATTATCGACAAATCACATTTTCAATAAAATCCCTCACAAAAAAAGTGATAAAACGTCATACGAACTATGGAAAGGTTGCGAGCCATCATACAAATACTTGAAAGTGTGTGGGCGCTTGGCAATGATTGAAGTACCTAAACCAAAGCAAATAAAGATTGGACCTAAAACGTTCGATGCGATATTTGTCGGATATGCTCATAACAGTAATGCATATCGTTTCATAGTTCACAAGTCAGACATTCCTAATATTCATGTGGGAACAACCATAAAATCTCGGAATGCAATATTCATTGAAGACGTATTCCCAAATAAGAAGGGAAATGATCAAAGTGATTGCAACGGAAGTTCTGACGAAAAAGATGTTTCTGAACATATTTGTCGTAAAAGGACTATTGACGATCAAAACTCAAAGCCACGTCGAAGCAAACGGGCTAGAGTTGAGAAATCATTCTAGCCGGACTTCATGACTTTTATGTCGAAAATGAACCCAAGAACATTAAGAGAATCTCTCTCTAGTCTCGATGCCCCCATTGTGGTAAGAGGTTGTTAATAATGAAATCGAGTCAATCATGAATAATCATACTTGGGAATTAGTGGACCTTCCTACTGGTACTAAATCATTAGATAGTAAGTGGATACTAAAACGCAAGTATAAAGCTGATGGATCGATTGACAAGTATAAGGCTAGACTTGTAGCCAAAGGGTTCAATCAAAAGGAAGGCTTTGACTACTTCGATATCTTCTCACCTGTGACAAGGATTAGTCCATACGAGTGCTAATAGTCATCGCAGCATTGTATGACCTTGAAATATATCAAATGGATGTTAAGACTGCGTTCTTAAATGGTGAGTTGGAAGAAGAAATCTATATGGAGTAACCCGATGGGTTCATAACTCTAGGAAAAGAGGAAAAGGTGTGTCGACATGTTAAATCGTTATATGAACTTAAACAAACACCTAAATAATGGCACGAAAATTTGACAAAATTATACTGTCAAACGAATTTAAAATAAATGAATGTGACGAATGCATTTATGTCAAAATCACACCTGAAGGTCATGTAATCGTCTGTCTATACATAAACGATATGCTTATAATGGACAGTAATCATGAGATAATCATGAGTACAAAGAGAATGTTGACCAACAATTTTGATATAAAAGATATGGGTCAAACAGATGTTATATTGGGAATTAAAATTCTCAGGATATCTGAAGGGATAGTTCTGACACAATCCCACTATGTAGAGTCGGTATTGAAAAGGTTCAATGCGTACGATCTCTTTACAGTGAAAACACCTATGGATCTAAGTCAACACAGCGAAAAATCATGGCGAGCCCATATCGCAATTGAAATATTCTCGGATAATAAGCAGCTTGATGTATCTCACAAACTGCACACGTCCGGATATTGCCTGTACGGTCAACAAGCTGAGTCATTTTACGAGTAATTCAAAGAACACCCATTGAAAAGCACTGATGCGAGTTCTTAGATATTTGAAATATACTATGAACTACGGATTACATTACGAAAGATATTTCACTGTCTTAGAGGGATACTGTGATGCTAATTAGATATCTGATATAAAAGACTTCAAATCCACTAGTGGATATATATTCACGATCGGTGGGGGAGCGGTATCTTGGAAGTCCACTAAGCAAACGAGCATTGCTCGGTCAACTATGGAATCCGAGTTTATAGCACTAGAAAAAGCTGCTAAGGAAACTGAATGGCTGCGGAACTTCTTAGATGATATTCTGAGCTGGACGAAAACTGTGTCCGCCGTACTTATACATGGTGATAGTCAATCGGCGATTGGAAGAGCACAGAGTAGTATGTATAATGGTAAGTCACAACATATACGTCATAGACATAATACCATTAGGCAATTAATCTCGAATGGAGTGATTGCAATCGAATATGTTAAAACTAAAGATAATTTGGCAGATCCTCTTACGAAAGGGCTAAGTCGAAATCAAGTATACTGCTCATCAAGAGGAATGAGATTAAAAATCTACAACTGAAACGACTGTAGCGGTAACCCAACCTTGTTGACTGGAGATCTCATGATCTTGGTTCAATGGGACAACGAAGTTACAGAAATTGTGTTATAGCACATGAAATATATTATCTCTATCCCAATCCTAGGATAAATATGTGTTGTCCTACCGCATGTAGTGAGGTTAAGCTTTTGCTTTTAATGACTTCTATACCTTTATACTATGGAGTATGGTATGATACTCTTGATAGAAGTGTCACCTATGTAAGTGTGAAGACAGACCACTTTATTAAAACACTCATGAATCCAAGATGGTGTCTATGGCCAAAACGGAACCAACCATGAGAACCAAAAATAGGTGAGATAAGTCCTAGTGTGGGTGTTATTGTCTTAGTATACACAAACAGCTGAGCAGATCAAGACATCACGTTCACTGCGCAACCTAGTATGCTCGATAGCATTCCACTACAGAAGGTTCAAAGCAGCAAATTGTCTCTCCCGATGCATTGACTTATCGATTGGACTCTTGTAAAGTGTCAGCATGCATACATGCATTAATTTCCATTTATGTGGGGGATTGTTGGATATTTGAATCTTAAAATGACCAAGTACAATTTTGCAAGGGAAAATCAAAATGTCATCAATCGATGAAAGTCAGAATTGACTTTAAAAACAAAATCTACGTTTCGCGTAGATAAATTTAAACTATTAATTTGCTCAAAATCGATTATGGGTGAACGAGAAATTAATCGTTTAAAGTCAACCCAAAATTGACATAGAAGTAAATAGATGGGGATTAGTCCCACGTCTGAAATTTTCGAAGTTGTTTGCTTCTTTATATGTGTTGTTGTGTTAAATAGAGTTTAAAAAAAACACTAGTGGTCTCTTCTCATAGACGAGTAGGTGCTCGCACCTGCGAGCCCGCCACGCGCGCAATGGGTAGTTTGTTGGCGCACTTTGCATTCGGGTGATGTGTCATATGACGTGGTAGTGCCTACGTGACACTTGGGTGATGTGTCATATGACATGGCAGTACCTACTTGACACTCAGGTAGGAGAGATGACTGGACTGCTGACTGGGCAAACGAATGACAATCATTGGATCGAAGAGGGGTGTTGGATCGCAAGTGACGCGATCTGGAGCGTTGATAGCGAAGAGTCGCAATCTAACCATTGGTGATGAGACTTGATCTGAAGCATTAGATCATATCTGGCGATTGAGATCAAAATGGGATCTGAAGGGTTACAACCATCCAGATCTAATGACTAAGATCAAAGGGGTTATCTCAAGGGTTACAACCCTCGAGATCGAACGACCAAGATCAATCCTAAATCAAAGGTCACACCCACTCACCAAAGGGAGTCTCACCTCTTCCCTTGTATAAATATAGTCCCCTAGATGCTGGATTCATTCATTCAATTATCAAAAGTTCATTAGCATTCATCTCATCCTGTGTATCCAGAGTCCAAAAAACCTACAAGAAGGTTCGCTGGTCTCGAAATTTATAGTGTTGCTATTTCGATACATCGTCGTTGTATCTTGGAAAACGAATTGCTGCTATCTATGAGCACTTGTAGCCGAACAATAACGTTTTACGGAGATAATGTTGAATACTAGTCTCGACGAGAAATCATATCAGTTTGTATCCTCCCGGCAGCAACCTCGGAACCGACATCCAACAGCACTTTACATGCAACGATCCCCGACGGGTTCACCATACCCCTCAGGGTATAATTTGATTCGGGGTGACTGTCGAAGTCTGCCGATGGTGTTCGGGCAGCAATTGAACATGTATATGTAAAATATTATATTATTTTTTAAAATTTTCATTGAGTTTTTTCATCAAAGATGAGAGAGTTCTAACAAATATGTGTAATTTTGTAATGATGCAGGTCGTTGACCAAAGAAATCATTATTATTCAATACTAATTGTTCAAGCTGCAACATAAAACCAATTGTTTTTGGAATTTTTCCAAACAAATTATTGCTAACCAAACTCAATGTCACTAGCTCTTTTAGTGATTCCCCTAAGCAATAAGGAATTTCTCCGGTTAAACTATTGTTTGATAAGTCGAGAACATTTAGACTACCTGTCCAATTGCAAAAGGACAATGGTATGCGACCTTCCAGATTATTATTAGAGAGTGACAATGTAGCAATATTGGACTTCGTTGGAGACTCTCGAGCCTTAAGTCGATCAATCTCGAAAAATCTGAAAATGTTGGTAGTTTTCCTTTAATTTGGTTGTCAGACAGTTATAAGGTTGTAAGAGTAGAAGACAAAAGATTCCATAACCAACTAGGCAATCCTCCTTCAATTTCATTGTCAGACAAATCTGTAAGGATCGATCTATAGATAAAAATATTCAAAAATTATAACAGAAATAATAGATTTCACAAGTGATCCGTGCGAAAGAAAACTCATACAAAGTTAATTTATAAATTCATATTATATATGTATACCTTTAGCGCGTGTCCTTCGCTTATCCCGCTTATCCGAGGTATGCCGGATCTCTTGCACGTTCAAGTGTCCGTGCCTCTATGTGTATCCACACGAACACGATCTCTCAAGCTTCGGAGAAGAATCGCCTTTGTGGTACTAGCCACAAGAGGAGATTCACAAGGCAAGAAAGAGAGGGAGAAGAGGGATTTTTGCCAAGAGAATGAAGGGAAGGAAAAAGGACAAGTTTTTTTTTTCCAAATGATAAGAAAAACTCTTTTATACTCATCCCATGAATATGAAGAGTTTTTGTCCCTTTAGCTAATTCCCTTCATTAATGTCAATAAAAGAGCATATTTTCTCATGTGGCTCTTCAACTTCTCTTTATCCAATGAAAAGAAACTTTTCATCTTCCTTTATTATTTATTTATTAAACATTTTAATGAATTAATATCTCATTCAAATGTGGTTGAGTCTAATCTAAATAAGTCTAACTCAATTGGGATCTTAATCCCATAATCCAATTGGATTCACTGGAATCTAACTCAATTAATCCAATTCGAATCAAATCTTAGTCAAACTAAGATCAATTAATCTCTGAAACATCGTGTCTTTAGTGTGTGACCCAATAGGTTCTCATAACGTTGGTAATGTGTCTAAAGCGACACATAAACAATGAGCAACATCTAGCAATGCATCATTGCTACCCAAGTGACGAGAAAGTCGAGATCCGACTTAACTTCCGTGATTATGACAATATATGACCTTGTCCTTCCATTCTTGATATCTAGATTGACCAATGAGACATAGACCGTGTCATCCTCGATTAATCTTTGTATTTCTTGATCTCCGAGTAGACTCACTCAAATAAATGAGCTCAATATCTCATATTGACTCATTTGAGCATGGTCATGCGTTTTAGTAGTCCTACTCGATCAAGGGACTCATAGATATCACTCTCGTCATATGGGAGGGATAGATCTCATCTACATCACTCACATCCCTCCGCATAATTCATTACATACCCAATAATCGCCTTTATAGTTCACCCTGTTATGGGTGACGTCTGACGATGCCAAAGTACATAACTCCTTATGTAGGGAACCGTAGTGACTTCAGGTCTAAGGACTATTCATACTAATAGTCACATGAGAAAGTTTATGACACTCATATGATAATCTATGAAACTTTTTTATGGCGGGTCAATTCAGTACACATTCTCTAATGTATACTCATGTATCAACTTGATATCATATATCCATAACTTGTGAGCTCAAGTCATCAATTGACCTACATGTTAGTCTCAATGTATTAATATTATCCTTGAATATGTTTGACTAGGAATAGTTTAGTGTAGTGTTCTTTACATTATCTCACTATTAATTCAACTAATTGATATAATATAGATAAAAATCTATTACTCAAGGACATTATTATATTTAGTTATTTGACACAAATATAAAATAAGTATAATAATCAATCATGCTTTTATTAATGATAGAATATGATATAAAAGGTCCCTAGTCAATCATCACATAATTAACTTTAGGACTCCTACTAATAAAATCCAACGTGTCTATTCTTGTTTGTAATCGCAACCATCTTGGAATCTGAGGCCCTATTTCGCATCTCTGCAGCTGCATAGTGACAAGTTGAAAAGGAGGAGCCAGTTGGGGTCAAAAGATACTTTAAGGTAGTTATAAGTCAAGTCTAAAATTTCTAGACTTGTTAGATTCTTAAAGTGGACCTCTGATACACTGCCTTGGAGTTCATTAACATCGAGACTTAAAGACGTGAGATTAGAAAGCTTTCCGATCCCTGTAGCCCTGCAAACTCAATGATTCCAATCTTTGTAGATGTGTTATTGATCTGGGTATAATTCCCTCGACATTGTAATTGTGTGATAAGTCAAGGTAAGTAAGAGAGGTCAAACCTCCAATGGCTTCAGGAATTGTGCCAGAGAATCCAGAAAACCCAAGATTTAGATGTGTTAGGGTACGAGTACTAATATTCCACACCCATTTGGGCAAGATGGAAGTGAAATTATTACCGTAGATATCAAGGATCTCAAGAGAGGTGAAGTTAACATTGGATGAAGACACTGGGATGGCATTAATGTTGCTTCTCCTCATTATCAATGCATTGAGAGACCCCTGCACGCTGGACGGCAAGACCCAATCAGTTAAATTGGTGAGTCGCAACCAACTGATGTCCAAGTGTTTAAGAGAAGAAAGATTGGCGAGCCAATCAACATTGTCGATACGTTGTTCATAATCTAGAGCTCCAGCTAAATCAAGGTAGCGTAACTGGGTAAGGTTCCTGAATTCTAGAGGAAAACCTCCAGTGAAGAATGATCTAGATAGGTTGAGATATTTTAGTTTCTTGAAATGATCTATAAATTTTGGGAAAGGCATATTATAGAAATAATTGTAGCTGAGATCCAAGTGATTCAGCTCAGTTAAAGCAATCAATGATGAGTTGATCTCATGAACCTGGCCCCGGCGATGTTGTTGAATGCGTTCACTGAGCTTGAGCTTCACCACATGACGGGTCGTGGGGTGGCAGACAATATTCCCTCCCACTTGCAGCAGTCTTCTTCTTCTTCCCAAGAAGACATCCTTTTAAGCGTGCTGTTCATCCCAGCTCGGAATGCAGATAGAGCATCTCTCTCGACAGATAATTAAGCACGAGCTTGCGGTCGTGGTAAGGAAGCCCAGAAAGAACAAAAGCATGAGAAGCAAGAGTGAAGGCTAGCTTCATGTTGACACTCATGCTCAGGGACATCAACGGAGTTATCAGATACGAAGATTGAAAAGAGAGGGTAAAGCAATCTATTTTGTGTACTTCCTTAGTTCGTTTGGCAATAATCCTAACAGCATTTATATATTGTTTTGGCCCCATCGAGTACTCACTAGCGACGAATAAAGTAAAAATAAAAAATAAAAAGCGCATTTTCATATAATGAAGAAGTGCTTTTTTTTACTATTTTTAGCGGTTAGTTAGATGATTGGTTTGATTTTTTTTTTTAAAGTAGACTTTGTGAAGATAAAGTGGATTTAGACAGACAAATTTATTTTTTAAAAAAAAAGGAGAGAAAATGGCCTCTTAGTATAAAAAAAGCTCATTTGATAAATTTGTATAAAAAATCTATTATTTTTATTAAAAAATTTAGATAAATACACTCCAACCTACAACCACTTGCTGAGTCATCGGTCAACTTAATTATGCTTGTATTCTAAGTCACCCATTAAAATTGTGAAGGGTACTTTGAAACGTTCAAATTGTGTGTTCTCAGGTTATATGTCTCTGCTTTCTTCTCAGCTTTGACTATAGTTACGAGAAAAAATGAATCGTTAACTTATTATGAAGTGGGACCAGAAGATACTTTTAGATTTATTTAGGGCATCTTTGATGGTTTTAGGTTTGTAAAATGGAAAAATTGAACAAAAAGTGCAAATCATTAAGGGCTGCATGAAGTTTGAGATTTTTATTTTGAAAATAATAGTAAAGTTTCAAAAAAAAATCATGTTAATATCATATCAAAAATATAAAAACTTATTACTTTCTTCACTATCAAAAAAAAAAAATCTCTTAATAATTTTTTATGTATCCTATATTATCAAATAATACCTAATCTACTTGCGACAGATTTGTTGAATGCAGAATGGTCAACTAGAAAAGTAAAAGTTTTGAATTACAACAATGACATAACTTGTCTTGATCTTCAAAAACTATGGGCGTGCGATCTCTCAAAGAAATTTCTTATAATAATATAGAAGGTAAGGCATGTCTAATACTTTCCATGAAAGAGTAAGGGAAAATTTGAGAAAACTTCCCAACATTAAACTCAGCTTTGCATACACTCCCCAATCAAAATTTTCTTTGCATGCACTCAACCTAATCAGTATAGGCCGTTGATATAGGTACAAAGTATGGATTTCCTACCACATCATCACAAGTCTATATCAGCTCAAGGCACAGGTCTGAAACTAAGCTCAATGTCAAATCATCCTATACTGGGTTGAGCTTATCCCCCAGTGGTTGGGGAGTTTTCTCCAATTAACGTGATGTGTACTGATAAAAAGCTCATGTGGTCAAGATCTGGACCTAAAGATCTCTGAACGATTCTCTCTCTCTGACTCCCGAGACCCTCTTGGGAAAGTAGACTCCCGAAACCACTTCGGGCAAGCCTACTCTTGAGATCACCCCAGGAAGACATATGCCCGAGATCACCTCGGGAGGTCAGGTCCCCAAGATCACCTCGGGAAGACAGATGTCCAGGACTCAACCGGGCCAAAGGACCCTGAGATCACCTCAGGGTAGCCGAGCCCAAGGGTTATCCTATCCGGTAGCCCGACCTCAAGTAACTGCCCCCTTTTTGTGGATCTGCGAATAATTACCACAAATATTATGGGATAATCACGACCCATAATATGCAGTCATTAAAGTCTTAATTATCGCAACGACCTGGATTTAATTACTGCAAGAACTGTTACAAGGATTATCCAGTAATCGACAATTGAGGGGCATAGAGAAGAACGTGGGAGCATGTGTGACTGTCGCCTCAGGTATAAAAGATACTTCAACCCCCAGGTAAGGGGGTTACGCTCATCTTACTCATACTTCTCCTTAGTTCTTTCTCTCTCAGAGACTCTCGCACTGACTTGAGCGTCGGAGTGGGCTCCGTCGGACAATCTCTGGCGTGTCCCCATTAACACTCATGTTAATCTCGCAGGGTAGGAGATTTTCCCCTCTCGTCATCATCCTCATGGGCTAAACTTGGGGACTGGCTGTCTGCATCGATTCCTTCCGAAACAAGTTTGACACCATCTATGGGAATCTAAATCAAAGCACTAGAAGGAACAGAGTGATGGCGGAACTAGAAGGACAACCCATCACGTTGACTAAGGAGGAGCTAGATCGATTGATCACCAACACCGTCAAGGGAGCGCTCGAACAACACCAAATCGAGCAAGCCGCATAACGTCGAGTGGCTTCGGGCAAGCAGAGATCTCCAGAATCTCCACTTCGCACCACCCCCACCGAAGATCTGTCACACCACCGGTAGGGCATGTGGTGACACCTCCAGCGCACCGGCGAGAGTCCCTAAGAGATTTGGAGAAGATTAACTCCACCGCCTCCAGCGTTTTACGACAAGAAAGAGGGGGAAAAGGGGAAGGACCTAAGAACTTCCAGAAGACACCCTCCACCCCTTTCTCGCTTGCTATCGTAGAGGATCCCATGCCGAAGTAGTTTCATGGTCCTGGGATTGTCGACTACGACGGAAAGACAGATCCGGAAGATCATGTCTGCAAGTTGAGAACGCGACACTCTTATACCAATACACTGATGGTGTAAAGTATCGGGTGTTCTTGAACACCCTATAGGGGCCGCCCAGCGATGGTTCCTGAGCTACCCCAGGGTTCTATCAACTCCTTCCTGGAGTTTAGAACCGCGTTCTTGAATCACTTTGTAAGCAGCCGTCGATACCAGAAGACGACGTTGAATGTTTTCGCCCTCAAGTAGAAGGTGAAAGAACCGTTGAAGGATTACATCCAGCGGTTCAACCGAGTGGTGCAGGATGTGCCAACCGTGACATCAGAGATTCTCGTCACGCCTGCACCCAGGGGCTCTCTGAAGGAGATTTCATCCGATCATTGGTGAAGAAGCTACCTACCAGCTTCGATGATTTGCTAGAGCATTCTGTCAAGCACGTCAACGTTGAAGAAGTACAACACGCCCGCCGCAAAGAACCAGTCGGGGTCCCTGCTCAAACCATTGTACAGTCAGAGAGGAGGGAATCTCCGGCTCCAGCCCGGGGATAAGATCTTCGCCCAGGGAAAGACCAGTGACCTGGTAAGCGAAAGCTAGTAGAGACAGTTGACACCCAGCAACTAGAGCCGTTGATGAGGTACTGGGACTTCCATGGCAGTACGACGCATTCCACCGAGGAGTAATCCTTCAATGGTTCTTTCGCCTTCTACTTGAGGGCGAAGACATTTAACGTCGTCTTCTGGTATCAACGACTACTTCAAAGTGATGCAAGAACGCGATTCTAAACTCCAGGAAAGAGTTTATAGAACCCTGTGGCAGTCTTTGGAACCATCTCTGAGCGGCTCCCGACAAAGTGTTCAAGAACATTCGGCAATTAACACCTTATGTATACTGATGCAAAAGGGTCATGTTCTCGAATTTACAAACATGATCCTCCGGATCTGTCTTTCCATCGTAGTCAGCAATTTCAAGCCCCCGGAATTGCTTCAGTATGGGATCTTCCACGATCTCCAATGAGAAAGGAGTAGAGGATGCCTTTTGGAAGGCTTTAGGTTCCTCTCTCCTCCCTAGTCCTTCTTCCTGCCTCAGTGCGCTGGAGGTTACTGAGTTAGTCTTCTCCAAATCTCCCAGAGAATCTAGCCGGTGTACAGGAATTGCTTTAGCGTGTCCCACCGGTGGTGAGATAGATCTCCGGTGTTAAGGATACGAGGTGGAGATCCTGGGGATCTCCCCCTGCCCAGAAGCCACTCGCTATGAGGTGACTTGCTCAATTTGGTATTGTTCAAGCACCCCTTTGACAATGTTGCCCACCAGGCGATCCAATTCTTCTTTCGTCAGCATGATGGGTTGTCCCTCCGGCTTTGCCATCGGTGTTCCTTTTGGTGCTTTGATTTATGATGTTTCCCACAGATGGCGCCAAACTTGTTCTGGAAGGAATCGACATGGACGGCCAGTCACCAGAGTCCAGCCCACGAGGATGGTGACGAAAGGGAAGGACCTCTCACCCTGTGAGATTAACACGAGCGTTAATGAGAACATGCCGGAGGTTTTCCGGCTGAGCTCATTTCGACGCTCAAGTCAACACTCGAGTATATTGAAGGAAAAGAACTAAGGAGGAGTTGTGAATAAGATGAGCATAGCCCCTTTACCTGAGGGGTTGGAGTACCTTATATACCTAAGCGGTGGTCACACATGTCCCAACGTTCTCCTCCACGTCCCTTCAGTTATCGGTTACTGGACAACCCTTGTAACGGCCACTGCAGTAATTAAATTCAGGTCGTTACGATAATTAAGATCTTAATGGCCACATATTACGGGCCATGATTATCCAATAATTATCGGCGATAATTATCCGCAGATCCGAAAAAAGGTGACGGTTTTCTAAGGTTGGGTTATCGGATAGGATGATCCTCAGGCTCCGCATACCCGAGGTGATCTCGGGGTCCTTTGACCCAAGAGGGTCTCGGGCATCTGTCTTCCCAGAGTGATCTCGGGATCCACCCTCCCAAGGTGATCTCAGGAGTCTGCCTTCCCGAGAAGGTCTCAGAGTCTCCAGCTTTAGAATGGTCTCGGGCATGTTCAGCCCAAGAGGATCCCAAATGTTTACCTCCCAAGATAATCTCGAGGGCCCAGCCTTGTCATTCGGGTTCGGTGTGCTCTAACACATAGCTTCCCTTTGATCCATGTCAACCTGAACAGGCCCAAACCTATCATATGTCTTTCGATATGATACGTATATTCTAAATTGTGTTCTCATATCTCGCTAAATTGATTTGGATTTATATTCATCTGTAGATAGAAAATGATTTTCAATATGAGAAATTATAAAAGAAGTTGCGCATGTAGGATGATCAATCAAGACAAAATCGCACTGATATTCATCTAAATATTTTATAAAAGTCAACTCTATTTCTCCCCTTGTAATTATTATATTTCTCATGTATAATTTTTTCCATCGCCAATTGCTTTAACTCTACTTTTCCTTGAGTCCTTTATTTTATAAATGAACTACTTCTTGATGATATCATACTTAGTAAGTTCATCTTTAAAATATTTTTGGTTTGAAATTATCTACATAAGAATAGATAGTTTTTTAGGTTAGTCGACTAGAGTGAAGAATATAAAAGTTAAAGAAAATATATTACATCACTATTTCAATTGAGTGTATATTATATTATCAAACATTAAAAAAAAATCATTACACTACTATGTCAAATAATTTTTTTAAACTTATTACAGATTAAATTTTACATTACTTTACCAATAAAACAATCATCATTCCCATCTAGTTTTTACCTTTGCAATACAATAAGTGTTGAGTTCATTACATAGACATCTTCAGCTAATGAAAATATATTTTCCAAGTCACTATATTCATTGAAGATCACTGATGGATCAATTGAATAGTTCATATCATTTATTATAAAATCATCAATGGAGGCAACCCTTTCAATTTTTGCTAGCATTCTTATGTCATAATATTCTGGTTGAGTTCACGTATCTTCAAACATTTATTCTAAACAACTCTAACCTACAACAACCTCAATTCTAACAACTTCTTTCAAATTGTATTTATAATTCGTATTCCAGTACTCACCAAGACACAACACTAGCAGAAGTGAAAGATGACATATTACTACTAGTGGTATTTATGTTTAATGTGCATAACCGAATCGGTCTTGTTTTTGTGAATCAATCAATTCTATCTTACGTGAGAATACTCCATCAAAAAATGAATTACTATATTGATGCAAATGCAAATAACAATAACTTCTATTAAATATATGAATATCTGTAGAACACATTGGCTAAGTGGAGGAAGTCAATAGATTATCACATGTTACTAAATTTGTAGTTATACATTTCAAAATTTAACATTTTGATGAAATTTTGAAGAAAAAAAGATAGACAATAAAGTCTAGATGCATAAGATTAACAACACAAGATAATCAAAATTTTACTAAACTACGTTGGCTAATAGTCTCCGTGATTTATCTTCTTCGTATTGGTCCTGAGACGGGTTGGCGAGAGTGCTAAGGACGAGTGAATCGGCTTTTGCCATCATCATATAACATTATATTAATTTATTTACATATTAGTAGAAAAAAACTTACATATTGCTCACAAGATTGATCAGAACGTAAAATTTTATTCACACTACGATTTCAACTATCACTGCGACTGTGATTGGTTTTTCTACAATAATAAAAAAATAAAATATTAAACAAATATAACGAAGATGTCTCCAACTACAATATTACAATATTGATAAGAATAATTTGAGATATTACCATTGCCCTATTAAGTATATAAATTATCTGAAATGTTGATTAACAGAATTTAACAAGTACTTGAAATTTTTGAAACTGGCTTTATACTTGCTTACACTTACCAGCCAACACCTCCCTTGAACCCTGCTCTAATATAGTAACAGAGAACTGACAAAGCTAGTGCCTAGAGCTAGGTTTCGTGATTTTCAACTTCGCGAGATCGGGAGGGAGACGTGTGGTCGAGAGAAATTATCTCATGAAGACTGTCGAAGACATAAATTGTACTGGTCGTAGGAGATGAAGTTTGTCGGATATGAAACTCCACCGAAGGGATGATTTTTTTTTATGCTCCGTTCTCCATTTTCTCTCACAGAAAGCTGCATCATTCGTCAGAAAATATTCGACACCAACTCCTCGTTTGTCAGCTTCTCTCTGATTTTGGTTTTTCACGGAGCAGAAGATCATTGTTCGCTGGAAAATAAGCTACATTATTCGTCGGTGGTCGCTTTTGGTTCGGACGAAGCTCGCTTTCTTCGAGAAGACACAAGCACGGTTCGGAGTCGCTGTTTTTTCCCCCTTTGGGCGATCACGTGACGGGTAAATTGCATAACCACCTACATGGATGGGGAAATCACCGTTATGAATTTATCTTGATTGTTTTTAAAAAAATAAATAAATTCTTAGGAAAAAGCGGCTTGAATTCAATTGCTTGCTTGTTGGTGCTATATTGCTAGGGGTATAAACCAGCCAAATCATTAGTAAATTATTTGGATCTTAATTCGAAAAAAAAATCTTTCTAGTTCATTCGATAACGAGTCTAATTTTGAACTCAAAATGTTATTGAGCCAAGCTCGAGCTTATAATATTTAATTTGTGGGCTCGTGAATATGTTCGTTTAGAACTTTACGAATATGCTAGTTAAAAGACTCATTTATCATGTGAATATATATTACATGAATTATAAATATTATATATTAATGAGTCGAGTTCTAATTAAACTCATTTAACTTTTAAAAGAGAATCGAGTTCGAACTAAACTTGTTTACTTTTTAAACAAGTAATTTTCGAATCGAATTCGGCCATTCTCAAACTATTTAATTCAGTTTAAGAATTAAAATTCGAATTAAACTCAAGCCGAGCTCGAGTTTAGGTAAAATAAATCGAACTTGAGCTCGAGTCTCTTATTATTCGGCTTGAATCAGTTCTACTAATCAAACCCATTGGATCAAAGAAACTTATATGTGACGTATGAAAAACAAAAAATATTCAGTCTCATTTCCACATGTTTTTGAGGATAAAATTTATCATTTGTTTGTTGTTGGTGTTGGTCCGGAGAGTTAAAATTTTAGTCTTTAACACAAATAAATATATTGACCCAAAATAAATGTATTGAATATTGATGATGGTGCTCACATGGCATGTCCTATATTTTGACTTCGATGGAATTTATACAATTAAATTAAATTTGGACGTATATGAGATTTTGCGGGATAGATCCAGCCGAAACTCAAGGCGAGACTTCGGATATCAACTTATCAATTTTGTTTTACATTTGTGTTTTTAAATGATTTCAATATTTAATTTTTTTATTGCAGATATTTAAAAAAAAATCTGCTTTTGCTAGCTCTCGGAGTGGCCGATAACAGAAAAAGAGGGGGGAAATTAAAATATTTTTATAAATACATTAAAAATTCATAAGCGAACCACCAACCGACAATATCTTACGGCTCCAGGCCCATCTCCGTGTCCGTGTTTTCGATCTTGAATCTTGACTCCTGAAGTTTCCAAAATAAATGAATAATAAAAGTAAAAAGGTAGAAAAGGTCGTCGGTGCATAAACTTTTAAAATTATCACCCTCATAAATAACGTACCAATATGCACTTGCTTTATCTTTATCATTTTCACAGTTAGAAAAGTGTTAAGATATTTTTATCTTTCATTCATTAAAATAGTTGTCTCGATAGTATGAAAATTTTATTAGCCATCGATAGGACCACAAGAACAAAATGATTCGAATATTATAGGTGTTTATTTACAGTGCATGCAAACTGCAGATTGATTATTTGAGAAACTTATCCATAATCCATTCATTTATCATTACACCAAACCCAACCCTAGGAGGCTTTATCATTTTCACTCTTGTATTTAGTAGTGCAGCGTTTGATGAAATTGGAACAAGGAAACAGTCAAGTCTATGCGAGATTGTTGTGAATATCAACTATTACTCTTTCCCTTCTCATTGAGGAATCGAGCTAAGGTTATGTTTGATAAGGGGTAATCAACTTGTAATATAATCAAGATTATATTACAAAATTGATTATTTTATTTAGTACAGTTTTAAAACTGTAATGTAATGTAATCTGCATTACAAAAGCTAGTTAAAGTGTTGTAATCTGGATTACAAAGTCAGCAACATATAATCTAGATTACATTACAAACTCAATTATATTACAAACAAAATTACATTACAACTAATCAAACGCAGCCTAAATGTGAGCATGACTTATAATCTAATTGATCATAAATAAGGTGATCTTGCACTTAACAAAGGGACAAGTATACTTACCATGGCAAGATAGTAGGTCTCTAACTACGCAAGATATTTGATATAATGATACAATTAAATTTGCAATTTTATAAGCTTAAATTTGAGTTAATAAATTTATGTGACCAAAAATTAAGGCCATTGGATTAGATGATCAGCATCATGTTTAATTATTTATAAATACGTAATTTAACATATAAGTTGCAAATATGTAGCATAGTTGCATATTAATTAACACATAAAATTATATAATATAGTTTAAAGTAGCCATTTAGTAGTTCGTATCTAATTTAATATGCCGTGTCAGATGATATGTGACTTTATTAATAATCTAGACTCATTTTTTAAGAATATGTTGAAACGATTCTTTTGTAATGTAGCAATCTAAACAATCACTTTTCTTCATGTGGGATGCATTATCCTTTAGTAGTGTTCTTGGTGACTTGTCTCGTGAATCTGGAATGAACGTGAAAATCGTTTAGTGGTGGATTCGTTCATTTCAACGCCTCATTAATCCATTAAATTATGAGAATTATTAATCCAATAATAATTAACATTTAAGAAAGAACAAATATATGTCTTTATCAGAATTTAATCTCCAGAGCTTTAATCATTAGTTTACCCTTCAGCATACCCGGTAGCCGGTAGGACGCGTGAAAATCGGTTGGGATGATATAATTGATTAATAAATTTTTAAAACCCTTTTTAATGCTTTTATTTTCTGTGTAAAAATAAAATTTAGTTGCATGTTATTTTTATGGCCGATGCTTTACAACTAGTTTGGCAGTGTTTTGACGGCGTTAATTTTGTGTGTTGGTGAAGAACCATAATAAAAATGGCTCTTTCGCCGTGACTACTCGCCTCTCTTTCACTGCTTGCTTCTTTGTGCCTCTTGGTAACGACCTTTTCTTCTTCACCCCGCCCCACCTCTCGCTTTGCTCTCCGTGGTGATCGTGAAGGTGGGGATGACGACGGATTGGGAGCCGTGGCCGGCGCTCCAGCGCAAGAGCAACCACGTCGTCGTCAAGCTCCTCGTCCTCGCCATCATCGCCGGCCTCTCCTTCCGCCTCCTCCTCTCCCGCTCCGACGTGTTGCATCCCGTGCCGGTGTCGCCTGCTGACGAGGCCGAGAGAGAAGAATCTGCGGAATCTATGGCGGCCGATGTCCTCGGTCTTGAAGACGACGACGGAGGTGACAAACTTCCTTTTTTTTCTTTTCTTTTCTTTTTGTCTCCAATCTCATTCTAAAGATCTGCTATAGTTGGGCTTTGATTCCGGCGAAATGCGCAACGCCGATCAAATCAATGTGGCAAATGAGATGTTTATAGGGCATTTTTCTTTTTGATCAAGGCCAATGAACCGATCTCCGTGGTTTCTTGAACCCTAAACTGAAATTAGCACTGCATTGTTAAGATCTATAGTTTTGTAGCGAAGATCCTTTTTTCCCCCTTGATTTTAACCAGTGTTCTGGCTGTTGTGTTTAATGAAGGCTTTATATTTCTCTATTTTTGTTCTCGAGGAGGGAAAATATTATCGTTTTTTAAATGAAACCCCCTGCTCCTCTTCAACCACTCTTTAATTCCCTTCCCTTCCCTGTCAATGAACCACTCTTTGAATTATGGAACGAGTTCCAGATTTTTAAAAATTAAACTATGTTGTGAAAACTTGGTTTTGATAGTGACAGTTGAGCTCCTGTTACCTCAGTTCTTGAAGAATTGATATGAAGGAAAAGGGATCTCTACATAGTGGCTGTCGTCCAACACCAATTAGTGAACAAATTATATATATATATATATATATATATAGAAAATTAATGACCTTGGTATTACCAATTACCAACCGTATGCCGTATGATCTTACACAGAGCTAACTGTGTCAGTGGTTAGGTCATGTGAATCTGATACTGGTTGATTGTGATGTTAGGTTAGATCTGTGGCTCTCATCAGCATGATTTACTGAAGGAAACTGGTAGGTACCACTATTGTTTATATTGTCATGCTGGCGAGAACCCCAGATCTAAATGAGAAAGTAGCAGCTATGTCCTGAACTTACCTCTTTGTTCTGAGAACTTTCACCTACAAACTTATTGGTTGCCTTTCTCTGATATCAACTAACAATGACCATCATTTGCAGGATCATTATCTACGAACTTAGGCTCCTCAGTTGATGAAGAACAAGTTGTTTCTAAACCAGGTATTAAATTTATGGAGATCTAATCTCAGATATGAATGTAAAGTATCAAATAAAATGAAGAAATTCACTTGTTGATTATGTCAAAGGGCATAATTAGGCAAACTACTGTTACTGTGCCCTGATCAATAACTCGTCTTGTTAGTATATATTCGTATCTGCGCATACCCCAGCTTTCTAGAAATTGTTGCTTTTGGTGCTGAGTTTAATAGAATTTGGACTTTTTGTGAATTAACTGGAGTCCACTGAACTAAATACTTATGATTCTTAATAACCCTATTACTTTTCCATGAATGGTGGCTAGGGATGAGTATGTAATTTGAAACTTGAATTGTGTGTGAAAAAAATTAATCTCAGTCTTAAGTAATATAATATTAGCTGATAATTTTACATTTTTTTTTCTTTTCTGTGATGTTCATTTTAAGTCTTATAACTTAGCATTTGCGAAGATTTAATTGTGTCATCAATATAATGCAGATAGGTGTGATCTTTTTACTGGGCAATGGATCCCAAATCCTTCAGGACCTACATACACAAATGAAAGCTGCCGTTTTATAGAACCTCCTCAAAACTGTATGAAGAATGGACGCCCTGACACCGGGTATCTATTTTGGAGGTGGAAACCACATGATTGTGATGTACCTCCATTCAACGCGAAGGGGTTTTTGGACAATATGCAGAACAAAAGCTGGGCACTAGTTGGTGATTCAATTCATCGCAACCAAGCACAGTCATTGATTTGTCTTCTCTCAAAGGTGAACTTTACATATTCTTCTAGTTTAGCAAGTCTTGAAATTTTAGTTTAAACAAAATTTTCAATGCGTTTAACGGGGAGTCTGTGACAAGTAGCACAAATTTTAGATGATCTGGTGGAGCAGAATTAGATATGTTAGTGTGTTTTGGATCCCCAGTAGCTTAGAAAACATAATCATTTAAAAGAATGAGAAGGCAACAACCAAATTCATCCTTCTAATATATTGTAATGGTTTCTATTTGCTACATCTTAATGCAAGGTGTCAACGAGTCCTAGGCTGTGGCAGTGTTACCATGTAAACATGTAATTTCCTACCTTAGCTTCTTTCCCATTTTAACATTATGAGCCTATAGCTGGTATGTTTAAGGATTTACATGTTCTTGTTCAGGTTTCCTTTGCCTTGGTTCACAGGTATTAAATTGTCGAATTTCTCATCTGTCTTACTTTTTCTGCTTGATAGGATCAAGCCTTTTTTCCCTGTTCACATTCTAGTATACCGTGTCATGAGCATTCCATGTGACCAGCACAAGAATTATTCATGTTCATTGTGGTACTGTCTTATTGATGAATGGATTTCTAAGCATTAATACAGCATAAGAGATAATATTATCAGAACACTTGTAGTAGAGAATGACCAATGTAAAGTAAGATGAGCTTCTCGTTCATTTGGTTTCCAAGATTTCTCTTGTAAAAATACCTGAAAACTGACAAAGTTTAATGATGTTTATATCACATTCATTGTATTAACCTTTGATTTAGCCTGCTAAGTTATGACTTAGGCTTGTGCTACAGTAGACTGTGTTAGGATTGAACTACGCTATAGTATTGTTATGCAGGAAGTGTAAGTACAATAGACAATTAGGACGCATGTTTGATGAGTTCATCCCTAGTTTTGCTAGTGTTATTTGGAAACACAAACCATCCTTAGTCTTGGAATTGAACAGTTCGAGAATGAGATATGTTTTCTTTCCTTTATCCTTAGGTTGAAGAACCAGTTGAGGTCTACCATGATGAGCAATACAAATCAAGAACGTGGCACTTCCCCTCTTACAGCTTCAATCTCTCCCTCATCTGGAGCCCATTCCTCATCGAAGCAGCTATTTTCGAAAACGACGAGGGCGAATCAAAGTCTGTAAATAGACTCCATCTTGATACTCTTGATCACAAGTGGACAAGTCAATATAAAAGCTTTGACTATATTGTCATATCTAGTGGGCAGTGGTTTCTAAAAACTGCAATTTATATGGAGAATAATAAAGTAGTCGGCTGCCACTATTGCCCTAAGCTAAATTTATCAGAAATTAGTATTGAGTATGCTTATAACAAAGTCCTTAATTCTCTCTATCGTTTCTTCAAAACTTCCGAGCACAAGCCCATCGTTATGTATAGGACATGGACACCAGATCACTTTGAATATGGTGAGTGGTTTAGTGGTGGGCTTTGTAACAGGACTGAACCATACAAAGCAGGAGAGAGCAGTGGCAGAGATGTTGACAACTTCATGAGAACAATCGAACTAAATGCTTTCACCAGGGCAGTGGCGGCTGAAGGAACACGCAATGGGATACGCTTGAAACTCTTGGACACTTATCAACTCTCAGTGCTTAGGCCTGATGCACACACGGGTCCTTACAGGACTTTCCATCCATTTGAGCATGGTAAGAATGTGAAAGTTCAGTATGATTGCCTGCATTGGTGCTTGCCTGGAGCTATTGATACTTGGAATGATGTGATGATGAAACTCATAATGGACGAGTGAATCTCACTTTCAGCTTTACTTGGTCGAAGCATTATGTTGGGATTTTACGCTGTTAAGATTGAATTGCTGCAAAACATGGCAGGATACTCAAATTACTGTTGCAACATCCTGTTGAACTGTAGGTGATTAGTACTATGACCAATGTGGTAAATTGTAATGATATTTACCTTGTAAAGTTTGGATCCTGAACCAAAAGTTCTATCATCTATGTATACACCTTATACAAGCTCTTCCAGGGATCATGAGTAGTAGTTATTCCATGTTTTCCCTTATCAATCTTCCAAAAGATTCTATATGTATTTATATGCGATGTTTTGGATCTTAATGAATGATATTTTAGAGAATTCACAATATTAATGTGTTTTTTTAACGGTCTGAACCTTGACGCATCAGTTGGGTGTGAAACTGTATTGATTCTTGCCTACAGCAATTTTTATCATAGTGGATGTTACTTCCAAACATTCTTCGTCATTGTTGATGTATGTCTAGTAAAGATTTATGTTGGAAGCATTTGTGTAGAAGAATGCCTTCATCATTTGCATAGTTTGTAGTTCACGCGTCTATTTGTTGTTTGTATCATTTTTTTTTAAAAAAATTATGCAAAAAACAAGAACTCCTTTATTAAATATATCGTCTTTGATATCAGAGGAAATAAGCCTTGTTGCTCCTTTACTGACTACTATTACTAGTCTTCGTTTCATTTTCCAAGCCACTTTTCACATTTAGAAACGTACTTATTCTCCATTTTGGAGATAACGAAAGGTCGTAAAATGTCTGAAAATTTAGTGGAGAAATCATAGTTCTTCATGCGACAAGCTCCTTACATTTTCCATTATCATTTGACGAATAGAAACCCAGGATTTTATTAACAAGTTGCGGATGCTAACGATGGTAATTTTGAACCATAAGTTTAGGACCGTAAGTGAATTAAACGTTGGCAAGAAAGTTTAGTTCAACTTGACAAAATTTATTATATATAAGATTAATTAAATAAATAAATTTAAATAATTTATAAAATTAAATAAATAAATTTGAATATATATTTATGTTTAGTTTGTTAATGTTCATAAATAAAAATTATGATTTATTTATCAATATTAATATTTATGAATCATATTTATTATAAAAAAAATAGAATGATCGCAATAGTCGCTCCTAGACCGTCCACTACCATTGAAAGGTCATATTTATTAATAAAATTCTTATTATACTTATAAATAAATAAATTTATAATATCAAACTCACTAATTAAGTAAGTTTAAAAGTATAAAAATTTTAACTAGTAATGAAAACTCAACATTTAAACTAATTAAGCATTGAATCCAGTTTAAGATGATAAAAAAGAAACAAGTTAAACTCAACAACTTGCACTACAACAAAAAAAAAATCCAACATTATCGATGAAATTATCCGTCGGTATTCCGTCGGTAGATGGAGTTTTCGATAGAATTCTAAGAGAATAACTAAAGTCGGAAAAAATTATGTCGGGTGAGATTTACCAACGGAAACATAGTTCCGTAGGTAAATTTACCGACGGAACATTTGATTCCGTCAGTAAATATACCGACGGAAATACATTTTTCGTCCGAAAAAGGATACAGGAACATTGTTTCCGGTTGGCCATTTATTGACGAAAAACTCCTTTCCGTCAGTGTTTACCGACGGAATCCACTTTTTCCGTGGGTGTTTATTGACTAAAAAATTGAATTCCATTGGTAAACTCGGCGATCACCGACGAAATCATGATTTTCCGTCGGTAAACAAAAAAAAATTTACAATCAAACATTATATTTGTGATTTAGGATGTACTATGTTTACAATTTACATATCAATATAAAATCATCAGAGCAATGGTATACAAACACAACCACACACATACAAACACAATCACACATTAACAAACTAATTAAAAAAAAACTAACATACTAAACATAATTCATCATACCACAATTAAAAAATACACAAACACAATTCATCACAGAGATATCTAAATCCATACAAATGTCTGATTATAATATTGAAATTCATACAAAGATATCTAAATCCAAATATCTATGCAAAGATATATAAATCCATACAATTATCCATATAAATATCTCTACATTCAGCTACAAGATAGTAATACAAAAATCTACATAAAATAAAATACAATAGATAATTAAAAATTTTGCATTGGCCATAAACTAATTTTATATTTAATTTAAAAGATACTACAATATCTAATATGATGAAGAAGCAAAATATATGAATAAGGAATCCTAAAAAATATTTAGAAATGAGCATATTAGAATATAAAAATAAATAAATATTTTTTGCATGATTTATATATGATAAATAAAAAATTAAGTTGTAGTTGAATAAGCTTCATAAAAAGCTAATCAACAAGTGTGATGAATCTTGAGTCTCCTATGACTCAAAATCGTGTAGTGTCGGATGAGCCAAAAAAGCTATAATCTCTTGCATATGGACCATAAGAGCTCTATTTTCCTCCCTCAACTTCCATTCCTCCTCTGCTCTCCTCACATCCTCAACGACCCTCCTCTGCCTCTCTGCGGCTATCCACTGATCCATCTTTTGATCCATTGAGGCAATTTGAGTGCACGGTTCTTGATTTTTCTGTCTTAAACTCTCCATCTCAAAGAAGAAGAGGAACTGGCACGACCCCTAAGAGTCCTCAAACGCTCAAATACAACTTTGGCCCGAGAGCCAAGGTCGTAGATGGTGGAGTTTTTTGTCCGTCCACCAACAACATCATAATATATCTCATTTAGTACATCGGTGGATAGAAATTGTGACTCCCCCCTCTACTTCTAGTTGAGATGTCTGAATCACTTCTATTTGTGATTTGATCTGTATGGTAAAATATAATATAATTAATATTAAAAAATAATTATATATTGACCTAAAGTTAAAAATTTTACATGTATGGTCTTCGAACGAGAATCAACAAATATACATCCTTCTTCTTGTGGATCTTAAAAAAGACCTCCATACAGGTTGGCTATTGAGCTAGCTTATATTCCTACATACACAAATATACGTGGCCAAAATTATACAAGTTTGGTAATAATTACAAAATTGCTTTCAACTAACTTTAAATTAAACTCACCAAATCCATGGTATGCTCAACAATAGATTTGGACCCAGACGCATGCCGAGCGGTTCCAATACTCGGGCCACCTAGCTCTGTGTTTCTATTTGCTCGAGTGTTATCAGCATTTTCCTTCTACTATTGTTCAACCCAGGTGATCGTTCATGCACTCCATATCTCGACTGATGCATACGTCGGTCTCGTGTCCTTCTGTCTGATATTGTACAGGAACTCTCTGTAGAGTTTGAAGCAATAACTATTTCAAGTTTGTTTAAATGCTTCCTCCTGTCCCTCCTCCCATGTATATTTTTTCTGTAATTATAAATTAAAAATTTAGTATATTAAAGGATTAATAAATTGTAAATACCAAATATGCAATAGCAGTGCATACTTGTTCTTTAAATTTCTCGGTAATATAGGAGGAAACTCGGTGGCCCTCTAGATAAACCTTTATGAAAAATATTAAGGTATGGGAAATATATTATAAATAAAGTAATATATGAATTTTAATTACTAATAATAAAATACTTATAAGTCTCTAACAACTCTAAGCATGTTGTAGCCACAAGATGTTACTGTTGCTGATCTACCATAATAATATCTGCAAACCAATATTACAACACATTTAATAATGTCTGCTTTGCCTAATAAAAATTCAAAGTATATTAAAATAATGTCTGCTTTGCCTAATAAAAATTCAAATTATATTGAAATATATATTAACCAAAATCATAAAAACCTACATTTAAAATCAAACAAATAATATATATTATAATACATTTAATATTTAAGAAACCTATAATCAATCACAACAACAATATGTAGTAATCGTATAAATAAATCGAAGAAATTATACCTAAAGATAGTCAGAGATGAGCAAGAGGAGACTAGCAGAAAATATAGTACACTACAAAATATAAAGTAAAGCATCAAGCAAAATCCTAATGAGAGCTAAATTAAAGGTAACTATAATTGTAGAAAATAAAAGGCAACATGAAGTAAAACATTAACGAAACTAAGTATGGAACGAAATCTAGAGCATTAAGGAAACTAATCTAACCTAACTGTATTTGAATCAAGACATCAGATTTAAAGCAATGGAAAGATCAATACAAAGCAAGAATTAAGTGAACTAGGATGCATCAAATTGAACCTAACTATTCAAAGAAGCATTTCACCGAACACATGATAGACATGAATTTAATTGAACCAAGTATGTGTAATTTGAAACATGGGACATCCATTAAATACAAACATTCATTAATACTTAACAAAAACATCAACTACATCAAACAAATTAAAACCAAATCTGATGAAGGTCGGAGCTATGGAGCTGCCAGATAGGAGGGAGAAGCTTCAGCAGGAGGAAATGCTGGGCTCTCCTCTTCTAGCCCGAATAGGAGAGTGAAGGTGAAGAAGATGGCCGTTGGATCTGGATGAAGGGGTGTTCTCTCTTCTAACCCAAAGAGAGGAAGGAAAGGCTTCGGCTCCTCCACTTCTAACCCAAAAAAGACGTGGCCGGAGCTCGATGGAGAATAATGGGTGGCGGCCGGCGGAGGAGTGATGGTGTCGGGTCAAGGGATAAAGACGACATCCGTCAGATGGAGGAGAAGAGATGGAGAGGGTGGATGTAGTGATTGGGCGGCCAGCGGTTGTGAAGAAGGTGGAGGCAACCACCGGCCTTGGTGGTTGTGGATCGAGGAAGAGGGCAGCAGGGCTTGCGTCGGGGATTTCCTACTGCCAGATCTAGCGGTCGACAACCACGTGGGAGAGAGAGAGAGAATAGATTGTTACCTGTGAGGGTCGAGGTCGTCGGAGAAGGAGAGGATCGGAGCAGCCGGAGTGGGCGAGCAACAGTAGGGTTGTAAATCAACCCAACGTTCGAGAACAAACTTTATGTTCAACTTAATAAGAGCTAAACTTTATGTTCAACTTAATAAGCGCTTATTTATGTTCGTTCAAAACACACAAGATCAATTAAATAAATAAATTTGAATAACTCGTTAAGCTAATTTATGTTCAACTTAATAAGAGCTTATTTATGTTCGTTCGATATACACAAGATCAATTAAATAAGTAAACTTGAACAACTCGTTAAACTAAACAAACAAATTTGAACACATATATGTTCAGCTCGTTAACGATCGTGAACAATATTCATGAATAACATTCATGAACAATATTCACGAATTATGTTCATTAATAAAACTCTTATCAATGAACTAAATAAAAAAAGAAAAATATAATAAACAAATAAGTTCGAATTATCAAGTTCAATAAACAATCAAACAAACAAACAAGCTTGAATTGAGAGCTGATAACATTTAAACAAACCATTAACTAAGTTTGAATCAAGCTCAAGCCAAGATTGAATTAAAAGCTCAATAACATCTAAACAAGTTAAGCTTCAATCAAACTCAAACTCATAAAAAATAAACCAAATCAAACTTGAACAATCATTTCAAATGTTTGATTCATTTCAAACTCTAATCCGCTTGGCTTGGTTATCTGCTTAAAAAAGCTTGAACACCCCAAAGCTCGGCTCGATTAGGCTCGACTCGGCTTGTTTACAACTCTTAGCGAGAGTTAGAGCATGGAGCCCTAATTTTATTCAGAATTTCTGATGGAATCTATTTATCAATGAAAATTAGATTTTGTCAGAAAATTCCAAAATAATAACGCTACAATTTTATTCAGAAATTTCCAATGGAAATTAGATTCCATCGAGAATTTCCCACGGAATCTAATTTCCGTTGGAAATTTTCAAAAATATTAGGCTTGCGGATGAGGATTTACCTTGAATTGCATAGATCACTTCAAAATTTTTTTGATAGAATCTAACTCCTGTCGAAAATCTCAGACGGAATATCTCCATCTGAGATTTCCGACAGAATATTTTCTTGTTGATAATTTCGTCAATATTGCTGTATTTTTTCGCAGTGTTGATGCATTTTATATTCAATATGAATAGACTTAATTACCGTATCTGTTAAATAACAAAAATAATTGGAGGGCTAAAGGGATTAAAGACCAAAACTTAAGGGCTTTGTTGGAATTAGTCAGATTTTAAGGGTCTTTTTGCAAAAAGCCAATACTAATATTTATTTTGCCTTAAATTTCTTTTCACACAATTCCTCTCTTTTCTCTCTCGACGCAGACGCACACGATCCTGGCGGTTTTCTTCCTCCCCTGCGATCTCCTTCGCCAACCCTTCCTTTGCGGTTCCTCTTCATCGCGAGTTCTCTCTTCTTCTTCTTCTTCTTCCCCTTTCCTCCTCACACGAGCCATCCCCGACATCGACTTCCTCTCTCCCTCTTGATTTACTCTGCCCTCTTCTCTATCGTGAGCGTCGACGCTGGGCAAGCTTACCCGCGGCGATCCGTGCAACGACACTGCAGCTGGCTGTGGAGTCGACTTTTGTTTTGGGTCAGTTCTCAGTGGCAATCTGCTGATCACTCAGGGGGTGGTTGTAGCATTGAAGAGGGTTAATCAGAGGAAGAGATCGGCGCCTAATCCCATGAATTAGTGGTTGATCGGCTAGAGTTAGACAGTGGAGTTTTCTGCGTGCTATCAAAGGTAAGATGTGATACTATCAGTATCGATCTTGAATGGTTTCCATGTCTTTGGTCATGCACTATAGAGACCCTGATTGATGTCGTTGTTGTTATAGTGTTTTGTTGTTGTTAGCTATTTTGCTCAGCTTGTTTGAACAGTGTTTGTTTGATGTAAGCGCTAGTGTGTTTGTGTCAACCTGAATATTCTAATTAGGTTTGTCTTGTATTATCAGTATCTATGTTTTATGTTCTTACAGTGTGTGTTCTGTCTAGTCTATGTGCGCTTGGGAATCATGAGTGAGCATTTTGTAGAGACAAGAAAGTACTGGTATCAGTTTAGGTTGGTTGAGATTTTAACCTAATCAGTAGGGAGCTGACTTTGTGAGAGTAGTTAATTTGAACTCAATTTGTTGTCGTGAGCTGCGGTATTGGGCTAAATTGGGTGTTTGACTTGATCATGTAGGTTAGGTTAAAAAGGGAGCACATAGTTGATTACAATTCATTAAACGTATGCTGACCTAGGGTTTGGTTCCAATTTTTGTTTAAATGTAATTTAGCTATTTTAATCAATTATATAAATAACTAAATTATGTCTTGTGATACAGAACTCTGATTTGATACGAGCATCTGGAAATGAGGATTTCGTGGATACATTATACAAATAAGACGGGTACTTCTTTTTGTACCCTATAGATTATTGAACTTAAATGCATAATTATTTTGTTTCTAAGTAGGACTGCTTTACCTTATTCTTTAACTTTGATATCATCATTGATACTTTTCTTTGTTTGATCTCTGAGCTACTCCAATTTATATCCATACAGTCTCATCTATTGATTTTTTTTTATTCTGTAAAGTATTGCTTGTAGGCGAGTACTTAGAATAATCATTAAACACAACTAGGGTTTGGTTGACACTAGATGTACCCTACCTAGTAGATTAGTTGTATATTTATTTATTTTGATATTTATTTTATATACCGTTGCATTATTGTGACATGGTTATTTGTGCATATTAGAATCATGCACCATACCTGCATAGTTATATGCTGACGAATATCGACTTCCTTATGGTTAAGCACATCGTCATCATTTAGCTGCTCTACCCACTCAACCACTCATGGGTAGTAGTAGTTGCTAGAGTGCGAGCAGCTGTCCTGTTATGCCACACTCGACCACTCATGGATAGTGGATATTGGAGTTGTAGTCAAGCAGTTGACACCCTTACCGTTATTTTCGAGGGATAATAGAGTTGTTGGTGGCTTTCTCTTTTTCCTAGGATTTTTAGAGTAGTTGACTCCCTAGTATCCTGTCCACTCAACCACTTATTGTAGTCACTTATTGTAGTGGAATTTGTTGGAGTACATACAGTTATTACAATCCTACCCACTCGGCTTCACAGATGTGATGTGATAGCAACTTAACTAGCGTCAGGGGTGACACATGTCATTGCATCATGTGCATTTATTGTATTTTGTATTTTCTTGTGTTTGCTGCAGTTATATGAGCTATGATTGTTGTATTTGGTTGAAATACATATATTATTTATGGTTGCACTTTCATTCCATTTTACATACTGGCATATGTGTTATTTTGTTCCGGAGACTGTATACTTTTGTTTCTGTTTGCTTGTTGGACCTTTTATTGTGTCATGCATTTATCTACTCTTATATCCACAAATTCCGTCCGAACTCACCATCCCTACCATCTAATTTTGTTCCAGGTAACCGATAGATGCATTATTTGGAGCCAGGAGATGATCCAGTTGCTAGTCCTATGGTGTCGAGCCCTTTTGGAGTTTTTCCCCGCATTTATTTTATTTCCTCATCTTCTTTACTTCTATATTTACTTTATTACGTTGTATTTATTTTCTCGGTAGAGTTATGTGTAGTTGGGTGGAGTTATATTTGTGCATTTATGGACTGGTATGTCTGTCATTAGGTTTATGTTTGAGTTTTAATTGGAATATGTAAATTCTTTTACTTCTCTTTTATATTGTTATTAAATGCGTGGTTGTGAAAATTTTCTTTACTATTTTTGATAACAGTCGTGTGAGGTTGCTCTATTTATGATTGAGAGATATGTATAATTGTTCCAAATTATCAGTCATAAGGGGAGATGCTGTCTGATTTTCGAGCAAGTATGAGTCTCTAGGGACGTGACAGTATCAAACGACTTTAAACAACATAAACTTTAATTTGACTAGACTCTTTTACCGCTATATATAAGTTCATGCCATTTACTTAATCAATTGGTTAGAAAGTGATAAATTTATTATGAGGCAGAGATCAATTTCCAACAAATGCATATCTTTGAAATTATAGGTACAGAGCTTACTGTGTCATGCTTGGCCAAGTAGCTTGAGTCCTATAATCACAAAAATTATCTTTTGAGGCTAAGGTTGACACAGATAGAGCCGAGTCACGTTGACCTCGAGTTCCATGGTAATAACCATAACTATATCCTCTCCATTAAAATTTTAAAAAAAAAACCTCATGACGATACGATTCATAATTATAACTATTACTTCTTGATTGTATAAAGGTGTTTGAAGAAACCATTATTATGTTAAGGGTGTGCTTGGCCCTACTGATGAAAGATTGTGCATATAAAAATTTTAAAAATATTTTATTAATTTTATAACTAACATAATTGACTTAAATGTTATTCAGGCAATTCTGCCCTGGCATAGGCGACCGGGCCTTCGCAAGCAAAGTGTGCTGCCCAGCTTGAGCCCATCCATCTTTCTGCCAGGTGAGAGGGAGAAACATCTCAAAGTTTTAATCAGAGTCCGCAATAACATGGCCAGCATTCCAAAAGTCAAATCATGTCAGACGCAGAGGTACAAGAGGATCCATGTTCCTATTCACAAGACACAGTCTGAAACTTTCTAATTCATTTTCCATCTTCCAGTTTCCACCTCCACAA
The DNA here is from genome assembly GCA_024364735.1 of Boesenbergia rotunda. Classification (NCBI taxonomy): domain Eukaryota; kingdom Viridiplantae; phylum Streptophyta; class Magnoliopsida; order Zingiberales; family Zingiberaceae; genus Boesenbergia; species Boesenbergia rotunda. The sequence continues at coordinate 588,941 of JAGFNQ010000915.1, forward strand.
TCTTCGTTTATTCACAAGGAAAATGATGATCCTTTGGCAGTATTATTTGGTGGTGGAGCCTCCATTTGGCTTTGCCTTGAGGTCGAACCAATTATGGAGCTTATGATTGCTTCCTTTTACCAATTAGCAACCTTTTCCCTCTTCTCCATCCTCTCATGAAGATCACTCACGCTTGCGTTCGTTGAGACTGCATGGAGATGTGGAATGTTGACTCCATCCCCAGATTCCATCTGCACCATGTCATACAAGTCAAGTCTCTAATCACCTTTGAGACTTCTCAGACCTTCTTACTGGCTTTATTTAGGTCCAGAAGCTTATTTACTACAATGTCTAAAAATATGTCAAGGATCGATGCATGGTGTAGGATTCCATGCCCTACTGAACAGAGCTGGCACTCGCAGCCACTCTATCCATTTGAAAACAATTTGCAACACTTTTCGAGAAGATAACTGAACCCAAGTCTACAATGGCATGAAATTTACTCAGAAAGCAACCTTCAAGGGCTTAGAGCGCCAATGACAACAAAGATAGAGCTTATCTTTGCAACTCCACTAGAGGACAAACAAAATCATTGGTAGAGAATATCCATTTATTCTGTCAAACTAGTAAAGATAATAGCTCCGGATAATCATCAGATCACAACAGAATGGAAGAATGAAGATTTGATGGGTGACATACCACTCCACTCCACTTCACTGCAGAATCCACCTCCTTTCATCCGAAGTAGTTCATATTCATGCAGCCATTGTGGACTTGGACTGGACCTGTTGGTTTACACTACTACTTACAGTCATCAAAAAAGACACATCTTTAGGTTATATGGCATGGATGTACCCAAGATTGCATAAGATATATATCATTCATCCACTGGCCGACGCAGGCAGATGATCCTGCAAAACCTCAGAATCCTGGCACCTAAACTATGAATGAATGCATAAATTTGTGTGCTCAATCTGAAAGGAATACAGAAGGAGGCCCCCAATACTTCTCTATTCTTCCTTCTTTCCTTTCTCCCATCATCCCTGTGCTTGCATGTGACCCATCTGCTCCGATTCCATTGGGACCCGGTTCAATCCATGCATTCGCACAGAAATAGACCAAAATCCATGCAAGTCGTCATGCCAAATATCCACATCCTGCCAACCCCAACTTATCCGGGGCCCTTTCCTAGTAGCTTTCTCTCCAACACTCTCTTCTCAGGATTTCGAATGGTCAAACCTCTGATTGATTGCCCTTAGAAAACGCCATAACACTAGCTATTGCAAGTCCAATAGAATCAAAAAGCTAGACCCCTTCAATATATATAAATATACCATGCAATGCAATGTGATGCTATATCAAAGCAAGCAATTGCAAGCCGCAGCAGGCTGATCGAGCAGAGAAGCAGCTAGCTAGCAAACGCTTGTCAATGGGAGATCAGAACAACAACGAGCTTTACTTTGTCTTCATGAACTTCGATGAGCAGTACGAGCGCCTTCGTCATGATCGGTAAACAAGCTAAGTTTTCAACTGTCTTCTCGTTGATTAAGTATTGGTCCAATATGTCTCAGCTGCTTTTATGTCTTTAATGTAGATCAAAGGAGGGAATGAAGAAGCTCGACACCTATTTGAGCAACAAGCATGATCAATTACTGGCAAAGCTTCTTCCTCCCCGCTCCTACAGGAAGAAGTCGTCGTTGGCCATAGTTGATGGCTTCTCAGTGGAGATCACTAAACAGCAGGTACATGATTATACGTAGTTTTTTTGTTTTTTTTGTTTTTTGTCATCAATATAATGGTCCTGGTCTTGCAGGCAGCCATTCTGAGATCTGCTAAGGAGGTGAGAGTGGTGGAGGAGAACCAAGAGCTTGCTTGATCACTTGAAGAGAGAGATTACTGGAAGGTGCAAGAACACTAGCTAATATTAATTAATTGCAGTAGAAATGTCTCATGCGTCGTCGATCTATCGATCTAGCTAGCTATAATATTATATTAGTGTAAGTGTTTTCAACTCATCACTTGACTTTGGAAGTTCAAAAGGTCGAGGAGAGAAATTGAAGTCGTCTTGTAGAAGTTGCTGATTAAATATAAGATCAAAGCATCTTTTGCGGAGAAAAGGGTGAATGGGAATGCGAGATTGTTTGACCTTTAAACACAAATCAATATCCTATAAATGTAAGCATGTGGTCTGGTGTTACTCATACTAGTCTTTCTAGTTGGAAGCACTCTTGAGTTTTTCAATCCGCATGGAAAAACTGAGGCACTTGGTTCATGGTACACCAAATTTTTATTTTTGTCAAATACACTACAATCAAAGTCTGACATTTGACAATGAAATGAATTATACATATATGAAGTCATAAGGCAATCAAACACCAAATGGCTACTCCATTTTATATTAAACAAGACATGCCTCCCAAAGGTTACACGAGGCCACAAGAGCAAACATGAATCCCTCCTCAAGCTCCAAAATAGTAACCTATACGTTGAGTTAGACTTTTCTTTGATCTAGTGAAGAAGATTCTCACTCGATGACTCGATCTGACCAAGATGACCTTAGTGCAATAGAGGTGAGTCGGGTCGGGCCTGAGAACTCAGTAGGGCAAGGGTGGCTCGGGTCGGACCAAACAAGAGCACAAAAGTGGAAGAAGATTTCCAAATGTTGAAACTCCTCCTGGAGCTCTAAGGGGTATATAAGGAGGGAAACCTCTTCTTGTCAGAGTGTCCTATCTGATTAAACCTGCTCTACTGACAAGCTAACCACTTGGCAGCCTTAGCCACTCTACGAGACTGCCACAGCCGTCTGATGACCTGCTCAAACTGTCTCTTCTGTTCTTAATTAATGTCTGCTACTTTGTCAGGTCATGATTAGGGTACTGTCTTTTCCTCATAATGGGGAGATTTGAGAGATCCTCATATTGATGTGGCCCTTCGATTACTCGGGCAAGTCCAATATGGCAACTACGAGCCTACCGACCTTGACCGAGCGGATGAAAATGGTCGGTCGAATAGATCAAGCTTCTCTACTGCTCATGTTTTGGGAACGGTGCCCAGGTGCCCGACCCAGAGTGCCCGACCGAGCACTCCCGACCGGGAATCCCCGATCTGGAGGACCATACTGTATCGCGTGCTTCCTTGGCCTGACAAGCGCTTGTAACTTCGCCTGACCGAACGTCCTCGACCGGTGATTCCCGAGCGGGAACATCCGACCAGATATCGCTAACCGAACTCCCACCTGAGTAACCTCGAACCTTGATCACTCAAGCTGGATTGGCGTCTGGTGCACCCGCCTATCTTGGCCTGATCAAGACTTGAGTCAACCAGCTTTGCCTGACCGAAACGTGATCCGACCGGGCTCCCGGCCAACTTAGAGAAACTACCCGACTGGATCAATAGTAAAAAAATTAAAAAAAATAGAATCATGCATGAGCACTTCGTTTTTGTATGTATAAAGTGAGATGGTATATGTCGTCCTTTAGTATTCAATTCAGTAATCTCACTCAAGCTAACACAAGAAAATTGCCAAATCGGGTAGGCTTATGTTTATGGAGAAAGAATATCAAACATGAGCACTTGATAGTGAGTTCAATTACTTCAAGTTAACTCATCTTAATTCTTTGTCATTATGCTTTGCATAAAAAATATGGTTAGATTACCAAATGGAAACAGTAACAAGACATAAGTCATGAGTATTATAATTCTCATACTACGAACCAATCAGAGTCAAGTTCAATAGCTGCATCATCCACTTGGTACCTCAATGAAAAGATATCTGAAAAGTCATCCACTTGTAACATTGGAAGAAGAATATAATTGTGAAGCCCGGTGCTATCTATCTGAAAAGATTTATTGATTTATCATCCCACTTTGCTATTTCGAATTCATTACATTGACCTCAGTGATGAGAATGGAAATGAATAGTGAATGATAAAGACTCCCACTGACTTGAAGGAAGAAGCAGGTCCATATATAGCTTCCTCTCTACTGTGTTGCAGAAACGGAGACACTATTGGTATGGATGAGAGGATTTCACAGGTAAACTTCAGGTTTTGTCATTCTTCTGCAGAAGTTCCTCACCAGTGAAAGTGATTTGATCACATTAAAAGAGTAAATGTCTCCTAAACTGGAAAAACTAAAAACAAAGAATGATAAACAGATGAACAGTGATTGCTGAGCCAGTGGGAAGCAAATCCTGCTGCATTGGATACCCAATCCTTCTAACTACAACTACAGCAAACAACAGTGGAGCAATAGGACTGTAACATATCAGAGACCACAAGGAGCTAAGAGATAAGCATGTGTGGGTCTCTACAAACATGCCTATCTAACTATTGGACTGCAATCCTATCAGATGCCACTAGAAGCTAAGGGCTAGCTAAACAAGTTTGTGGGACTAGAAATATCTGTGCAAACAAATGATAAAACTACAAACTTATTATTTCACGGCAAGAAAATCCTACACAATTAACTGCTCAAAATTGAAGAAAGCATGCTAGCTACTCGTTGAGCATCACTCCATGAAGACATATGCCCACATATATATTAAGTAGGTCAGCAATGTGTGCAAGACTTAGAGATCAGATAGTTAGGAATGTGGAAATGCAGTCAGTGTGGCGATGCCAAAATGGAGGACGATCAATTTGAGAATCTGTCAGGTCAAGCTACATCATGATAAAGGTATTGCCAAAAAGTTATATTCAACAAGGTCAAAGCAAACGTAGTGCCCAACATCATGAAACGGTGACCTTGCCTAGCTACAAACAAATAGAAGATTAATGGCAGTTCACTAGCTACAAGAAACACAAAAATTGGAGTTGACGAATAACGGACTAAAACTATGAAACACATTCTTGTTAATTAGCTAATTTAATTTGTGCACATATATGAGAGACTCGACAAAGAAACAATAGTACGTGGAGAAAAACTTAACCAGTAATTAACTAAATCACAAAATACATAGTCCTAAAGAAATTAAAAAGGAACACTGAGATAAATGAAAAGAACTTGAACTTTCTCCCTAGCTAACAACATGGTATATAACAATAGGACGAGAAGGCTGACAGAAATTGTGAGAAGAGGAAAACAGCTTTGGCTAAATTTGTTCGTCTGCTAGTACAAAATTATATTTGTTAACAAAACTAGACAATAAGCTTACCTTCTTCAGCTCAACGTTAATGCAAATAAGAAAAGATTCATGGAGTCCTTAATGGATTTCTATGTAGACAATGGAAGTTTTAACAAACTTTGTGAGAAGCAAAAAAACAAAAACACTCATTTGGCAGGGTCGTAGAACAGTAGGTTGAAATTTCAGACTACACAGTTCATTAGACAAAACCAATGGTTCCTTGACAGGGTATGTTGTTGCGACTCAATTCATCCACTTTTGCATTATGATATTCAACTATACCAAGTAGGCATCACCAAAGTGTAGCTTGAGATCCAGTCAAATCAAATTTTCTTATATATTTCTAGTAAAGTTACCGCTAGCACTAAAAAAGCCAACTTTAATAAGAACAGTACACTCTCCGACTGCTGACGATTTTATCCAAGAAAGAACTGAAATAATTTCAATTTGTAAGAATTTACGTAACCAATATAGCCACGATCATTTGTTCTTCTTAAAGCCATTTCGCCCCATAATCTGAATGCCGCGATCATGTTTTGGAAACTTCAATCTGCTAGAAAAACAACGTCCTCGGATCGAGAGAGCGGATTGACATCACATCGCCACTGGAACTCACCGAAGGTTTGCATTTCGTAGGTTTCAAATAAACGAAAGGGAGGCAGTTCCACCGCAGCGAAACTGGAACGGGAGCGAAGAACAATTCGGGTTTTTGAGCCGTGAGTGTTGTTCAGGTACGACACGAGACCATTGGGCTTCTATAGTTGATGGGCTCACGTTGCTGACGGAATCCATTGAAATCGCACGGTGGCCAGGCCTGGTGGCCACTTGCATGCGAAACGCTCGCCCTCATCCCAGCGTCCCGCCAATCTATAAACTGAGAAGATAAATTAGGATAACTAAGAATGTAGATAAATATGAAGGATGAGTTACACGGGGCCGGTGTTGAGAATTATACCCTGTTGACCCTCTGATTCGATCGCTCGACTGGTAAATCACCATTTAATTACCATCTACCGTGGGACATCTAAAAGTGCAATAAGATGTAAAAAATGAATCGTCATCTTAACGGCTTTTGGTCCCGGCCCCATAAATGTCTAGAGAAAATAAATTATGATTTTATTGATGGGATAAGATGTATGGGGCCGAGAGGATTTAAGTCAGCAGATCAGATTTTTACCCCGTATACGACTGACGACTTTCAAATCTGAAATCTTCGATGTAAATAATTAAATATTTTACTAACCGAGTCAGTCCGTGGTGACATCTAAAAGTGCAATAAGGTCTTGTCCGACAGTTGTTCTCCCTGGCGTCAACTATCGACGCATCTTCGACCTCCAGCGCAAAATGCAACGTGGATAAAGTATGTGAAGAACTGAATATTCCTCAACCAATCAATTAAATTTTTTTGAGAATATATATATATATATATATATATATATATATATATATATATATATATATATATATATATATATATATATATATATTTTGATCTTATTATAATACAGCAACCGATCAAATTTTCTGTATTTATGGGTGCACTAAATTTTAATACCGACTTGAGATTTTGTCAAATGCTAAATTTTTTTTTTCAACCAGAAATTTTCATTGTCGGTCGTCCAGATTCATCTATTATCTGATTTTTTTTTTTTACTCTCAAAACTATGATATAGTGGCAGGACGATTAATTATCATCCCAGACATTCATAGTCCGTTCCTCAGATACGATGTATTTTGTAGAAATTTTTCTTCCAAATAGAACACGAACACTGAGATGATGGATTTCTACACCGCACGCCGTAAGCGCTTCCCAATTTATCATGGCAGTCGGTAGGAAACTTTGGTGGGCTGAGCCAGTCCCTCAAGTTCGTCTGTTTTCTGGTTCATTTTTGGCTATGGTGCAGTGGCATAACGACTAGCCATCATTCCAGATATTCGCTGTTTGATGCTCAGCTATGCTATATTTTATAAGAATTTTTCCTCTAAATAAATGTGAATCTTAGGACACTGGGCTTCTGGATCGTTCGTTGCGAGTGCTTTCCGATTTACTTTGGCAGTTAGTGGAAAACTTCTGTGGAGTTGGACCAGTTATCCCAGATTCATCTGTTATCGGGTTTATCATTGTTTTTTAGTTAAAAATTTTCATAAAATACGTTGGGAATCGAACCTCAGATATCTAAGATAATACTAGTCATTTTGCCACTATACCATAGCCCTGGGAGCAAAAGTAAAGGTTATGATGTTTTAAAGTGGCAAAAGGCGATTCACTCGCTCCAGCACCCCTACCAATCCGTCTCAAGATCAACACAGAGGAAATAAATCACTGGGGCTACTAGTCTGGATACTGTGATTAATGTGTGGGGAGGACGGACATACAACTTTGTTAAATTTTAATTTTCAAATTTTAAGATGATAATATCCCGTACTAATTAAAGATTACGATGTTTTAGTTCCGTGACCAGATCGTGGATATGCCACTAAATTCTTATGAGAGCAAGAAGAGTTTTGCTACGATATCTTCTCCCGAATCAGTGGAAAAGAAGGCAGTAATGTGATGTTTTAACCTCTTTTCTTAATTTTTTTTTTAATTTAGATATACATCAATCGGTCTAATAAATTTTTTTATGAATGTTTTTACTAAACACCTGAATAAATCTTTAACCTCTTTTTTAATGCAATTAGGATTAATGCTTGCTTAATTCATAAGCCATAATTCTACCATTAAAATTTTGAGTTACGAAGATATTACGGCTCCTTATATCATAATTAACATGACAGTCACATTAATATATAAAATGGAGTAAATTTCCTGACTTTTATTTTTTTTTTCAAAATTATAAACTAATCTATAGAAAAGAAGCCATTTTTTCATGTAACTGGGTATATTTAAATATTTTCTTACATTTAAGCGCATTGAGCATAAAAATGCTATCCTAGAGGAATTTGCTTCCGCCTTATATAAACCGATGTGTTTCATTGGTGGCTGAGCGTTGGAACATAATCCTAACTTTTATTTTCATGACTTGTCAGCTTCTTAATTAAACACAACTTCTTGCTTTTAAGATGTAACCGAATTAATTATCGCATGATATATTTACAGAATGAATAAAGATTAAATTCCAACAATGCTTGAGGAACCCCCTCATTGTAATTATTAATTTTGATTTTTGATTTGCTCTCTCCTAATGGCATGGACAGTCATATGGATCATCAAGTGATAAATTCGAGTGTTTGCAGAATTTTTTTACCTTTAATTAATTATACCTTGATGGCTTACTATTATTATTATTATTATTATTATTATTATTATTATTATTATTATTATTATTATCATTATTATTATTATTTGAAAAGAAAAGTAACTAAAATAAAAACAAGATGCATAAGCTGTTTTAATAAAAATAATTTATTTGAAAAAATATTTCATTTGAGATATTTACAAACTGAAGTCCTTGATTTTGAAAACATTAACTGGTTTACAAAATAGAGAATTTACAACCTCATAATTGATAAATTAAGGTTAGAATTTTCATCAAAATCAAATCTTTTTTAAGACAATAATGTATTAATGTTGTACTTAGAGTGTTTAAGGACTTATACTAGTTTTTTTTTTTAAAAAAAAAAGTGACGTGATTGGCCAATTAGCTTACATTTTAAAAATTGATAAAAATAAATACAAGCTGATTATAGATCATATTTGGATTCGTTTTTTTTTCCATCAGTTTAGAACTTTATAGGATGTAAGGAAGCCTAATAAATTTACTTAAGGTGTACAATCATAGTAATAACCAAAATTTGACCACTTTAAGCTTTTAAACAATCTAAGTATAATATATCATGTTTTCTTGGGATTAATATTTTTTTGGGCAAATAATTGAACTTCGTATTAATTTGTAAATCATTTTACCCCATTTTGCATCAAATTTTCAAAGTGCAAGCTGATTTACACATTCAAAATTATTATTATTTTTGAATTATTAACACTTTCTATATATTATAAGTATAATCTTATATTCCTTTGCATCCAAAAGAGTTTGCAATTTTTTAAAAATATTTTTAACCACAAAGGCATGTAATTAAGGATAAAAACAGCATTTTAAAAAATATATATATATATATATATATATATATATAATTCCACATGTGTTAGTTATACATGATTGTCAAACAAAAAGGAAATTGATATTATCAGTTGTTTAGGTCAAAGAAAAAAATACAAATTAAATCACTAACAGCACTTTAAAAATTGAAACGGTCACATTAACAGTGCAGTCTCCTACAACCTCCTACAACTCCATATAATATGGAGGGAGATTCAACCAGAGCATAGATAACAAGTTAAGTACATGATGATGGAGTATCTGCGATGGATCGACCCTATTCACCAACAGAACTACCACAAGTTTATAGAAGTAGTAGGCAGTAGGGGAACCCATATTTTTACATGAAAAATGGTATGCTAAAAAAAATCAAGGAAAATTTTAAAAAATAACATGATTGATCCTATCGCAGAGTGAGGTAGACTCCCAAGAGTGAAGCGAACCGAGCGCTGCTGATGGTGGCTCCGACCTGTAAGAAAATGACCGTTAGCAACCCGCGCGGGAAAAGTGCCCGGTAAGGCCCTCGACGGTCAAGTCAATCTTCGTGAGAAGATAGCAAAGGCAATGAAATAGTAAAACGAAAATATTATCGCGCGTACCTGCGAAAGGGAAGGAGGAGAGACTTATATAGTCGGGGGAACTAATAACTTTTGCCCTTCTGCCCCCAACTGCCACCTTTTGTCTTATCCGGGGGCAGGGTAAGGTGTCTCATGGAGGGGGGGCAGGGTAAGAGGCGTTGTCAGTTCACCGACTGGCGCCATCCGACGACGCTCGGTCTGACCCAAGCATGAGTTGCCGTGGTACGCGGTGTAAAGATATGACAGAAGGGTACTGTGTTAGCGGATTATACTGTGTCAGACGAACATTCTGTGTCAGTGGGTCGGGCCATGCAACCAATATCCTTTCGCGTGGGACAGGATATTTCCCGAGTCGATGAGCGCTCGGGCACGGCTTATCGCTCGTATCTCTGGGTCGAGTGGTTAGGGCAAAGGAAGACTACCGACTGAAAATCACTCGGACGCGGTTCGGGCGCTCTCCGATAGTTGATATGTCATTCAGGGGCTAAAATATTAGGCTCTCGGGGTAACAGACGGAGTTGGGCACTTGGCCCTCTCCCCTAGGGGATCGGGTCGGGGAACATCTAACTGACCGCTCAGTCGGGTGCTCTGGGCCATGCGGGCCCCCGGCTTATGACCCTACCAGCTAGAATAGTCAACCCACACCTAACGAGGCCGACCTAACCTTATGTGGTGCCAGGCCGGGTGACCAAGCTGCACGTGAGCTAGGCCGGGATCAATGACATTGCAATTGCAGCGATCCTCGACGGGTTCGTCGTGTCCCTCAAGGTATAATTTGATTCGGGGGTGACGCCGGAGGTCATCGACAGTATCCAAATACTAATCGAACATGTACATATTGACTATCATATTATTAAAAAAAAAATTTTGAATTTTCTTTTCTTGAACGTATCAGAGCACTTTTTATATATAGATACATATGGCTTCTAATTAGTTGTCTATGTGCAAGAAAAATTATTGTCCTATATGCAAGATAGACTAGCACTTATACGGTTATACCTTTTGTTATTGTTTTTCTGTTCCATTTTTTAAATATTAAGCGTCCATTGATACCATGTTGACGACGTACGTTACGTGCGTACTGAATGAATAATAATTCATTTATCGTCAATATGAGTCGTCTAGTTTGAATTAATTTATTTTTCATTCAAATGTTGAACGCTTCAAGGGCACATTATTCGACGGTGCAATTACTTACGTTGCCTTCTTTGTGATTAGTCCTTACATTGAGGCTTGCGGTTTGGTGAAGAAAAGTCAGCCACAGTTAATAACAAATTAAAGGTTTGAATATGGTTCAATACCAAGGTTTGTGTAGCACTGTACGTTGTCCTGCTAGGCGTGCTGATATGATAATAATAATAATAATAATAATTAACGAAATTTTTCCAACCTCAAACGATTGATTCGGTCCGACTAATATTTTTCATTGGCCGTCAGGATAAATTGAAAAGCGCTCATGATAGGCGGTCTAGAAGCCTAGTGTTTCAGAATTCACGTCCCATTCAGAGGAAATTTTTTTATAAATACGTCGTAGCTAGAGATCAAACCGCGAATGTGTGGGATAACGACTAATCGTCCTACCGCGCACCATAGTCCGGGGGCGTGCTGATATGATCACAAGCAGTAACAGTAACGAAGAAGATGTACCATCATAAAGGAGAATTCCATTAATTGCAGGAACGATTTACCACTCACGGAGAAACTACTCCATCAGATCAATCATGGATTAATAATGATCACTTCATACCAAATGGGTTTAACTTAATGGAATAATTAATTACTCCGTCGGCATATTTTAAGAAACTAACACGAGCTAGATAAAATCCTGTAAAACGATTCCCTCAAAGTTGCAAGTAACTTGCAGAAGAGCTAAATTTATATATAGTAACTATCAAAAGAAAGGGATAAAATATCACATTAATTAAGTGCATGCTCCCTCTTAATTTGTTTTGTTTCTTAATTGATGGATTGATTAATTTTCAGGTATGCTCGCAAGCATTGGTCTCCATGAACCAGAGCTTGATCCACTACTACTTCTTCTGCTGCTGTTCTTCGTGCTATCCAATTCTTCACCAACAAGCTTATCCTCTTGCCCTCTAACGTACATGGCCAGCAACTGAGCGGCCTCCTTCTTGGACAGCACCAGCTTCACTTGAATGGCCCCCTTAACAATCTTCACGGGAGTGCCATCGTCCATCTCGAGTACTGGCACCGTCTTGTTCTTGGGTTTTCTCCATGAGCCAAGGAGAAGACGTCTGAAGCTTGAGGCCTTGGCTGCCTTGGGTTGATCTTCCTCTCGTCGGGCAGCCAACCTGCAGCCAAAAAGCTTCATGGCGTTGGCGGCGGAGGCCAGAGAGGGAGGAGCTAGCAGAGATAGGAGCTGGTGGTGAGGCAGAATAATTAAAGAAACCGCACGCATTTATATAAAATTCGATGGAGGTTGTTGATAGCAAACGAAATTAAGTCGAAATTTCTCAGTCAAGGAGGAGAACGAACACATGACAGGTGGAGGAAGGTCGAACGTAAACTCGTCGATGTGACTCGCATCGTTTGAATTTGAATGGTAATTAAACAAAGACCCGAAGATGGTGTGTCGCAGGCGCCTCCAATTAATTTGGCGGAATATCCGAAAAAAATCCAAGTTAAGTTGGTTTGGTTGTCGCTATATGGATTGTGAAGGGGGAAGAATTAGCCGTCGCATTATTTGGCTCACCACTGCACAGGTGGTCTGCCCACAAGTCTAGCTTTCAGATGGAGGATGGGCTCGGTGGTTATGGCTAGGGGTAGATAGTGGATGGGCTGGGGGTTATGGTTAGGGTGCAAACAAATTGAATCGAATCGAATTCAATAATATAAAAATATTATTATGTGAGTTGGAACTCGAATATATATATATATATATATATATATATATATATAGAGAGAGAGAGAGAGAGAGAGAGAGAATCGATCGGCTGCGGACGCGCTGCGGACGATCCAACGTGGGCTGCTGCGTGGACAAAAAAAAAGGCCAAAAAAACAAACTCGGCTGTCCTCGCGTGATTTCATTTTCGCGACAAAAGGAAGCGCGGCCGCCCGAAGCCTCTTTCTCCTCCCGAACAAACCCTAAGCTCATTTCACTCCCGCTGCTAAAAGCTCCTCGTTGCCGGCTTCCCCAGCGCCGATCTCTCTCTCGATCGGAGGTTACCTTCGGGAGCGCCGATCCCTAACCCTAACCCTCCTCACGTCCGGGTAACCTGCTCTCGCGCCCGCTTCTCTTTCTCCTCCCGAACCTTGCGAACCGTGCTCCGTGCTCTGCGTCATCTTCTTCGCCCTCTACTTCGTGCTCCGGAAGCAACCGTGCAACATCAAAATCTACGCCCCTCGACTCGTCGCCGAGGGTCGTGCCCAAGCGCCCGGACGGTTTACCATTGAAACCTTACTACCTTCCGCGGTTGGGTTTGTAGGGCATGGCAACCCACCGAGGAAGACCTCTACAATTCGTGCGGCCTCGATGGAGTCGTCTTTGATCGAATATTCGTTTTCAGGTTCCATTTTTTCTTATTAATCTCTCCTGATATTGTCTCAAAATTTTATTTTGGCACAGATCACTTTGACTAACCCTTAAAAAGTACGTTTTTTTTGTCTTGTTGGTTTTGTTTTGTTATGGATTTCAATTTTATGCAGCTTGAAGGTTTTTTCTCTTGCTGCAATCATAGGAGTATTTGTTCTCCTTCCCGTTAATTATTTGGGTGACCACCTTCGGGATATTGACTTCTCTGATCTTCCCAACAAATCTCTTGACCTATTCACTATCTCCAATGTAAACGATGACTCTAATTGGTAACGTCTATTCGCATAAACATTTTTATTGTGTTTTTCATTGTTCCGTGAGCTATATGAATCTTCCATTGTTTCGTGAATCTTAATAGTTAAAGGGGTAAAGTAACAGGGTATGCTCACATTTGTTGATGTTTTCAAATGTTGTCCAATAAACCCCTTCTGAATGATCAATTTTATAATATAATGTATGTTACAGATGTTTTGTGCACTTACTTTGATTGGAGCATGTTGCTTGTCTCTATAGGGTGTATAATGTGTCAATGTTTTGGCCCTCTCAGCTAATGTGGAAATTAAATTAAATGAGTGTGTCTCTGTCGTATGATTCTATTTTAAACTCAGGTAAATTTTGGATTTTGGTACCATTTAAAGTGACATTTTTACCTGACCAAATCAGTAGTTTTATTCTTGATGCTTGTTGAAATTGGATTGCCATTCAGAACTTAAGAATTCCTTGGCAGATTCTTCATGGTTATTAATTTGTCTGTCTCTTTTTGGGTGTTTCAATATGAAGGATTATCTATCTTATTCTCATTCTTTGGTGAGGTCATGTTTGTTGAAGTTTAGAATTTATTGGCAGGTTATGGTGCCATTTTTCTGCAGCATACATAATAACAGGTGTCATATGTTACCTTCTGTATGCTTAAGTGTTGCTTGTACTGAATTCTTTGACATGCTATACCTTGTCTATTTGTGACATGCTATACCTTGTCTATACCTTGTGCATAAAGGACCATGAGGATGTCTCAGTTGATGACGATTCAAATTTAAAGATGGATGGTTTATGCTACGAACTGAAGGAGGATAGCACAAATAATGGAGCAACCTCACCAACCAAAAACCAGCAGCAAAAGAAAAAGAAAGCTTTGCTGAACAAGTTTGGGAAGTTACTTAAGAAGAGGGGAAGTATGCATGATACATATCATCACATACTATTTATTGTTTGTGAATGGAGGTGTCTTACTTTATTCATATTACTTTGTTGATTAATTCTTGCCTCTTTTTTAATATTCATGCTGCAATATGAAGTTGGCTTCTATTAGCACATAAGCGTTTTAAGCTCTGAGCAATCACTGAATCAACTTAGGCAAAATGGTTCATGATTCAACCGGTTCAACCAATTTAACTGGTTTCCATTAAAAGTTACAGAAAAGTAAGAACTTGCCGACTGAAGTATTCATTGAAAGTTTTGTTCAGGGTTCCATTGTTGGTTAACTTCCAACTTTAATGCTGGTAGCAACTAACATATTTAGTGCAGCAAAAGAACAGATTGAGTGCCAACCAAAGTTGATAATGTTTATATTTTAAAGAAATTATGATGTTCATGGGACATGACTGCAAGTTGGAAAAGGTTGCATTAATATGAAAGTTAATCAGCTCTTGTTCACTTTATCGTAGAGATATTAATCATTCTGGGTGAGTGGATCTGTTATTTGGTAAGAAATTTGTAGTTGGGAACAGAAAAGAAGAGTTATGGTGCACGGATAAGAAATTTGTAGTTGGGAACAGAAAAGATGAGTTATCGTAGAGATATCGTAGAGTTATTTTTTTAGTGTTGCTCGGTTCAGAAATTGGTAGTATCAATTCTAAAGCAGCAGAAGCAGCTTTAGCAAACCAAAATACAAAGAGAATCCCATGGCGATGAAACTATTCTGCCCATCGATATCTGCAGAATTCAAATTAAACAGGAGAGAAAATCCTTCAGTTTGATTTACCTGCAAGTATCTACAAAAATAGGGTCAGCAAATCTCACCTTATGCTGATTGGTAGAAGATCCGCTTTATTGACCAGCAACAGTGTTTCTTGTGCTCATCCAGCTCCCGTGCATATTCCTGATCATTTAGAGAAGAAAAACATACTGTACATCCGATTTAAAATTTAAAACATAGGTTTAAACTTTAAGCCTGTTAAAACCTATTGCATCAATCTGATAAGGAATGTTAACATAGCAAGACTGCTACAGGTGGTGGCAATTGCACAGTGAATAACAAGTACTACTTGAAACAGAAGGGGAAAGAACATATTTCTTCATAGCACAATCACTTCGCCAATTCATTGTAAATCACAAAGTAGTAGTATCTTTCCAGTCTAACATACAAAGCATCACTTCCAAAATCCAAATGGTAGCAGAGTCAACGACGACGGGATCAGACACAGTGCAAACAAGAGAATTATAATCTCCAACTATCTCTGCCTGACTGAGGCCCTTAACTAGACAGGCAATGCATTCCTCTCTAATGCTGATCATCTTGTTGGGATGCTTCTTTCATCTCATCTACCCCATCATCCTATCCAAAAATAAATAAATAAAAGGAAATAGTTAATAAGACAGAAAAAACTAGAGATTAAAATTAGCCACCAATCGGAAGATTATATGAGGAAGCTTCGTGCAATTTCATATGAAGCTCCCCTTAATAAAAATTCAAAGTTAGGCATGCTTTGATCTCATATGAAGCTTCGTGCAATTCCGTTCTTGTTGTGTCCTAACCAGGTAGCCATGCTTATTGAGATAAGTAAGAATCAAGTTAAAAATCACAATCACGTAGGTAGCCATGCTTATTGATGATCAAACTAGTATAATTTTGAAACCCAATTAAAAATAAGGTGTGGTTACTTAGCTGAATCTACTCAGTAAGTTTGCACATGAACAAGATCGAAGTAGATAAAAATAAATAAATTATTGTATGTAAAGGTTCAACAAATATGTTGGAAAAGCATGGATTCATGGGATCAATAGCAGAATGCCAATATCCACTCTAGGTTCTAAGAAACTAAACTCAAAAGCATATATATAATGCAACATCAGTCTCCTAAAGACAATTCAGATGATACAATTAAATGCAAATCTAAGGGATCAGAATTTTTAAAATAATCCCACCGGGCAATGGAATAACATAGAAGCAATTCTAACCGGTGTAGGACAACAGCAAGTTATAGATAAAATAATACCTGCAACAATAGAGGATCCTAGCGCATGTTATTAGAACCTGCAACAATAAAGCCAATTATTGATTACATTTTCTCAATGAAATACTATATTATAATAAATTAAAACTATGACAATACCTGCTACAGATGCCAGCTCCAGAATTTAATAACCGATCGGTTGAGAACATTAAATTAATTAGTTAACAAATTGCCTAGGAGCTAAGCTATTATAAGACCCTCATATCTAAAGTTTAAATTTGAACATTCTTGTCAAGTTTGGACGAGTGAACTACTGAACTATTATAGACCTCCCTCATGGTCTGACTTTACTTATTTGAACATATACTTCCATAATTATTGGCACTAGCAAGCTGAAGCCCTCTTGTTCTGGATAACGCTTATCACAAGAGATTAATTAAGACTTTAAATACTCAGAATACATAACAAGTTTTTCCTAAAAAAAGTAATCTAATAATTTGTGTGCAAGATATACAGCAAGAGAAAAACACAATAAAAATGTTTATGTGAATAGACGTTACCAATTAGAGCCGTCGTTTACATTTGAGATAGTGAACAGGTCAAGAGATTTGTTGGGAAGATCAGAGAAGTCAATATCCCGAAGGTGGTCACCCAAATAATTAACGGGAAGGAGAACAAATACTCCTATGATTGCAGCAAGAGAAAAAACCTTCAAGCTGCATAAAGTTGAAATCCATAATCAAAACAAAACCAACAAGACAAAAAAAAACGTACTTTTTAAGGGTTAGTCAAAGTGATCTGTGCCAAAATAAAATTTTGAGACAATATCAGGAGAGATTAATAAGAAAAAATGGAACCTGAAAATGAATATTCGATCAAAGACGACTCCATCGAGGCCTCACGAATTGTAGAGGTCTTCCTCGGTGGGTTGCCATGCCCTACAAACCCAACCGGCGGAAGGTAGTAAGGTTTCAATGGTAAACCGTCCGGGCGCTTGGGCACGGCCCTCGGCGACGAGTCGAGGGGCGTAGATTTTGATGTTGCACGGTTGCTTCCGGAGCACGAAGTAGAGGGCGAAGAAGAGGACACGGAGCACGGAGCACGGTTCGCAAGGTTCGGGAGGAGAAAGAGCAGCGGGCGCAAGAGCAGGTTACCCGGACGCGAGGAGGGTTAGGGTTAGGGATCGGCGCTCCCGAAGGTAACCTCCGGTCGAGAGAGAGATCGGTGCTGGGGAAGCCGACAACGAGGTGCTTTTAGCAGCGGGAGTGAAATGAGCTTAGCGGTTGTTCGGGAGGAGAAAGAGGCTTCGGGCGGGCGCGTTTCCTTTTGCCGCGAAATGAAATCACGCGAGGACAGCCGAGTTTGTTTTTTTGGCCTTTTTTTTTTTGTCCACGCAGCAGCCCACGTCGGATCATCTGCAGCACGTCCACAGTCCTCGTCCGCAGCCGATCGATT
Organism: Boesenbergia rotunda; assembly: GCA_024364735.1. Classification (NCBI taxonomy): domain Eukaryota; kingdom Viridiplantae; phylum Streptophyta; class Magnoliopsida; order Zingiberales; family Zingiberaceae; genus Boesenbergia; species Boesenbergia rotunda. The sequence continues at coordinate 606,904 of JAGFNQ010000915.1, forward strand.
CTCTCTCTCTATATATATATATATATATATGAAATTAGATTTGGAATTCGAAATTTTATATAATTTTGGCTCGAGTTCTATTCGAAATAAAATTCGAACTTAATTCAATTCGAATGGTTCGAACCTCGATGTGAGCATATTCGAACTATAATTCGAAATGACTTAAATTCAAATTCGATTCGAATTATTTAATTTTAATTTGAATATAATTAAATAAAAATTATGTAAAAAAATTAGAATTAGATTTAGTTTAGACTTGCGAGCGGCACATGAAGAATCGAATAAAATATAGATTCGTATTCAACTCGAATTCGATAATTTCGAATACGAACCTCAAATTCGATAATTTAAAATCTCAAATTCGATAATTTAAAATCTCGAATTTGATATATTCATGAACTAGCTTGATAATTGATTTGACTTCTAATTACGGTGTAATAGAAGGGAGTTAAATTTCCATTAAAAAATCCATAATTTAATTTTTAATTTCAGTATATTTTATAATATTTTTTTAAAAATTAAACACAAAACTATAAAATATTAAATTTCTGAATTATTTATTACGAATACCTTCGGATTTATATTGACGATTAATAAAAATTTTGTATATAATCGAATTCCAGATTCTATTTGATTCATCGTTGTTTTCTTTTAAAATGGATGATGGAATTCGCTATTAATTAATTATAAAATTTCAAATTATTTTATGATGGAATTAAAGGATAATATTATTATTTACGGGCCATGTAAACCCCGCTGGATCTGATTTCTTAGTTCTGGATCAAAGGCGTGCGATGGATCTGGAAGAGTGGAAGATCCGTTCCGGGCCTTCAACTATGTTCGAAATCCAACTATATATATATATATATATTTAGAATTTTAATATTTTTAAAAAATTAATATCAATTTTAAATAATAAATTTTATATAGAATTTAATTTTTCATCTTTTTAATGTAAATACTAAGTAAAATTTTTATTCTTGATAATAAATCCATTTTAATTAATAACGTTATTAAATTATTTTAAAAAAAGATACACAACATTAATTCGCAACGTGAAATTCAACGTGAATGACATGACACTTTAATTACAGTAATTCTCGACGGATCTATCGTGTCTCCTAAGTTATAATTTGGTTTGAGGCGACAGTGGAAGATCACCGTCGATATCCAGACAGCAATCGAATATGTATATGAGAAATATCTTATCATTCATATTGAGATTCACACTATAAATTTAACTCATTATTTAATCAAACATAATTAAACTTTATTAATTTTGAAAAACTTCGTTACGTTGGAGTTCTACTAACCGGTATTGTCATCGGTATTTCAAAGCTTTGATATTTAATTCTGTATTTATTTTCTTAAGTAATTCATTAATTTTCATTTAAATTTGTAATTGATTTTTTTTCAATTTTGATTTTAAATATTAGTAGTAATTTTATAAAGTTATTTTTTCCCGATTGAATAAATTCTTTTTTTTCGTATATTTTTTCATATGCATAATCAATTTGATAGTTAAAAAATAATAATAAAATTATCTTAAAATTCCTAATACCAAACTCAGCATCCTCCTAAGTAGGAGTGTTAAAAATCAACACGATCTAACGACTTAAACTTGAATCGACCTGAACAAAATCGGGTTCTGGTTGAAAATTTTTGGGTTCGGGTCGGGTTCCGATTGGAGGGTTTCGGGTTGAAAATTTTTGGGTCGGGTTCGGGTTGACCCAAATTTAATGTTTAGTGGATTTTTTGGAGTTATATCAAATTTTATTTTAAAAATTAAGATATTTATGTATATCAATATCAATATTAGTATGATCATGATTGAGTATTGAGATAAAAGCAAAGAATTATAGGGAAAATAGCGAAAAAAGACATTTTGAATCGATTTTTTGGGTTATTCTGGTTGCGTTCGGGTTGGTCGGATTCGGGTTTGAGTTTGGGCGTTTCGGATTGAAATCAGGTTCCGGTCGGGTACAGGTTGGGAATTTAATTTTTTTTCAACCCGACTCGAACTCGACCCGACCCGACCCGACCGAATTGACACCCCTACTCCTAAGCCCATGCATCAAAAAAAATTTATTTATCCTCCCTACATTGTAAACTTTTATTTTCTTCAACTCTCTAATATACTCTAATTTACCTAATTGCCATTATTATTTTAGATTAAAAAAAAATTAAAATGAGATATAATTTATTTTAAATTCAATATCATTTAACTCGAGTCACCTAATCGATCAGTCTAAGTTAATCAATTGGTATGAGTTCTCAATCGATTGATGGGGAAAAAATAGTTATATTCAATTGGATATAAAATATATCCAATCTTAGTTAAATGGTATTGAATTTAAGAAGAATTATACCTCATTTAACTAGAGTCACCTAATAGATCAGTGTAAGTCAATCAATTGGTATGAGTTCTCAATCGATTGATCGAGAAAAAATAGTTATATTCAGTTGGATATAAAATATATCCAATCCTAGTTAAATGGGACTGAATTTAAAAAGAATTATACATCCTTTTCGATTTTTTTATCTATATAAAATAATGAGGGTTTTTATTCCCTCGCGATAAATGAAAAAAGAATCGTGCTTAATTTAATAGTAAAAATATTAGATTCTTTTTTAATCTATAAAAGATAATGAGAAATTCTATTCTCTCGCAACAAATAAAAAAGAATCGTGCTTAATTTACTGTAAATATACTAGATTATAATTTAAATGTCCTTAATTTAAGAGAAATTATAACTCATTTTGAATTTTTTTATCTATAAAAAAATAAGGATAATTAAATAAATTGATGTGTATTAGGGAGTTGAAAGAGAGTTAAAGTAAAGGAAAGTTTACATATAAGGAGTGATAATAGTTTTTTTTGTTGATACAGGAATTTAAGAGAAAGTTGAGTTTGATGTTAGAGAATTTTGAATAATTTACCTTAAAAAAACTAGCTCTACATTGAATAAATAAATGAAAAACCTCTAGTATTCTTATCGGGAAAAGAAGAACGAACGATGAAAAACAGATCATCGATACGAATGGAAATGATGTCCTTTGAGAGTATTATCAGTGAGAGAAGAGAAAGGCACGAGGTAACTGAAAGATGGAGATAAAGAGTGCAAGAATACCGATAAGAGAAAAAAAAATCATAAAATTACGACCGTGGCTACAACATTTTTGAGAAATCAATGCAATAAAGAAAAGACTATTAGATATTTTAAAAAAAACAATTAATTAAATCAAAAATAAATAAAAATGACATAATCTTAAATTAAAAATTAATGTTTTTAAATAATTAATCTAAAATTAAAAATGAATTTAAATAAATATTAAAATATATAAAAAAATTGAGAGTCCCAATTTTATTGGGCCTAGGCATAAGTCATAGAGCTTAGCTAGCACTGACCACGGCAATGAAGCTTCGTCGATCTAACGCCATGAAGCGTTTTGACTGTTGACACTCTGAATAAACAACTTAGACCGTTGAATTGGTCTAATTGGTACGGATTTGCATGATGATTATTTCATTTAGGGATGAAATTTAAAGGAGGATTTGATATTCTATCGAAATAAAAAAAAAAGAATATGGAGGTATTATCGATCTATTGATTAAATAATATATATATATATATATATTAAATAATTGTTTTCATAAATCTTAATAATTATTTCGGTTGATGTTATGAATATGCTATATAAATATTTAATTTATTTTTTAAATTATAAATATATATATATATTTAAATATATTAATTTTAATGTACTTTTGTTGATGATTAATTTGTTAGAAAGAATAAAAATTATTGATTTATAAGACATCTCATCTTTTATTGGGTATGAATATTCAGATAAATATTGATGGATATTAAGATAGAAATATAGAATCTGATTCGAATCCGATTTATTATCATTCTAATTTCAATAAATATTAAAATTAATTTTTAATAGATATAAAATATTTTATTTAGGTTGGGTATTTGATTTTTCTAATACAAACCATCGTTGAACTGAAGAAAAATATCTTGTACGATTTATTTGTTTATATTTAATCGGGAAACCAAGGTTAATAAATCATCCCATGAATGTTATATATATATTTTTCGCTCCAAAATGAGATCGCCATACGTCGTCAGCCTGGATGGAAATTGCGTTAATGAACCATTGCCGTAGTTCGGAAAGAAAAAAAATATTGGATTAGGTAGTAGATAAATTTAAGATGTCCGATTTGGTTTTATAAAATTTTTTCATTTTTCATTAGGATAATTGAAAAGCGTTTGTGATGAACGATCTTGAATTTTAACATCCTAAGATTTACGTCCCATTTGAAGGATGATGCATGCCTACATTGAACTGATTGACTAATTATAAGAAGTAAATCATGAATCGACTGACTAATTACATGATTATGATAAATCAATATTATAATAACTATGAAATATTCAAATATTAAAACCATGGCTATTGATGTGGCCAATATAGGAAAAAAAAAAATAAGTCTGTTATCTTAACGATCCCCTAAATTAAAGTTAGTCCTATAAAAATAGAGGGAGGTTAATTCAGATATATAGGTGTTCAATGCAAGGTGGGAGTGAAATGATATGGCTGATATATGAGCCTATAAGTGGCAGGGTCATGTCAAAAGTCAAATATCAAACAGATGTGGAGGTCAAAATGGTCCACCAAACTCCTCTAACTCGGTCTGTCCGACTCTTTAAGCTCAGTCATCTGACTCTTGTAGCTAGGTCATCTAACTCCTATTTGGTTACTTGACTCCTCCTCGGTCACATGACTTTTACATATCGATCATTTGACTCCTCCTACTCGATTATCAGACACCTCCTACTTGGTAGCCTAATCCATCAACTCGGTCACCTGACTCTCCGGCTTGGTTAGCAAGCTCCTGCAACTCAGCCACCCTCGTTTGGGACGTACATTCTACATGGCTGGTTGAACCATTTATCCAAGAAGACGGGGGCAATATAACCATTTGTCCCAGAATACGTGGGCTATTTCTCCTGGAAAATATGAGCAACATAAGCGTCGATCTTGGAACACATAGGGAATGCAGGGGCATAGTTGTGATTCTTTAAAAGGTTGTCAGCTTCTGTGGGTGCAAGTATGCACACATGGGCATTCAGACATTTCTACTACTCCATTGCTTTTCACCTTTTTCTAGTCCTTATGTTAACTTGAGCGTTGGAGTGGTTATGTCTCGGTACCCATTCTAATATCTCACTGAGTGTTCGTAGCCTTAAAGGAACTTTGTGATACTCCTTTGCCATCGTGTCATCTACATCCTTCTCTATGAGTTGCTCTTCGCTGACTCACTCGACAACAATCTCAAACATGAATAAATTGGCATCGTCTGTCAGAATTCGCTTGAACTGAGACATTGAAATGGTGGAACTTGGGAAAACTATCGATGATCCCAACTCTGCAGACAAAATGGCTTAGGGCGACACTATCACTATGGCCCAAGAAGATTTCCAAATGCTAATTAAGCAGGAGGTGCAACAAGTTCTACAAAGACTCCCTCCAGCAAATCTGGTTCCTGAAGAAGTATCTGCTACCTCGACCGAGATGCCGCCAGCCCAAGTTGAGTGTCAATGGATCCTGTGCCTCCCCCTACTACATTCTCAAAGCAATGGTGTAAGACTGTGATCCCGCCTAAAGAACACTCAGATTGATCGATGACAGTAGAGACACCTTTTAGAACCAGAATAAAGACAAAGATCCCTTGTCTACCGAGGAGAAGAATTCCCAATACAAGCCTTTTTTGAGCCATGTCTTGAATGATGTGCTACCCCATAACTTTTGGGTGTCTCGTCTTAGAGATTATACCAAGTCAGTCGATCACAATGATTATTTAGGTCGGTTTGAGAATGCCACCTTATTAGGTTAATATATGAATGATGTAAAGAAAAAGACTCTTTCTTACTCTACTTAGTGATGGTTTAACTAAACCTGACGGTTCAGAACTAATAGTTCAACGATTTGGAATCATCGGTTAGACGATTCTTGGGGCTCAACCCTTAATCTTAACCATTCAAGACGGTTACGGTTCATGATTCGGAACCGCCGATTCACTATTCGTGCACAGTTCATTACAGTTAGCCATGGTTCAAGATTATTATATTAAAAAATTTAAAATTGTAAATTCATAAAAAAAAGGTTTGCACTTATTTAAGTTACTTACGTATCTTTTTAGAGTATAGGGGAATCAAAGTTCACATAGTTCTCTTACCTTTAACCCTTTTATCTTATGAAGTGGCGTTGTTACTCACTTCCATTTCTTGTTCCCATAATATTTGTTCCTTCAGTATCAAATTCTTTGACTTCGTCATCTGAAAGTTACATTCCTTGGATTCTTTTTTTTTTTTGGCTCTGGACTAATCGTCGAGTAATGTTTGGGCTTTCAACGAGTGAGGAGACAAAGTCAATCATTATTCATCCAATATATTACCGCCAACACTAAACATTTATTCCACATTAACCATTGACAAGCTAAAATTTCTTTAGAGATTATGAAGAGGACAGGAAAGCTTTGAGCCTTCTATGATCACTACTTTAGGACATCAAAATTTGCTTTCCTGTCTACTTCATTAAAATCAAAAGAAGCCATAAAATAATTTTCAAGTTGTTTATGGAACTTGAGGATCCTCGTGGATATTTCATTCATTTTTTAAATAAAAATTTATGCTTTTGCAAGTTTTTAATTACTACTATTAGGGTGCGTTTGGTTCAAGTTATCATACATGACCTTGGTTATGTGATTATCTGGTAATCACATAACCAAGGTTATGGGGAATGAAACATAACCTAATGTTGTTTGGTTAAATTTAGATGATAAAAAAAAATCTTGTTTGTTTAGAGGTAATAGTATATAATCTAATGTAATATTTTACCATATTGCCCATTACTATAAAATTAAGGATTATGATAATATATGTTTATTTATACTAAAAATTAAAAAGTAAGATAATATTTTGTATTAAATTTATTTAGTTTATCCTAATTATAATTTATTTAATTTAATAAAATTTTAATTAAAATACTAAATTTTTTTTAAAAAATTATTTATCGCCCGACTGCCACCAATCGTTCGCCGGCGGCGGTTGCCGGCCGGCGACGGTCCCCGGCCGGCGGCGTCCGTCGGTCGCCGGCCGGCGTCCGCCGGTCGCCGGCCGGCGACGGTCCCCGGCCGGCGGCGTCCGCCGGTCGCCGGCCGGCGGCGGTCGCCGGTCGCCGGCCGACGGCGGTCGCCGGTCGTCTACCGGCGGCGGTCGCCGGCCGGCGGCGATCGCCGATCGGCGGAGGGGCTGCGGTCGTCGGTCGGTGAGTCGGCAACGAGTTATAATTTATTTAATTATTAGGGATATTTTTATCTTAAAATGTAAATATTAAGGGATAATTTGGGGAAAAAAAGTTCCTTAACCCCGGAATCAAGAAAAACCTCCCTTTTCCTTGGTTATCCAATTCCAGGTTGCATGCCCCATTTGATGACGTTTTGCTGATGTGGCGGTAATACTGCATTACTTGGGAATTGATGATAATCTAAACCAAACAAGGTTATCAACGATAACCTTGGACAGATAACCAAGGTTATCACTGATCACCCTGAACCAAACGCACCCTTAATATTTTGTGTTTCACAAATATTAGAATATTGTATTTTATATTTTATACTATATTTTTTATAAACACCATATAAATAATTTCTAATATTATATATAATATGATCTAGAGAAGTAAAATCTTTAATTCTAATTAAAGCGTAGCCTAACATTTCTTATAAACTTTTAATTTATATCAAGGATCTAAAGCAAATGTAACTAAATAAATTTCAAAAATATGAAAAAAAATATTTTTTTTCTATTTCGTTTTCTTTGCTAATACATAAGAAGATAAAAATTCATTTGTACTATTTCATTTTAAAACTAATATTATATTACAAAAATATTCTAAAACTAAATGAGATGTAGGATAATAAAATTCAAAAGTTGTTCTGTTGTATGATTAAATACTTTTAAATTTTTACAAATTCAATTACAAATATTCTATTGTTATAAAAATAAATATATATTAATATTATTAATATTTGTGTAATATATGAACATAATAATTATCTATATTAAAATGAATTTTGTAATAATTGATATGTTAATTTCTAATATACAAGTATATTATGTGAAATTTTTTTTAAGTCTCTTTCCATTATTTTTATAAAATTTATCCCATTATATCATTATAGATGGATGCACCATAAATAGGAAATAACAGTTCTAATTGAGTTAATATGATTTCTAAAATTCGTAATTCATCTTGAACATATAAATTTAAACCATGACAAACACAACGAATATGAAAAAAAATAAATCATCAATAATATGTTGACATATAAATTTTAGTTCATCAACACTACCGGTATTAGGACTAGCATTACCAAATGTTATTGAAAATATTTTATGATTTAATCAATATGTTCTAAAATTAAATATAATAATTGTGAGGTGTTGTAATCACTATGCAATTCATCAAAAACTCTATAGGTTAACAATTTTTTTTTGATATTCTAGGAGTTATTGATCCAATGGAGAGTCACACTTATATATGAATGTGTTTGCCAATAATCACTCTAAATATTGAAACATAAAGAAAGTTTATTATATAATTTACAAAATTCTTCAATTAATTTTTTCCACTAGTTTTACTTATTTTTTAATTATTTTTCTAAGTGTAGTTCTAAGAACGCATTTAGCAAAATGATTAAGAGATTGTTTATAAAAATCTCAAAAGTATATTTAGATCCAAAACTAAATGAAAGATATTCTACATAAATAAATATAACTAATAATTCTCTTAATTTATTATCGAAAAATAAAAATAAATTAGAATTAGTAGTTTCACTAGTAGAAAATCTAGATAATTGTACTTGAGAACGGTCGATTTCATATTCCATTGGGTGTTTTGCTTCTATGTGTCGTTTTCATGACCCATAGCTACTATCGGCTTGAAATTTTTAAAATACATTGTAGCACTTATATTTTGCATGCAATTCTCTTGTTGTAAGAGTGACATTTTTAAAATATTTAGTAAAAATAGAAGATTTTAAATAAGGAACTTCCTAAACCTTAGAAGTATTTGCATCGATATTTTCTTATGTTTTGGGTGTTAGAAGTTGCTCGGTCTCATCATCAGTGGATTGAATGTTGAGCGCCATATTTGGATTCACTATTTCTTTGCCCTTCCAAGAACAAGATGATGAATCTCCTCAGCCTCCTTCCATTGTAGTCAGGACTCGGAAGTGAAAGCATGTACAATTGGAGTCAAAAGTGTGTAAAGATTGCGGAATTGAGAATGAGAGTAGAGAAGATGAGTGCAAAAAAATTGAAATGAGCTATCTATTTTAAAGTTTGGAGAGTAACAAACAATAAATCGTAGCCATTGATTTAAAATGGTCAAATGATCTCAACTGTTGAAAAAAAAAACCACTATCATCCATCCCCAACTACTAGAATCGGGGTTTCCAACCATCAGAACTGTCGATTAACCGCTAGTTCTAATGGATCGATTTAAAAGAAAACCCTTGAACTGTTGGGTTGAACTAGCGGTTAACCATCGGTCGATGGTTGTTTTTATGATTGAACCGTAATTGGCCGAGCACCCTACTGGGCCGATTATGATTTTTGAATTGGAACGGGGCCAATGGGTACCTAGCTTGTTTACCGGATTCTGGGTCCAGGTTGGGTTCGATTCAGACCTATCTTAGGGTTGGGTCTAGGTTTAACTGATTATCATCCTCATATATACGAACCTTCACCAACTTCATGGTCTCATTCTTGCATCACTTCATCAACAGTAAGTGGTACCATAAGACGCCTCTCAATTTGTTCGCCTTGAAGTAGACAACTAAAGAAAGTCGGAGAGAATACATACAATGGTTTAACAAAGTTGCCTTGGATGTGTCCTCGACCACCTTTGAAGTGCTTATAAGCGTTTTTCCCAAGGTCTGCAGGAAGGGGATCTCTTCTGATCTCTAGTGAAAAAGCCTCCAACAAATTTCAACCATTTCTTGGGTTGGACAGAGAAGTATATCAATGTGGAAGAAGCCTAAGTCACGAGGAAGGAAATCGTGACACCAACATCAATATTAGCTCGCCCTAAGCACAAAGCTCCTCCGCAACCTCTTCGGCACAAGAAGCCCTTCACCATCCACTAGTATATTGATGCAGTCTGACCTGATTGTTGTTTTGGTGTTGACACCGATTTAAGTTTAGGTTAATAAGATGAGTTCGGCTTAAGTCCTGGCCGGGGACTGGGCACGTGTCCCGGTGAGTGAAGCCGGGTTATGAAAACCCCGGTCAGTGAAGTCGGGTCCTGGTGGGTGAAGCCGGGTGATGGAAATCCCGGTGAGTGAAGCTAGGTCTAGTGAGTGAATCCAGGCGATGGAAATCCCGGTGAGTGAAGCTGGGTCCCGGTGAGTGAAGCCGGGTGGCGGAAATCCCGGTGAGTGAAGCCGGGTCCTGGTGAGTGAAGCCAGGTGACTGAAACCCCGGTGAGTGAAGGCGGGTCCTGGTGAGTGAAGCTAGGTGATGAAAATCCCGGTGAGTGAGGCCGGGTGACTGAAACCCTGGTGAGTGAAGCTAGGTCCTAGCGAGGGAAGCTAGGTTGAACAAAGTCCCGATGAGTGAAGCTGGGCACGAAGTCTTGGTCCGAGAGACTGAGCTTTTAGTGTACTGATCAGAGAGGGCACGTGAGCTCTTTCTCTGGGACCAGAATGAGTCAGAGAAGGCTAGGGAGCCTGTTCTCTGGACTTAGGGTTGAATTGGTCGGAGCTGGATCGGTCTGGAGACCTATCTGGGAGTTGGCACGAACTCCTTGTTGTGGATCGGTCGAGTGACCGATCCAACGAAGTTTGATCATTCTGGTGAACGATCAGGGAGAGAACCGAATGTTTCTGTTTGGCTCCTGATCATTCTGGTGAACGATCAGGGAGAGAACAGAATGTTTCTGTTTGGTCTCTGATCGTTCTGGTGAACGATCAGAGAAGAGACAGTAGGGTTCTGGAGAAACCCTTGATCGGTCACCGTGACCGATCAAAGGTCTCCTGGACCGATCAGGACGTGTCCTGATCGGTCCAGAAGTGACCTGATCGGTCACTGTGACCGATCAGGGCACACCCTGATCGGTCAGGTGACCGATCAAGTGTTAGATCGGGTTGGACCGGCTAGAGGGGGGTGAATAGACAGGGGAAAAAATTATGAAAGTGGAGGCACTCGTCTTTAAAAAAGAGCTTGGTCGCAACTGAGAACATTGCTTCCAAGGCAGTGGACGCTCAATAAAAATCTCCTTGTGGCGGAGAAGCCTTACAAAAATAGCATGCTAGAGATTTTACAAGAATGAATAAAATGATTGATTTCTAAAGTAAAACCTCTAAGTCTATTTATAACCTAAGAGAATAAATCTGGATTGTTGATCACTTTTCTCTTGGCCGTTGATCCATGGATGTAATCTGGATGGTTGATCTTGGATGGGATTAAACTGCATCCATTGGATTTGATTAAAGGATAATGTAACATTATCCTTTAAGTTTTAATTGTTTTAATTAAAACTTTATCTTTCCTCGAGATGGCTGTTGGAATCTCCATGTCGCTGTTGTAATCTCTAAGTAATAATATCGGCAACATTTTACCGCCATCGACCTTTAGTCCAAATGGTAAGTGGGTTAGTGTGTGTTGTTGAGGTCTCAGGTTCGATCCTTCGTGGCACCAAATAATTTTCTCTTTTCTTTTGGACGCTTGGACTAGTCTTTTTGATTCTTCGTCTTCTGGGTGATTTCCGGCCAACCGAAGTTAGGCTCACCCGAACCCAACTCCGGCCTTTCGCCCCTCGAGCGTCCTTCCTCCCGGCTTCTCGTCCCTCGGACACCTCGCACGTCCTTCTCGCTCCACCGGTGTACTCTTCCACAGCATCCGCGTCCCTCGGATTGTACCGAGCCCGTCGGCTCACTTCCCCGCACAATCCTTCTCGTCCGCCACGTTTTACACTCGACTTCCTCCGTACCTAAGCTCCTGCACACATAGTAGAGGGATTAAAACCAACAGGACCTAACCTAACTTGGTTGATCACATCAAAACCAACTGGGGCACCAACATCAAGTGCTTCTGGCAGTAAACCTGCGGGTTGTGGGCAGTAAGTTGATGGATCGGTCAGTGTGACCGATCCACAATCCCTGATCGGTCAGTGTGACCGATCAGGGAGTCACTGGATCGATCAGGAGGTTACCTGATCGATCAGGGTCTTCACTGATCGGTCTGGTGACCGATCAGTCTCTGATAACTTTAATTCAAATCCGCTGTCAGACTTCTGATTTCGCTCTGAACACTTCTGTTTTCTCTGCTACCTCTCTGATTCACTTTTGATTTGCTGTGCTAAGCGTCTGCTAAGTGTACAGGTAATGCAGGGATGATTCAAACGAAGGAGGAGGGTCAACTGGAGACTTTCTCTTCATCAGGTTTGGCTGTTTTCTCTTCTTAGGTTTCAACGTCTTCTGACGCGGGCTGGCAATGACTGGTGAGGCTGACGACTGACCTGTGGCTCAGCTGAAGAGGGTTCAGTGGAGTCCAGCAGAGGTCAGTGGGTTGGTGGCTGGCTGCAGACGAGCTGGTGAGCTGCAGAGACGCTCCTGGTGACCTGCTGATGAGCAGACACATAAAAGATGGCTAGAGAAGTGGAGAAGGCAACTCTAGCATACACTGAAAACTCTTGAGCATCTCTCGTATCTTCTGCAACTTGAGCACTGTGAATCAGAGGAGAGCTTTGCGAGTCCATCAGCAAGCAGACACGAAGAGCGGGGAGTTCTTGCGTGAGAGTTGTGCTGGGTTGAGCTCGGTGAAGTGTTTCCCTCTGTGTGTTCATTGTGCTCTGTAAGATTCTTCGTCTCTGTGCTTATTTCCAAATCATCTTGAGACTCTTTGTGGAGAGGTTACTTGTTAAATATCAAATTTTTAAGGGGTTGAAAAGGTAAATTTCAAAATTTAGGGACCTAGTTGTAATATCCGAACTTAGGGGGGGGCCTTTTTGTAAAAATGCCAAACATTATTTAAAACCTCTAAAAACCCTAACTTCTCCTCATCTTCCTCGATTCAGTTTCTTCCCCCGACCCCTGTTTCTGCCTCGATGCCGCTGCAGATCGCACGCGAGCAGTTTCGAGCCCTAGCCGTCGCCTCTCCCTCGCGACAACCACCGCCGCCCGCCGCCCTGCCCTCTCTTCATCTCTTTCTCCTTCCTCTTCTCCGTGCGCAAACCCTAGGTGGCATCCCCTCTCTTCCTTCTCCTCTCTTCTGTGTTGTCGCCCGAAACCAGCGGCTGCCGGCAGTCCTTGTCCGACGAGCAAAGCCGACGAACTTCCTCCCTTGGCCACCACCGGATAACCACAGCCACCGTTTGACCTCGCCGCTCCTGTTTCTGTGCCGACCATCATCAAGGTAAGGATGTTGGTTTTGGGGATTTCTTTAAATTGTTGGATTTACTTTGCCATTGCCGTGAGCCCTCCTTGGATTCTAATGAGGTCGAATGAGATTGTGTTGTGTCATTGGGTGCTACTGTTCGGATTGGAGCATGTGTAGTATAATTTGTAGGGTTTGGTGTGACCTTGAGCTTATGGATAAGGAGGTGTGGAGATGGAATTTATTGTAACTTGTATGGTAATGGGTGGTAATTGGAATGGGTTAGCATTTGGTTTGAATGTTGATTTGGGTTGGATGTTAATGTGGTTAATCTGTGGAATAAGAAACTAATTGTGATACTTGAGTATTTCTTATTTGTAATGGGTTGATATGATTATGGGTTAAAACAATTAATTTTCGCTAATCAGTAATGCTTGAGATTAACTACTTGATGCTTGGTGGGTTTTGAATTGGGGGTAGTTCGTTAGGTTAGTTGGAAAAGTTGACTAAATAACCTAATTGTCATAAATTAGGTTAAGAAGGACAATGTTGTTGTTTGGGGTTTTAATTAAATATATGTTGTAATGAGGATCTATCCTAATCATGTTAGTATTTTATTTAGCTAATTTATTAACTTTATAATTAGCTAAATTTTATCATTTGTACAGGACCTTGATTTGGATTCGTTGGGTTAATTATGGAAGGTCCTCTTCGTTCATGAACATCTACAAAATAAAGGCGGGTATTTCTCCTTTGTACTCTAGTAGTTCATTTTACCTTAAAGCATGACTATATTATGTCTAGTAGGTTGCTTGACCTTATTCCCTGTTGTTGTTGTTATTTTCACATCGCCGTTGGTACTTATTCTTCGTTGATCTTCGAGTATTCAAAATTCGTATCTGTACAGTCCTCTGTTGGTTTTCTATTCTGTAAAGTGCCGCTTGTACGTGAGTACTTAGAAGTCCATTAACACAGATAGATTTATTTGACATTAGAAATACCCTACCTAGTAATGTAGGTGCATAATTGTTGATTTTCGACTTCTGGTTGGTTGTATTGATGCATCATATACTTCTTGGATTTTGTTGCATCGTTGTTTTTTTTTTGTTCGTGCATCTCGTAGCATGCACCATATTTGCACGTTGCATACTAACGACTGTTGGGCTTCCATATGGTTAAGCCGTCGTTAGTCATTTAGTTGCTCGATTCACTCAACCACTTGTTGTCGTGGTAGTTGTTAGAGTGCGATCAATAGTCCTGTTATGCCACACATGTTGTAGCTGTAGGCAAACAGTGACACCCTCACCGTTATTTTCGAGGGATATTAGAGCTGTTGGTGGCTCACCCTTACCGTTGTTTTCGAGGGATATTAGAGCTGTTGGTGGCTCACCCTATGTATGGGGGGTTTTGGAGTAGTTGGCTCCCTAGCATCTTGTCCACTCAACCACACCTTTGTGGTATTCGTTGAAGTGCGTACAGTTATCACAACCCTACGCACTCGGTCACACAGATGAGATATGTTGGTGGCTTGACTGGCATTAGGGGTGACACATGTCATTGCATCATGTGCATAGTATTTCGTTTATGCATTTTCCTGTGATTGTTGCATTTATATGAGCTATGGTTGTTGCACTTGATTGACATGCATGTATATTTTGATTTTATTACTGTTGTGTTGTTTTATATATGCTTAGTTGTTATTCAGATTTTATACCATGTCGTTTGACATATGTTATGCATGATTAGGTATTCTTATATTTCTTATGGACTGTACTCTATTGATTCTCTACTTAGTTATCCTTTATTATGCCATGCTTATTGTCTACTCATATACCCGCAGAGTCCGCCCGGACTCATCACCCTTGCTTTCTCTTTTTGTTTCAGATAGCAGGTAGACGTATTTTTTGGAGCCAGGAGAGGATCCAGTTGCCGGTCCCCAGTGTTGAGTTGAGTTATTTTTCCGTATTTGGTTTAGTTGTTTGTTTTCAGTACTTGAAGTTGCATTTTATTCATTATTGGGTTTTGTCGTTATTAGAGATTTTTGTGTTTCTCTTTGGATTGTTGTTCTTTTATGTTTAAGGTGGCTGAGCCACCCGTTATCTTTTCTGCTGATATAAAACTGCGTGGTTGTGATTATTTACTATGTTGATGTCAGCCGTGTGTGGCTGAGCTATATGTATTGGTGAGTGTATGTATTATTGCCTCAACTTGTCAGCCGTACAGGGGAGATGCTGCCCGATTTTCTAGTAAGCATGTGCCTCTGGGGTTGTGACATTACTCCCATTCTATCCGGATTTCCCGAGGCTTGATCTGCCAACGATCAAGGGATCGCTCACCTCACGAGCACGCCAAGGAGTAGGGGCAAGTTATCCCCGAACCTTATAAATCCTCCATGTTAGCGTCTCTGATTTCTGTTGTTCTTCTGTATTTCTGTTTTTGTTTCTGTTGTTGTCTTCTGCTGCTAACCAAAATCGCAGAAAAGTTCAAAGAGCAAGTGATTTGAGTGTCTGGCTATTCACTCCCCCCTTTCTAGCCATCCAAGAGCCAACATAGTATACCTTGT
Source organism: Boesenbergia rotunda (assembly GCA_024364735.1). Lineage (NCBI taxonomy): Eukaryota > Viridiplantae > Streptophyta > Magnoliopsida > Zingiberales > Zingiberaceae > Boesenbergia > Boesenbergia rotunda. Next base: position 622,918 of record JAGFNQ010000915.1, read on the forward strand.
TTCGGGCAAGTGGGAGAACAGTGCAAACCATGAAAATAGCCTCGACTTCAGATTTTGAGTTGAGTACTAGGTCAGACAATGGAAAGTCGGAGTGTTATTACGTGTATCACCGGTCTCGTGGGCACTTTACCCACTATTAATGCTAGTAGTATGATAGAGAACTCCGTAGTGTCATCAAGGAGTATCTGTCTGCTCGAGGATCATCCTCAATGCCCTCTTGTCGATCACCAGCTAAGTATGCTCGAGAGGAGAATTTGAAACGTCAGGCTAATCATCGAAGAGATTCACCAAATCGCCAAGCTAATCATCGAAGGGACTGTCATCCGAGAAGTAGATCTCAGGGACCAACTCAGCGTTGGCATGAAACTAATACTGAGGTTGCCAGAGAAAGTCCCTCATACCGGGGAGACACCAACATGATCCTTAGAGGCTAGGCAGATGAAGACCCAAATAAGCCAGGAAGACTCATGGCTGAAGACTCGAAAGTTATGAGATTAGAACTAAAGCTCGGTCAGAGATAGGTCCGCTATTCAATTTTGGATCCCAAGACCTAGAAGGAGTAATTAATCCTCATGAATATGCACCGGTAATACGGGCAATCATAGTTAATTATTTAACAAGGTGAGAGTCTTTGTTGACACAAAGAATTGATGAATATGCTCTTTAAAAGGACCTTTCACCATATGCTATTATTGAGTCAAGCATATGCGTGAAAACATCTTTATAATATTTAAACAATAAACGATTTGCATATGTTTCTTTAGAGTGATTAAGATTTATCCTCTAGTTATTTTTTGATTGATTATATATACCTCATAATTTATTTCTCTTTATATAATTTTTAACGAGACATATGAGAGGAATATAATTAATCATCTTTTTACTCTCAAAATTGAGATTGATTTAGATTGAATTGAGACACTGATGAACCTGACTTACCCTGACTAGCTGTATTGGGCTACAAGAACCCTATGCCTAACAAAAGGTAGAAAAGTGCAAAATACCAACTAAATAATCTACCATCGTGATGTCATCTCGTTAAGCTCCTCACTCATATTTGACAAAACTCCATCCTTTTCGCGTGCTAATCATAATATTCAGATTAGTAATCTCCGTGATTTACCTTTTCTATATTAATTCTAGGATAAATTGACGAGGACATTGGGATCTTACATCACCTTTTGTCACCTCGCTCCTATTTGACAGTACACCTTTTGGTGGCACGGAAGATTCCACATTTTCAATTCTGCTTTTCATAATAATTAAGCACAGGGAGCACAAAGTGCATGTATAACGTGTATTCATCTAATCCCATGCATCTTATCCACTATACATTGAGGTTGCAGTGTTTCCAAATCATTCATTCCCCCTCCACTGATGAATGATGATCATTCGTAAACAAGCATAAATCTTATCCAACACCAGCGCCAACCTTACTTTACCGATGGCAACCAAAGAATCTTCAGCCTACCATCTTACATACATCAATATCCCAATCTTCCAGCCATGAAATAGTAGAACCAAGTAGCGTTTCGTAAGAAAGCAGGCCACGTCTTTCATTTCTTAACTATTCCCAAGTACATTGCACTGTTTATTTCCCAACAAGTAGTTTGCTTAGGCTCAGTGAGAGAACGAAAGCTAATCTCCCCCTAAATAGGACGAGCTGATTAATTGGGTGATGAACACATCACATCACTTCGAATCAAAAGGGGTCCCTGGGGAGTACCAAATATCTTCGATGATGGAAGGGGTTCCCATTAAAGGAATGGCACTCGTGCCATTTGCCATTTTCCATCCTCGAAGGCTTCAAATAATTGGCCAACTTGGAACAAGGACACGAATCAATTCAATCCTTATCAGGAAATGGAATGGTACCACACAACCATGGAGGGCATCTACCTGCCCACGTCCTTTGATACAGACCTCAATATCTCTCAAGCATTGCGAGACTGGTCAGCGACCGACGTGTCTAATCCTGCCAGCCCGAGTGGCACTGTCAAGCCTAGATCACCTTTTTGATGTCAAGGTTCAGCTTGACCCCAGCTCGGGACAGTGCTGCTAGCCAACAGTTACTTCCCCTGTGCTGAAGCGTGCGCTGAATAATAGCTCGTTGCGATCAGTCCTAATGCAAATTGCGGTTGAGTGTTCAGGTTAATCAACGGTGGTCTAAGTAGCATTAGTATTTAAAACGTTAATTAATGAAGCCTGAAATCATGTTGGGTAATTCTACTTGGTCTGGTAAGACGAAAAAGATGAACTTGTGACTCATATTTTAATCATGGACGGCAGACCATGACGGCCATGGATTTAACTTGTCTGAGACTGACCATTGCATTTCAGCATATATATCAGAAGTATGACAATTAATGAAGAATCGCCTTCTATATAAGTGGTAAAGCTAGGAAGGGTACTTGGCAAAGCCTTAGTTATCTTCCCCTGAAACAAAAAGCCTGTTCAGTTTCTAATAGGCCATGGCGGTCTTGACAAAGCCATCTCTTGAGCAAGTCTCCCTCCCAACGCCGCCGCACAAACTGAGAAGCTACTTCTCCGGCATTCCAGTCGTAGACCTGTCGGTGACGGACTCGGACGCCCTCCTCGTGAATGCCTGCGAAGAGTTTGGGTTCTTCAAGGTCACCAATCATGGAGTCCCCAAGGAGCTCATTGCCAGGCTAGAAGAAGAGGCCATCAAATTCTTCAGCCTTTCTCAGATGGAGAAGGAGCGTTATGGCCCTGCAAACCCCTTTGGTTACGGCAGCAGGACAATCGGTAGAAATGGCGATGTAGGTTGGCTGGAGTATCTCCTTTTGGAGATCAACTCAGAGTCCATTTCGCATTCTTCCCTAGACTTCCTCAAAGAACCCCGTGCAAGATCTTTCTGGTATGTTATCACTATCAGTTTAATTATTTAGTTTTGCAATATGTATAATTTAAGAATGAAAACTGAGGCGTGGATCGATGACGCATGCTGCAGCTCTGCTTTGAACGAGTACGTAGAGTCAATGAGGAAGCTGGCAAGTGATGTTTTGGAGTTGTTGGCGAAAGGCTTGAGGATTGAGCCAAGAAACATCTTCAGCAAGGTGGTGATGGACGAGGAAAGCGATTCCGTGCTGAGGCTCAACCATTACCCTCCATGCCCACTGCTTCAAGGACTCAATGGCAGCATGACTGGGCTCGGAGAGCACACTGACCCACAGCTCATCTCAGTGCTTAGATCAAACAACACCTCAGGGCTGGAGATCTCTTTGAGAGATGGCACCTGGGTCTCAGTCATTCCTGATGCAGAATCCTTCTTCATCAACGTTGGTGATTCCTTGCAGGTAATAACTCCATATCAGTTATAGTCATGCAATATAAACAAAGGCCCATGCGACAGGAATCAAGATTTTGCATGGATTTGCTGGAGTAGGTGGCTTGTGAGACTGTATTCATTTCATTGGATGCCAGACGGATCAAAGTATATTTTTTTTTGTCATGCAGGTTTTGACAAATGGGAGATTCAGGAGTGTGAAGCACAGGGTGGTGGCCAATGGATACGAGTCCAGAGTGTCGATGGTCTACTTTGGGGGGCCTCCTTCCGGGGAGAAGTTGGCTCCTCTGCCTCTGCTGCTGGGCGAGGGAGAGCAGAGAATGTACAGGGAATTCACATGGCGTGAGTACAAAAGGTGTGCCTACAAGAGCAAGTTGTCAGACAATAGGCTGCAGCAATTTGAGATGTGAGAAGAAAGCCATGCATTCATGCATGCAAACAATAAGCCATTCATGTGTACCAAGAATGACCTTGGTTTAGGATTAAACCAAAGTGAAAATATTTGCTGTTTTACTTCTTTCTCTGTTTTGGTCTTTTAATTATTAAAAAACTAAATTGTGTTATGCCATGATATATATATATATATATATATATATATATCAAAAAGACCTCCACAAGCGGTCATGGTTAACAGTATGATTAAATAATTGATTCAATTGAGTGATAATGTTGATATATATATATATATATATATATATATATATATATATATATATATATATATATATATATATATATATATATATATATATATATATATATATATATATATATATAAAGTGAAAATAGTTTCTGTTGGTAATTGAGAAACCGGATTAGAAAGGAGAGAGAACTCGTTTGCACGGATACGAAATTAGGTGTTCACACCCAATTTTAGCGACGAAAATGAGGTTTCTGTCGCTAATCCGTCCCTAGTTAATGATGGAAACACGTTTTTATCGCTAAAAATCGAGATCAAAATTAGGACAGAATCCTAATTTGGTCTCCATGCTCACGAGGCTTCTCTATCTTTCCTGATCTTAGCTCTTCAACGTACTCCTCTCCAGCACCCAGGTAATCCAACCAACTGTCACTTCTCCTCTCCCATCCCATCTCTGATTGCGGCCTAGCTTCTCGTTGTCCCACTAGACTTGAGCTTAGCCAGCCAGCCAAGTTGCTTGTGACCCCTTAGTCGCGAGCTTGGCTGGCTGGCCAAGTTGCTCGCAACCCTCTGATTTTTGTTCGTATGTCCTGTAGTCTTGATTTGTTTTCTTAGTTGCTTAGTTTGACTTGATTAACAATGTATGTAATTTTTTCTCACTAGGATAGGATGTATATAAATAAATTTTAGATGTACAATAAATTATAAAATGAATTTATCAGAGAATTTTTTTTACTGAATTTAAAAAGTTTGTGAACTTTGCTAAGAATTATTTAGAATATATGAATAATGTCAAGTTACATTGCCCATGTAATTATTGTAAATGTAGAAATATAACATTCCGTGATACGAATATTGCAAAAGTACATATATATAGAAATAATTTTATTTTAAATTACTACAATAGGTACTGTCATGAAGAGCCTTATTTGTCTGATCCAATTAGAAATTCAATTGCTTCTTCATCTGACACAACCGTTGTAGGGAAATCATCAACTAATGATATTGCACTACAATTAATAATTTACGATGTGATGAATACAGTTGATCATTCCAATATAGATGAAACATCAACACCTAAATATCAACAACTATATGACATGTTAAAGACTAATAAAAAAAATATGGGAAGATATTTTTTCTTGCCATTCTCAATTAACAACTAATTTATGGTTATCGAGCATTAAGACAGAACATCATTTTTTAAAAAGATTTTATGATGACATATGTTAATTGATGTCCAAATTGCTCCTTGTTGATAACGTAATGATTGCTAGCTTCTTGGCTAGGGGTTAAGGTTTACCCATAGAGAAGATTGATTATTTTATAAATAACTACATGATATTTTAGAATGAAGACAATGAATTGATTGAATGCATAATTTGTACTTACCCGCATTATAAGCATCGTAGTCGTATACTGGGGAAGAAAAAGAAAAATATTTCATAGAAAGTTATATATTACTTCCCGTTAACTGCTAGACATCAACGCTTGTATGTATTTGTCACAACAGCTTGCCACATGAAGTGACATCATGAGCGTGTGCACGAAGGAGGTATAATATGTCATCCTTATGATTCTCTTGCATGGAAATATCTTGATATAACATTTCCTCTCTTTACAATGGAACCACATAATGTGAGAATGAGACTTTTCGTTGATGGATTTCAGCCATTTAGTCAGTCAGGATAACAATATTCATCTTGACCAATTATATTAACACCATACGACTTATCGCTATGGATGTGCATAAAAGAAAGACTGCAGTGTAGGGATATCATTTCCAATGAGAAGTATGTCATCCACAAACAAGATCAGAAAGATAACTGTGCTCCCATTAACCCTTCTATAGACACAAGGTTCATCATCATTCTTAATGAAACTAAACATTTTGATTGCATCATCGAATCAAAGATTCTAGCTTTGAAAAGCTTGATTGGACCTTTGCAACTTGCATACCTTTTTAGTATTCTTTGGATCTACAAAATCCTCAGGATGTATCATGTACACATCTTCGAGTAGATTTCCATTCAGAAATAGAGTTTTGATATCCATCTGCCAGATTTCATTATCATGGTAAGCTATAATAGCAAACCTGATTTGAATAGACTTAATCATTTAACTAGTGAAAAGGTTTCATCATAGTCTATACCATGAATCTGTTTAAACCCTTTAGCTATAAATCACCCATTATAGGTATGCATAAGACCATCTTGTTGGTGCTGGAAGCACCAGATTGAACCTTATTTTGATAAGTGCAAAGGGTTCAAGTTAAGTCGGTATGGTGTACTGATGAAGTTGTTTAGATTGCAGGAAAGTTCTAGATAAGCTAGTGCAAAGTTTTCCTAAACTTAGGGGTTCTTATGCGAATAGACAAAATTGGAGGGGCAGATTATAAAATGGTCAACCCTATATCATCTCTTCTGTGGTGGATTGCGAACCCGGATCTCGCGAACTTTTTTTGTCTTTTCTTTTTCCTCTTCTTCTTCGCCCAGCTCCTCTCTGTTGGCGATCGACGAAATCACGCGACGATCTCCTCCTTCTCCTCACGCGATCGGCGTCGGCGACTCTTTGAGCCTTCTTCCTTGATTGGCGTCTGCGATCTTGTGAGCCGCCTTCTTCGGGTCCCTCGTGCCGAAGAGAATAGAGGTAAGGGTTTACCTCTCAACCTCGCCGAGCAAAGCCGATTTCGAGCTCACACGGTCACACTCAAGATCCAGAGCCTCCTCACCGTTCCTTTCCCTTGCTTCATATTTTCCCCTGCACCAACCCTCTATCCCTCGAGCTCTCCAGCCAAAGGTATGTAGCGAAGAGGGGTTTTCTTTGTGTGTTGGGATTTCCTTAGAAATGATCCCTGTTGGTTTTCGGTGATTCAGGGCCATTGATCGCGAAAAGTTTCCAGGAGGGAGGGGGACTCCGTGCTAGGGATCGGGAAACTATCTCGCAAGATCAAGATACGGTGATCACAAGTCCAGCGCGAAGGTAAGAAATCCTTGTTGTGTGGTTCTTGATGATAGATGTTGATTGTGGCAGGAAATTGTGAATTTCTGATGCGATCGGTTCTTGTTGATCTTACTCTGTTCTATCCTTCTTAGGGTTAGGTTTTTGATTGTATAGACTAAGGTATATGATTAATTTGAGATCTGAACTAGTGTGTAGTATGGATTTGCTGTGTTTCTGTTTGGATCCTATGTTTTGCCATGAGTTCCACATTGAGATCGAGTTTTAAAATTAAATTCTGTTTCTGTGTGGAGTTGGATTCAGTTGAGTTTTTTTATTGTTGTTGTCAGCTGTTTGGGTTGGAATTGGTTATATCTTGTGGAGGGTCAAGTTGGGGTTGTAAAACTTGATACGAGGATTGTTGGGATTAAGATTAGAGGGATAGACTTGTGAAAAGTGCTCTATTTTGGAATGGAGATGTTGGTACTTTCTGGTTAAGCTTATATTTCTCCTCCTTGCCATGAACCATATTACTTTGAAATGCATTTGTTGCCTTCCTTGATCTTTTGGATTGGGGATCGAGTTTGGCTTGGGAACAGTGGAGTGTCACTGCCATATGGTGTTGTTTTTCTCTTTTTGTTGGATTCCTTGATCTTCTCTACCACGTATCATATGGATGAGAGAGTTGGTCTAGGTATTGGTTTGTCCTACACATAGGTCTTGGAGTTGATCCTATGGTTAGATAGGTGGTTAGCTAGGTGTTGGTTTGGATTAATCCTAATATGGTTTAGCCATTAATTAAGCTAGTTACTAATTGTGTAGGTAGCTAACTAAATTATGCTTATGATACAGGACTTTGACTTGGATATTTTGGTTGCGGATTTTGGACAGGAGATTCTCATCGCGTACGAGCACCTACTCGAAGGCGAGTACTTCTGATTTATCTATTTAGATATTGTCACAGATTTTATGCATAGTTTGTTATAGATAGCAGTAGAGTTTTATTTATTTCCTACTTCCATATATTTACACTTGATATTAGCTGCTTGTTTAGACGATAGCTTTATTTCTGTATTGTTTCGTGGTTGAACCTCTTTACCCTTTATTGTCGCATATGTTGTATATCATGATTAGAGGTAGGATACCTTATATCCAACACTAGGGTTAGGATATGGTGCATGACTATTCTTTGACCTTTGCATATGATATTGATGATTGAAAGACTAGTTAGGTAGGTGTGGTGTATGATAGTGCCATGCATCGTTCTTGCATGCCCATGTGGTGGTGGCATAAGACTCCCAGTCATGTGGTTGAGACATGTCGTCTGTCATGACGGTCATGATATGCATACATTGCCATACACGAGTAGTGGCTATTTGAGGGTGCACATAGTTGTCCTGTCGAGACTCTGCATGGTCACTCATGAGCAGTGATTCCGGTGCATCGTAGCAGTCAGGGACCCCTCCGGATGTGGGTAGTAGTTCTGTCATGTCTTCGCTCGATCACCTATGGGTAGTGATGCTAGAGCATGGTAGCAAGCAGCAATGGTATAGAGAGCAGTTGGTTCTCCCGTTCTGGCTTTGAGTACATGCCATGATGGGTTGTGTGACCCTGGAGTAGTTGACTCCCCCTTGTTGGCGTAGGGGTACATGTCATGATGGGTTATGTGATCCGCAAGCAGTTGGCTCCTTTCGTGCCTGGTTTTGAGGTTATGGTTGTTGGAGCGGTTGACTCCCTGATATCCTGTACACTCAGCCACCTAATGTAGGGGATGCTGGGGTGCGTACAGACATCGTGTGCACTTAATGCATTACTACGTGGTTGTTGTTGTTTGCATTATCGCATTTTCCCATACTCTCTATATTTGGTTATAGTATATGTATTTGACCTGCACCTTAAGGAGATATGTGTACATAGGGTCTGATGACCCTACTTTATGTTGGTGCAATCTTGGTTAGGTCAGGGTTAACCTAGTTTGACAAAAGCTCAGGTGAGCTTGAGTCTGGTAAGCTCGGGTGAGCTTGAGGTCGTATGTTTCGATGTTTGACAATGATGTTTGAATGTGAAAATGTTTGAATGTCGTAGGAAGTCAAGTGAGTCAAGGTTGACTGGAGGCTTGATGGGAAAAGACCTAGTGGGACTAGGCACACCTAGTGGGACTAGGTGAAGTCCAGGTAGATCGGGGAGATCGTACGCTGGCATGGGAAAAGACCTAGTGGGACTAGGCAAACCTAGTGGGACTAGGCACACCTAGTGGGACTAGGTGAAGTCCAGGTAGATCGGGGAGATCATACGCTGGCATGGGAGAAGACCTAGTGGGACTAGGTGAAGTCCAGATAGATCGGGGAGATCACATGCTGGCAAGGTGGAAGTCTACCGAGAGACTAGACCTAACTCGAGTGTTAGGCAAACCTGGTGGGAAATCAGGTTAAGTCCTAGTTGGGAACTAGGCAGAAGAAATCCAGGTTGGTCAAAGGGGTTGACCGTGAAATCGAGGTTGGTCAAAGGGGTTGACCGTGAAATCGAGGTTGGTCAAAGGGGTTGACCGTGAACACAAGTTAGGTTGGTCTAAATCGATTGGGTGATCGATTGGGTTGTTGTCTCGCGAGAACAAGAAGGATCTTAATCAATTGGGTAATTGATTAAGAAGGACTGTAATCAATTAGGTAATTGATTAAGGAGGATCTTAATCAATTGGGTAATTGATTAAGAGCAGTGGTAATCGATTGGGTAATTGATTAAGAGTAGTGGTAATCGATTGGGTAATCGATTAAGAGAGTTTTGTTGCGAGAACAGAAGGTGGCTAAATCGATTGGGTAATTGATTCAGCCTTCCCTTAATCGATTGGTCAATCGATTAAGGGCAGTGGTAATCGATTGGCTAATCGATTCAGGTTCAAAAACTAGCCGTTGAACGGCTAAGATGACGTGGTAATCGATTGGGTAATCGATTAGGAAACCCTAGGCGTCGGGTATAAGGGTTTTCACGCAGGTTTTGAGCCACAACTCTTCTCCCCTTTTTCCTCCTTCATTGGTGCCATCTCAAGGGAAGTCTTGGAGGTTTTTGCTGCTGCATTTCCAAGGTTCTAGATGTTAGTGATATGAGAGAAGTGTCCTAAGGCAATCGCCTTATGATCGTAAAACATTTATTTTAATAAATGATAATTCACTATTTGAGTATACATGCTTGTGTATTTGATTGGGATCTTAAACTCATCTACTGAATGCCCGCAATACAACTCACAGCATAAGAGAATTTGTGATGGGATCACAACTAGTGATTATCTCTGAATGTGCAAATGTGAAGTATTGAAAATATCCCTAGTCGATGAATTGATAAAAACGGGCACTATCAATTCTGTTGAGACTAGCATGGGTTATTCTCTAATCAACTGATTCTCACTGGCTGGTGACATTGGGATGTCCGGAGATAAACATGGATGCTAGTTAAGGGAACTAGTTCATTGGAGTGACTAGCTGTAAGACTTCATATGGAATCTATCTATAGAAATGTCAATGAAGTTCTTACTGCAGCTTAAGTGCGATGTTCCTTTGACTTACGGTGTTCAAGTCATCTTGGTCATGGAGACTTATACTTTAACATCTTAAGCAAGCATCTCCAAGGAGGTGTGGACCCAGGATGATTGGGTATAAGCCGAAGTGCCCGAAGATGTTTGAACAACCTACAAAGGATTCACCACTCCTTGCGAGGAGATGTATACCCAGGCCTATCGTCGGATTGTTACTCAAAACCTCTAGCCAGAGTATATCATGTTAAGAGTGCAAGTCTCTTAAATACATGAGAGCAATTAGAAATCCAAAGGACGAGAAAGAAACTACTTGGGCTAGGTGTGACATAGTCAGCCTAGTGGGGACTGACACAAATAGACCGTGTCCTGAACCAAGTGGGTATAAGATGGTGAAGGGAATGAGGCACGATTCATTAGAGCTGCTGAAGGGTTTCAGAATAATTTCTTCTGAGGTCAAACCGTTGATCTTTCGATTAATTGGGGGTCATGATGTACTACTAGGTGCCACTCATGACCATTCTATAATTAGATAATTATAGACGGCCAACATAAATCGAAAGCCTATTTAGTCACACGCACTACGAGTAATCCGAGGGATTTAAAACGAGTTGAAAATTGGATTTTCCCATCAAGAGAAATAAGTCGAATCTGAGTTAATCAGAGGCGCAATGGAAGCTAAAAGTGGCTAAGTCTTTTGAAGGCTTTTTGGGCGAATTAAATGAGTTTAATTCGCGACCGGTTCGGGTTGGTTTGGCCGGCCAAAGAGGGTGCCAAACCCCCCTTGGGTGGCCGGCCACAATAGAGGAGAAAACCAATTAATTTTGGTTTAATTAATAAAATAAATCCAGTGCGATTTATTTTATAAATTATGGATAATAAATTTGTATAAAGAAATTTATATAAATAAATTTATAGAAATTTATTCCTTTTATGGAGGATTAAAATAATCCATGAATTGGTTTATTTTAATTTTATAAAATCAATTATGAATTGATTTTTTCATAATAAGAAAGTTTATAAATTTCTTATAAAATTTATTCCATAATTTAAAGAGAAGAAGAATTTGTTTTATTATAAATTAGTTATAATAAAACTCGGCTTAAACGGAATAATTAATAAGAGAATTTATAAGATAAATTTCTTATAACTAATTCCGTTAATTCCGTTAAGAGGGAGACTTAGCAAAGGAGTTGCTACTATATAAAGGAACCAAAAGCAAGCCCTTATTCCTAACGAATCAATCAACTAATCAAGTTGTGAAGAGTTCTCCCTCTCTCTCTTCTCTTCTCCCTCCCCTCTCCTCCCTTAGGGCCGGCGCCCACTCTTGGAGTCTTAGGGCCGGCGCCCACTTGGAGGCTTAGGACCGGCGCAATCTCTTCCCAACCAAAGGTTGCCGTGAGCTTGAAGAAGAAGGAGAACTCGAACAAGAAGAAGAAGAAGCGGATAGCGACTCCTCTCTTCCCGGAATTTGGATTCCGCTTTTTGTTGGTTAGTTTCCTAATTCCTCTCTTGATCTTCTTTGTTGTGCCTATAGAGAATCTAGTAGTTCTCGTCGGCACAAAAACTCGTGACTTTGCGAAGTCATCCCGAAGAGAACTCGGCGTGGACGCGAATAGAGGCGAAGCTTCCAAGGGACGCTACGGTTGGATCTCGTCCCTTACTTCGAGTTACGAGAGGTATAATGTAAATTAGTTTACTTTTCCGCAAAGTTTTATTTTATGATTATGTCAACACACCATAAGATTGCATGCTAGATACGAAGTTAAAATAATTTAGGAAATTATTTTATGTAAATTCTTCCGCTGCACGTAAAAATTTAAAATTTTACGAACTCGTATCCTTGTCGACATGCACCCGGTCCCAACACTAGAGGCAACCACAAGCTTGAAGATAGCAAGGAAAGCAAAGAGAGTTTATTCATTGTAAATCTTGTAAGATTTCATTTTGTGTTTGCTTTGATTCTTGTTGTATCTTTGTGAAAGCTTGTAAGAGGTTTCTCCACCTCAAGAAGGAGATCTTTTATAGTGTATGAGAGAGTGAGGAGAGTGGATCCTTGGATTAGTCACCCGACCGGGGTGGATACCAAGTAAATACTTTGTGTTAGCGTTTGCTCGAGTCTTCCGCCGCGACAAATCATCACGGAGCAAATCGGAGCTAATCACCCCCCCTCTAGCTCGCCTACCGGTCCCAACAAGTGGTATCAGAGCGAGGTTGCTCTTCTTTGGACTCATCGCCAAGAGGGCAAGAGCTAGAGGAAGAAGAAGAAGTTGGAAGAAACCCTAATTTCAAGAAGTCATCATCAAGAGGGTTTAACTTCAAGAATGGAGTTTGGCTATGACGCAAGGGTACCTCCACCATTCGACAAGGCGAATTTCAATCTTTGGAAGTCAAAGATTGAAAATTACTTCATGATGGAGATAGAGCAATGGTTTGCTCTAATGGAGGGCTTTGAAGCTCCAACAAGCACAAAAGGAAAGCTCCTCAAGAAAAGCAAATGGAATGAGGAGCAAATCAAGAAATGCGAGGCCAACTACAAAGTGACCAAGCTATTGGTCAATCTTTTTCCAAGCACCATCTTGGACAAGATTGAAGAATTTCAAGATGCCAAAGAGCTTTGGAGCAAATTGGCAAAGCTTCATGAAGATCCCTCCACTCTACAAAATCAAGACAAATTCGAAGAGGGAGATTCATCAAGTGAAGATTCGGAAATTAAGAGGTACTCAACATCCGAAGATGAAGCTCAAGAAGCCTCCACTTCAAGGGTTGAAGAGGAGCAAGATGTGCCATTAGCATCGGATCAAAGAAAAGCGTCAACATCCTCATCTGAGGTCAATGACGAGAAAGAAGAAGTCTCCACCTCTAGGATTGAGGGGGAGCGAAGGTCATTGACTCCGGAAGAAGAAGAAGTATCTACTTCCGGATCAAGTGAAGAGTCATGCCACACCCCTACAAGCAAAGGTATAAAAATTTCAATTTGTAAAAATAAAGATCATATTATTTGCTTTGAGTGTAGGGAAAGAGGACACTATAAGAGTAAGTGTCCCAAATTGGTCAAGAAGAAGGTGCTAGTGGCACCCTAGACCAAAGAGAAGCTAAAGGAGGTCGGCCCCGTGGCAAAGAAGGATAAGAAGCACATTGTGTGCTTCTCATGCAAAGAAAAGGGACATTATCGAAATCAATGTCCAAAGGGGAAGAATCCGACCAAGGCTAAAAGGAGGAGCTCAAGTCAAGGGGGAGCCTCCAAGAACAACACTAAGGTACCATTAGGTAATGATACTTATTTAAATCATGATAATATGCATGCTAGAAATAATTATTATCATTTTAATGCTATTTATCATGAAAATATGAGGTATGAGAAACCAAAGGAAAAATATAGAGCCTTTCATGCTAGGTCTACCACAACCAAGGATAGGGAAGATTTTAGATCATCTAAGGATAGACCTACCCAATCCAAGGCCAAAAAGAAAAATTACCAAGGCTATATTAGAAAACCAAGCCTTGAGGAGGTAATGATTGAAAATCAAGTTTTGAGGTCAAAACTTGATAAATTAGAAAAATCCCTCAAAAGAATAGAAAATATATTTAAGGGATCTAAGGATCAAAACCTAGATTTAGGAAATCAAGGACCCTCTAGGAGCAAGAAAGGTTTGGGGTATGAACCTAAGACTAAGGATGATGGTCCATCCTATCATAGAGTTCCATATAAATATGGAACTAAATCTAGGTCTAGGAGTCAAGTCAAGGTCGCAAGGGAAGCCATCCCTAGAGTTGACCAAGACAAGACAAAGGTGACTAAGGCTTCGGAGAAGCTTAAGAAAGTCTTTAGGAAGGTATCAAGGGAAGTTATCCCTAGTGAATACCTAGAACACCCAAGGAGCACCAATAGGTTTTGGGTTCCTAAGAGTGTGTTCGCCACACCCTAGATAGGTCTAGAGAGTGTCAACTCTAATTGGAAGGGTAGTTAATCCAACCTTGATGAAGTTGGCACTTTGGGACATTTTCAAGGAATTACTACCTTTGAAAATGAAGGATTCATTTATTTACTCTAGGAGGAGTAAATTTGTGCCAAACTATATTTTTGGAGGATTAAACTTGATAAAGTTGGCACAACTAGGTTAGAATCCAAATATAGGCCAAGTTGGGGAGTTTTGGCATTATCTTGGAAATTAGGAAAAATTTAGGATTATCAATGGCTTAGCGATGAGTTATTGATACTTAGATAGGAAATCTAGGAATATTCTTTTATGCGATTATGTCATGTTTTGTATGCTCTATCACATGCCATGACATCATATTTCATCATTCATATTTATTATGAAAATATTACATGTCATGTCATACATGCATCATCTAGTACAATATTATTTAAAATCTAATATGATGCATGTCATAGTCATTAATCATGCATAAATCAATTTTTATTGAAGTTAAGGACAGTGACATTAATTGACATCCTAGGTGGATGATCAAGGTTTATAATGTCTAGGTAGAAATGCATGAACCCTTAGTTTAGGGAGAACATGACTTTCACATCTCACTAAGACTATAAGTTGACTTGTGTGTGTTTGTGAGACACATTAGAAACAAGTGAGATGTTAGGGTGATGAACAAAACTCAAGGTGTTGATAAAGTGTTCATCAAATTGAGTTTTAGGTTCATCAAAACAAGAAGTTCAATGAACTCCAATCATTGGGAAAGCTAATGTACAAGTCATGTGCATTTAGCCCAAGGAACATGGTTGGAAATTATCTTTGAAAACTATTTCAAAACTATTCTGGAAAACCTTGGTGAAGACTATCTTTTGATAGCACTCATCATTGATGAATTGGATACAAAATAGAGTAAAACATTGAAGTATTTCAATGGTTTCCAATTTTGTGTCAATTTTTGAAAATGAAGGTTATTTTCATAGAAAACTATTTTTCCATGATAGTATATGGTATAAATAATATCTACACGAAATTTCAGATTTTTTTGAATTTTATAGAATTATTTAGGAGTTTCTGAATTCGAATCGGAAATTATTTTCAGAAATCAGAAACTCCCAATCGATCGGGTGATCGATTGGGACCATAGCCAATTGATTGGTCAATCGATTGGTCGATCCTTTTACGAGCACAGAAGCTCGGGTAGTCGATCCAGTGATCGATTACAGGTAGCCGTAATCGATCGGCTGATGGATTAAGGCAGGCCATAATCGATTGGTTCCCAACACTAATCGATTGGTGAGACTGAAACTGTCTATTTTCAGTTCAATAACCCATTGTTAAGTAACCTAACAATCCCTAGACCCTAGAATTACTTTTATAAGTATATTTGGGTAAATTTCATTGTGAAATCAAAAAGGGAAATGGTTTGGTGAACATTTAAGGGTTAAAGAGAGATTTTGATTCAAATTTTGAATTTCAAAATCTCAATTACCTCAAGTTGAGTTTTCCTAAAGGTTTAGGAACTCAAAAATCATTGTTGGTGCAATGATAGAGGTTTAGAGCATGTTTTGAGGGGGAGGTCTTCCTTAACAACATGTGTTTGAATTTTTTTTGGAATAAGTGAATGAATGGAGATTGGGAATCTTCATGAGTGCTCAAGGTTGAGCATAGGTTCAATGAAAAGTATGGGATTTTCATTGGGTATACCTTTGACCATATAGACTCTTAGGGCGAGTGTTTGATGTGTGTCAAAGGGGGAGAAAATTGAAAGGCTAATAGGGATTATTCTTTCTCAAACATATTGTCAAACATCAAAAAGGGGGAGATTGTTGGTGCAATCTTGGTTAGGTCAGGGTTGACCTAGTTTGACAAAAGCTCTGGTGAGCTTGAGTCTGGTAAGCTCGGGTGAGCTTGAGGTCGTATGTTTCGATGTTTGACAATGATGTTTGAATGTGAAAATGTTTGAATGTCGTAGGAAGTCAAGTGAGTCAAGGTTGACTGGAGGCTTGACGGGAAAAGACCTAGTGGGACTAGGCACACCTAGTGGGACTAGGTGAAGTCCAGGTAGATCGGGGAGATCGTACGCTGGCATGGGAAAAGACCTAGTGGGACTAGGCACACCTAGTGGGACTAGGTGAAGTCCAGGTAGATCGGGGAGATCATACGCTGGCATGGGAGAAGACCTAGTGGGACTAGGTGAAGTCCAGATGGATCGGGGAGATCACATGCTGGCAAGGTGGAAGTCTACCGAGAGACTAGACCTAACTCGAGTGTTAGGCAAACCTGGTGGGAAATCAGGTTAAGTCCTAGTTGGGAACTAGGCAGAAGAAATCCAGGTTGGTCAAAGGGGTTGACCGTGAAATCGAGGTTGGTCAAAGGGGTTGACCGTGAAATCGAGGTTGGTCAAAGGGGTTGACCGTGAACACAAGTTAGGTTGGTCTAAATCGATTGGGTTGTTGTCTCGCGAGAATAAGAAGGATCTTAATCAATTGGGTAATTGATTAAGAAGGACTGTAATCAATTAGGTAATTGATTAAGGAGGATCTTAATCAATTGGGTAATTGATTAAGAGCAGTGGTAATCGATTGGGTAATTGATTAAGAGTAGTGGTAATCGATTGGGTAATCGATTAAGAGAGTTTTGTTGCGAGAACAGAAGGTGGCTAAATCGATTGGGTAATTGATTTAGCCTTCCCTTAATCGATTGGTCAATCGATTAAGGGCAGTGGTAATCAATTGGCTAATCGATTCAGGTTCAAAAACTAGCCGTTGAACGGCTAAGATGACGTGGTAATCGATTGGGTAATCGATTAGGAAACCCTAGGCGTCGGGTATAAGGGTTTTCACGCAGGTTCTGAGCCACAACTCTTCTCCCCTTTTTCCTCCTTCATTGGTGCCATCTCAAGGGAAGTCTTGGAGGTTTTTGCTGCTGCATTACAAGGTTCTAGAGGCAACCACAAGCTTGAAGATAGCAAGGAAAGTAAAGAGAGTTTATTCATTGTAAATCTTGTAAGATTTCATTTTGTGTTTGCTTTGATTCTTGTTGTATCTTTGTGAAAGCTTGTAAGAGATTTCTCCACCTCAAGAAGGAGATCTTTCATAGTGTATGAGAGAGTGAGGAGAGTGGATCCTTGGATTAGTCACCCGACCGGGGTGGATACCAAGTAAATACTTTGTGTTAGCGTTTGCTCGAGTCTTCCACCGCGACAAATCATCACGGAGCAAATCGGAGCTAATCACCCCCCCTCTAGCTCGCCTACCGGTCCCAACACTTTACTTATGTGATATTTGGACCTTTATATCTTCAGGTTTGTCTGACTCTGATATGTATATTTTATTCAGTATTCTAGTTTTAGTATTTCCTACTTTTACTTCTGTTACTGTTGCTAGTTTGACTCTTATTGCTAGTATAGCTTACTATGCATATCAGATATATGTATTCGCTGAGTTCTTGGACTCACACCGTCAGCCTTGTTTTTCATTTCAGGTTGATCGTCTAGAGTGCCCGGCAGCCTGTCCCAGTCCTTCTTTTTCGGGGCAACTCGTGTTTAGGTTTGAGTTGTATTCACGGTTATACTGTATTTCCATTTGATTTCGCTGTTTTTGTTTCCGTTGTGTCATGTGTTGTGTTTGTGTTTGTGCCCTGGAGGCTTATGTTTTTGTTTTGTTTGTCGTAAGTCGTACCGATACGTAATTTTTGTGTGTATGATGTCATGTCTTTTCTTTTATGTTTACATTACCAGTCGTGTTGGCTGATGGGTTGTGGCGGCTGTGCAGGCCTTGTACACATGCCTCAAGTATCCGTCGTATAGGGGAGGTGCTATCTGATTCTATATTGGGTCAGGGGCGTGACAATTTATTTGGTATCAGAGCAAGGCTTTTCGAGATACCTTATGGTATTGTGGGTGTTTTTGGTTTTAATGTCGGAGTCGTTTCCTCGATATGAACGTGTTTGCGACATGGCAGCGATGGGACATCTCCAGGTGACTGAAAGGATATGGTATGTTTTGCTAGTAGTGCTAGGAATAATCTTATTAATATTGGGTCATATCTATACTGGTATGCCCCGTCGTATCGAGTTGACCCCACCCCGTCGACATGGTGGCCTGGGGCGACCACGTAGGACGACTCGAGTGTCCGAGAGAGCTGCGATCGTCGGGTTGGAAGTAGAGTCTCCAGTGAGATGACCTGGGGTAGAGGCACGCAGTCGGGGTCAGACTCCTCCGGACATACTAGGTGGTCAGGGACCTCAACCACTGAGGGTACCACCACCGTATCTGATGGCACTTCCTGTAGTACCTCCAGTGATATCTACTTTTGCACCTTCAGTGGTACCTACTGTAGGACCGCCAGAGGCACCACCAGCGGTACTCACTACGGTACCTCCAACGGAGCATACAACATCGCAGTCCATTCAATTGATACATCAGACCCTTCAGCAGCTGCTACAGTCGATACAACCGGTTCTTTAACCTACACAGCCGGTACCTTCCTCCGCTCCACCAGCTGCTCAGATGATTCAGCTAGCACTCCCGGAGGGGCAGACAACATGCCAGTCAGTGCATCTAATGCATCCAACACCCTCAGCATTGCAATCAGAGTATTCAGCGGTACCACCTATGGTACCGATGGCCCCAACAGGCCGAACCATGGACAGGTCACGGATCCCGGCTTTGGCTGCGTCCGTGAAGGGTCAGTTCACCCTGTTCCACGGGTGTACTGACCCGTGCGTAGCTCAGTCTTGGCTTGAGACTTTGGAGGACACTTTTTGGTATATGTCCTGCTCAAAATGGGAGAAGGCTCAGCTGGCGGCCTACCACATGCGCGATCAGGCGTCGACTTGGTGGACGACCGAGTAGACTATTTTAGGCGAGTGATCGGTCTCATGGGCTTTGTTCAGAGAAGCCTTTGAGAGGAAGTATTTTCCCGTCGCATTTCGAATGACCCGCCGACAAGAGTTTCTATATCTTCGACAGGGAGATCGGTCTGTGCTAGAATATGACGCAGAATTCAACCATCTGGCAGAGTATTTCCCATAGATGGTTGCAGATGACTTAGAGCGGATGATGCCCTTCACTCAGGGATTAGCCGCGTATATTCAGATTTGTATGTCTTCATCCATTATTACTTCCTATCGAGAGGCGTTGGAGCGGACTCTTATCATTGAGACGACTCATCAGAGGTTATACAGAAGTAAGAAGAGAGAGGAGCAGCCAGGTCTCGATACAGATCAGACTTAGCAGTTCATGCTTGGAGATAAGATGATGAAAGAGCAGTCAGACCAGTACCTATTCTCTAACCAGGAGTAGTTGGGGGCAGAACAAAAGAAGGGCAAGAGAAGCCTGAGTTCACCGAGGATTTCTGAGGAGGATTCCGAACCTCGGAAGTCGGTACGTTCATTGACAGGATCTTTCTAGTCTTCGCAGCAGAATCAGAAGGATACTCATACTGGGTTTCATTGTTTCTAGTGTGGTTCTAGGAACCACGGTAGGGCAGAGTGCCCTATGGAGCAGCCAGTGTGCTACCACTGCTAGCTTCCAGGGCACGAGAGTCGAGACTGCCCTCGGAGAGTACATCGGTGTTGGTGCAGGAAGCACCATATCGAACCTTGTTTTGGTATTGGCAAAGGATTCAAAGTTAAGTACTATTTGTGATCTAACGATGTTACTTGAGTGTGCAGAAAGAAGTCCTGGCGAAGGACTGTTAGGCACCTAGCGAAGGGCTGCTAGGAGTTGAAGACCTGGCGAAGGACTGCTAGGCACCTAGCGAAGGACTGCTAGGCATCGAAACCCTAAGACCTGGCAAAGGGCTGTTGGGCACCTAGCGAAGGGCTGCTAGGAGTCTAAGACCTAGCAAAGGGATGCTAGGCACCAGGTGAAGGACTGCTTGGAACCAAAGACCTGGCGAAGGATTGCTGGGCACCAAGCGAAGGACTGCTTGGTACCGAAGACCTGGCGAAGGATTGCTAGGCACCAGGCGAAGGACTGCTTGGTAACGAAGACTTGGCGAAGGACTGCTTGGTAATGAAGACTTGGCAAAGGACTGCTAGGCACCTGGTGAAGGACTGCCGGGCAAAAGTCCAACCGGAGGAGCCGGTTGGCAACAGGTAAATTCTCCTGAGAGGAGTAGGCGAGGACGCGCTCCCCGTCGAGGGAATAGTAGGCGTCGGTTCGACCTAGGGTTCCATTTTGGAGACCCAAAGTCAGAACCAAGACAGCTACGACTGTAAAATTCACTAACATACTTGCTTTATCATGTTTGGTACTAACCCTGGATGCAGGACCGAAGGAACGAGTTTCTGTAGCTCAGAATGCTCCAAAGGAGAGGGGCAGTAGCTGGGCAGGGCGCCTCGGAGGTCCCGGGCGCCCCCAAGGCAAAGCCAAACAAGAGTTGAGCAAGAAAATGCTTCGAAAGCTCACCGGGCCGGGCACCCCCAAGCTCCCGGGCGCCCCCGTGCTCCCGGGCGCCCCCGATGCCTCGGGCGCCCTGGGTCCAAGCCAACGAAGCAGATAGAGTTCAAGTCAGCGAGAAGCCAGCAGACCAAGTCAACCTAGGCGCCCCCTGCTTCCCGGGCGCCCCCGTCAAACCCCGAGCCCGATCCTGGAGGGATAAGGGCTGACCGAGTTGCGGATGAGGGTTTGCGGATTGGGAGACATGTGGAGGGCGCCCCCAGCGTCCAGGGCACCCCCAGGTGCACTATATAAGGGGCTCGACCCCCAAGGCTTCTGGGACAATTCTTCCAATGCCAATACGCTCTTCGACTCAAGCGCTCTACTTCGGAAACCTCCCATCTCGAGATTCAAGCGCCGACGACGACCCTCTGCTCCGAAGCACGATCCACATCGGGCGTCGGTAACGAAGAGTTTAATTTTTAGTTTACTGTACTACAACTGTAATATTTTTCTGTAAATATTTGCGCACATATAGAATTGCCCGCAGTAAACGGTCAACGACCGTGGGCCTTGGAGTAGGAGCCGACCGCGACTCCGAACCAAGTAAAATCACTTGAGTTCTTGTGCTGTGTTTTCAATTCCACTGTGTATTCTCTTAACCTCGAATTTGAAATTTTTTTTTAACGATATTCACCCCCCTCTATCGTATTCTCTCGATCCAATAATCAGGAGTCTGTAGAGGCTACCACTCAGGGTGGACGGTCGAGGCAGTCGAGATCACAAGGGGGAGGCCAGAAGCCTCAGACCTCTTCTGGACCACAATAGGCCGCTCTCCCACCGATTCAGATTTACTATATGCATGGATATGGGCAGGGTCCCATTCTAGTGGCATCACAATTCTCAGTGATGGGAAGCTATCCGCAGTCATATTCAGCGTACCAATCTCAGCCATCACCTGCAGCTCTTGCAATTCAGTCCCAGCCTGTTCAAGGGATGCCACCACCTGGTTTGGAGACGGGTTGAGGTTATGTTGTCCCCAGAGTGGAGGCACCGCGGACCGATGGATCATCCTTTCATGGTATGATGTGAATTTATGCATTTTCATCATATTGATGATAGATACTGGTAGTTCTCTTACATGTTTGACATGAGAATTCCAGGGTGGGATTCATCAGGTGACCACATTCAGATCGTGGCATCTAGGGGTGACCATATCGGCTGGTGAGATACCAATTTACAATTGGGAATAAGGGAATCTACCGGTCAATTGGTTGCTACCCTACTCGGGAAACATATGGTTGATTTCGTTCAGCATTGGCATTGGTATAGATTGATAGTATCTGCTATGCGTATATAATAAAATTTGGGGACCAAATTTTTGTTAGTGGGGAGAATGTAAAAATATAGGAAATCGATGGGCTAAAAGGCAAAGTTTTCCTAAACTTAGGGGTTCTTATGTGAATAGCCAAAATTGGAGGGGCAGATTGTAAAATGGTCATCCCCATATCATCTCTTCCGTGGCGGATCGCAAACCCGGATCTCGCGAATTTTTTTTTCTTTTCTTTTTCCTCTTCTTCTTCGTCCGACTCCTCTCTGTTGGCGATCGACGAAACCACGCCACGATCTCCTCCTTCTCCTCATGTGATTGGCGCCAGCGACTCTTCGAGCCTTCTTCCATGATCGACGTCTGCGATCTTGTGAGCCGCCTTCTTCAGGACCCTCGTGCCGAAGAGAATAGAGGTAAGGGTTTACCTCTCAACCTCGTCGAGCAGAGCCGATTTTGAGCTCACACGACCGCGATCAAGATCCAGAGCCTCCTCACCGTTCTTTTCCCTTGCTTCATAGTTCCCCTGCACCAACCCTCCATCACTCGAGCTCTCCAACCAAAGGTATGTAGCGAAGAGGGGTTTTCTTTTAGTGTTGGGGTTTCCTTGGAAATGATCCCTGTTGGTTTTCGGTGACTCAGGGCCATCGATCACAGAAAGTTTCCAAGAGGGAGGAGGACTCCATGCTAGGGATCAGGAAACTATCTCGCTAGATCAAGTTACGGTGATCCCTGTTTTGGGTTCCCGCCAATCACAAGTCCAGCGCGAAGGTAAGAAATCCTTGTTGTATAGTTCTTGATGATAGATGTTGAATGTGGCAGGAAATTGTGAATTTCTGATGCGATCGGTTCTTGTTGATCTTACTCTGTTCTATCCTTCTTAGGGTTTGGTTTTTGATTGTATAGACTAAGGTATATGATTAATTTGAGATCTGAACTAGTGTGTAGTATGGATTTGCTGTGTTTCTGTTTAGATCCTATGTTTTGCCATGAGTTCCACATTGAGATTGAGTTTTAAAATTAAATTCTATTTTTGTGTGGAGTTGAATTCAGTTGAGTTTTTTTTATTGTTGTTGTCAGCTGTTTGGGTTTGGTTATATCTTATGGAGGTTCAAGTTGGGGTTGTAAAACTTGATACGAGGATTGTTGGGATTATGATCAGAGGGATAGACTTGTGAAAAGTGCTCTGTTTTGGAGTGGAGATGCTGTTACTTTCTGGTTAATCTTATATTTCTCCTCCTTGCTATGAACCATATTACTTTGAAATGCATTTGTTGCCTTCCTTGATCTTTTGGATTGGGGAGTTTGGCTTGGGAGTTGTGGAGTGTCACTGCCATATGGTGTTGTTTTTCTCTTTTTGTTGGATTCTTTGATCTTCTCTACCACGTATCATATGGATGAGAGAGTTGGTCTAGGTATTGGTTTGTCCTACACATAGGTCTTGGAGTTGATCCTATGGTTGGTGTTGGTTTGGATTAATCCTAATATGGTTTAGCCATTAATTAAGCTAGTTACTAATTGTGTAGGTAGCTAAATAAATTATGCTTATGATACAGGACTTTGACTTGGATATTTTGGTTGCGGATTTTGGACGGGAGATTCTCTTCGCGTACGAGCACCTACTCGGAGGCGTGTACTTCTAACTTATCTATTTAGATATTGTCACAGATTTTATGCATAATTAGTT
>JAGFNQ010000915.1:658501-690287 GCA_024364735.1 Boesenbergia rotunda
CTTCCCACATCATCTTGGCTGCAAAATCAAGAGATTTTGAGTTAGGGAAAAAGGAGTACGAAGAAAGATAACTTACAGAAGGCGTAGGGCAGGGCAGCAGGCACTCGGCTTAGCCCAAATATGTACAGAACGGCGTCGGTGAGAAGTTTCATGCCGTCGAAGTGACGACCACCGATTAAAGAAGTGGCCATTATGAACAAGGGGTCGGTTTTAAAGTTTCTTAAGGGAGCTATAGGGGGCATGTCTTCGACCCATCTGATCGGGAACCCAGGGCTGGTCGGAGGGCCAATGAAAAAGAAATGAGTTTTCCATCCCTTATTGGAGGAAGGAATATTCTCCACTATGGATAGTTTGGCCCGGGCTTGGAGAAAGAAATTCCCGGCCTCCTGTTTCTTAGGATAATAAAAGAAATACAATACCTCCGGTCGGAGAGGGACTTGATAAAGGGTAAAGAGGACTATTAGGTTACACAATATACGAATGGCGTTGGGAGAAAGCTGGAAGATGGGAACATGGAAGAAGTTACAGAAGTCTACAATAAAGGGATGAAGGGGGTAGCGAAGGCCAGACATATATTGGTCCCGGAAAAACGCAAAGAAACCAGCCGGGGGTTTATGTGGTCGGTCATCCTTTGTCGGAACGGCAATGCGGTAGTTCGCGGGGATGTCGTAGGCTAGTCGGAGGTCGGAGATGGTCTCATCATGAAGGGAGGATTCGACAGAAGTGTACCACGCAGGGACAGCCATGGAGCGAAAGGAAAGAAAGAAAAGGGAGAATCTGACCGTAGTTGGTGGCGGAAAGGAATAACCGGCGAGGAAGGGCGAGGACAGCGGCGACACGCGACAACGGCGGCGAGGAGCGAGAAGCACCGAGTTAGAGAAGAGAACAGTGGAAGCAAATAAGGGTTTCGACGGATGCGGAGGCCTATTTATAGCTAGGCCGAAGGAAGGGAGACCGTCCGATGGCGATCCACGTGTACAAAGATCGCCTCATCCATGCCATTGTGGCTTCCCACGATCAGCCTCGAAAAAGCGCGCTGACGTCGCCTGCAGCGGCGACAGGGCGCGTCGTCGTGCCAGCCAACCGGGAGCTGCCGCGTGGCGGAAAGAACTGCGCGCGTTAATGGCCATTAAAAACTCATAATCATGGGGATAAATCGCATCTCGGTCGGCCAGCCAGCGGTTGCCACGTGGCCCGGTTAATTAAAGCGAAGGTGATGCCGTTATGGCGTCGGTCGCATCGGGCATGTCACATCACCTCATTCGGCTTAGAATGTCGCGTCTCCATTAATTGATTCACTCAGACTATCCCGAAAAAATCGTCTTGGGGCGCGTGTCACCACATTTCTTGCGACTTAGGGCAAGCATTCTCCCGCCCAAACGTGTCTAGCATGTCTCTCACCAACTGACAACCCTCGTCCGGTCGGACGAGTTAACGGACGCGTGGCGGCCCACGCTCCTTTCAGTCGGGAACAACTATTTTGACTACGCAGTACAAGTTACGAGGACACGTGGCGGTCCACGTTCCTCCGGTCAAAATCTTCATCCGCTCGGACATCTTCACCATGACAATAGTTAGTCGAGGATGCGTGGCGGCCCACGCTCCCCAGTCATTCTTCGTCCAGCCGGACGCCTTCGCTAAACAAGAGTCAGGGGTGCGTGGCGGCCCACGCCCCTCTCGACTAACAGTCTTCTTCCGCCCAGGCATGATAGGCATACACATTACCAGATGTTGAGCATCATGTTAAGCCGGCCGGATATTAAAAGGGCAGTAGTCGCTCGGCAGTAGGGCGACTGTACACACTAGCAGTCCAGTCAGTCGGACTGATCGCCTCCTTCGACTAGACTTGAGGGGAAGGCTATTGATCCCGCCCTATCTTTGTCACCATACGGACAGCCCGCGTGGCAAACAGCCTGGCCAACTTCTGGGTCCATGTCATTGTACGGATAGCCGGCCTGATAAACACCCTAGCCGGTCTTAGATTTCCTGCCAGCCGGTCGGACTCAAGCACCCGGGTAGAATAAACGCCAGAGCTCAGCCGGCCAGTCAATCCCGGTCTGCCATCATAAGGTTATTATGCCTCACTTATCCGGGTACTTCCGCCCGGTCTCTACATCCCCTTGCCCGGGTATTGCCGCCCGGCCATATAAAGGCCCCACGCCTAATCATCCGGGTGAATCCGCCCGGTAATCCTTCAGGTCCATACCGGACATCCAGCAGGGCATCCCCGTCTGTCGCTCACTCGGGCACTCCCCCGAAACCACCCTAGGATAACGACAAAACATCCGCACCAGCTGCAGTTAACAGGCTGTCACCACTCGTGTGACCTGACGCTCCCTGGCACGCCGCCCTGTCGGGCCGTTGGTGACAGGTGGCGCCGGTCGGGGATGTACAAGAACCTGTCTCTGTCCTCACATAGGACAAACAGTATAAGACAAGGAATGCTGGCTACAAGTCGACACAATCACAGAATATTCCCTGACTCCGTCAGAGAATCCTGACACCCGGCAGACAGTCAGGGAATATCCCTCGACCAGGTCAGAGAATCCTGACACAGGTCAGACTTGGTCCTTTCCCCCGGCTATATAAGCCCCTCCCCTCCTCATTATCAGGTACGCGCGCGAAGCTTCTCATCTACAGTGCTCCTCTATTTTGCTTGTTCACCGGAGTACTGACTTGACCGTCGGAGGGCCTTGCCGGGACGCTTCCCGGCTAGGTTGCTAACGGTCCTTTCCCTCAGCAGGTTCAGGTCATTCGGCCGAAGTTCTCCTCGACGACAGGATCCCCTCGGAGGAACTTCACTCGGAGATCTCCCCTACATCCGCAATATTGACAGTTCGGCCAAACAGTCCCCGCCGGTAGAGATCCTTCTTCCTCCATTCGGAAGTTCCACTCGGCGGTTTCCTCATCCATCTGGCCAAAGGTGTACCAGGCAGAATCCGCTTCCGTCCGATCGGAAGGCACCCCCGTTAGCTGCGTCGTTCTGAGCGAAGGCAGCCCGTCAGCGCACACGTCATCCATCCCTACACCGTCATCCGGTTGCGGCCCCACCCCGCTCGGCGACAGGATCACCAATAAACATTTATATATATATATATATTTTAAATTAAAGATGATAATTTTTATTCCAAATACTGATAGTTAAATCATAAAGGGGATTTTGTCTATCATATTGAAATTTTATACTAGGAAAATTAGACATTCAACGAAATATTTATATATGTTAAAAATTGAATATACAATTTTTCGAAACAACAAACAACACCTTTGTGAATGCAGGACAACCTTTTTATACTTTGCTGCTTAGGGTAGTTGCAATATTTTCAAAAGAATAAACGCTTATTTATGTTGACTTAGGCGACAAAGTATCCAACTAATATCGATACTAATCTATTGAATTTTGATTGAAAATATTTAATATGATTGATGAGTTAGTTATCATTGTTGTGTTGTTCGTTGTGGCCTATCAATAATGGACGATCATATCGATCCTAAAACCATAGAAAGTATAAGAATCGTTCAACTTCGATAACTACGATCCTAAAAACATACAAAGCTTAAGAATCGTTCAACCTCAATAACAATCATCTATGTTAAGATATTAAGCGAGCTTAAGAAGGCACACAATTAGGATATTTTTTTAGTTTATAGAAAATGAAAGGCGATTATTAATTGATTTTTGGCAAATATTTGTATTTAATATAATTAAATTAGATTCCAATAACACAATTCGTCGTTTTGACTTGGGCTTCGGTATATAAACCTCTTTCTCTTTGCATTTGCTACCACTCAATCCTTCCCTGTATTTTTTTTTCTCGGCTGGGATGGCTTTGCTCACAGATCTCATCAACCTAAACCTCTCTGATACGACTGAGCAGATCATCGCCGAGTACATATGGTGAGTCTCTTCTCTTCTCTTGAGCGTTTGTTTACTCCTTGTTTTTGCTGTTTATTCTGCTGTTTTCTGTGTCAAAGTTAGATCTTCTCCGTTAACTGTTCGTTTTTGCTATCTGCTCCTTTTCTTCGTCTCGGTTTAGGCGTTTGCTCGAATGGTTTATGGGGTTCGTTGGGAGTTCCGATTGAAAGTTTGTTAACTTTGTGCTTTTTAGGTGTGATCTTTTGGTTTCTTATTCCGTGTGGTTTGGGGTTTTAGTTCATAGAACGTGATTCTTTGTTTTTGATGTGGTTGTATGGATGAACCTACGGGCGAGCATATTTCGGTTCTCGTTTCTTAGATCTTGACTATTTCTAGATTCCTCCGCCGATTCCTTTTGCGTGGGAAAATGGATCCTTTATTTTTCTTTATTTTATTTTTGATTCTGCTTATGGATCCAGAACGGAAATTTTATTTATTTTATTTCTTTTGTCTTGCATATGCGGTTAGATCTTTATTAAATGTACGCTTGATGATTGTAAGTAGTATTTGGAGTTTGGGGTTTAATAGACTCTCTCTTTTTTTTTACTGCGTTTCAAGAATCTTTTTTGTTGTTTTCCAATTTAATGTTTGAATATTCTTTGCTTCCCTTGTTTTTACTCTAGTTTCAAAGCGGTGGAGGCTAACTTAGACTTTTTTGATCGATCCAGTATTTCTCAACTCTCAAAACTTTCAAGATCTTCGATTTTAAAGTTTTGGTTAATTTTGATCTTGCATCTTTCGAGACTTCACACCATTAAATCATTGTGCTAATTCATTGTCTCGGTATCTATTTCAGGATCGGTGGATCTGGTTTGGATATAAGGAGCAAGGCCAGGGTGAGTTTGAAGACCAACTTTTTCCGTACTCTTATTTTTGTTGATGTTTTTATTTTGATCTAAACCTTTCAAATGCTTGGTTTCTTACAGACTCTCCCTGGCCCCGTTTCTGATCCATCCAAGCTTCCAAAATGGAACTATGATGGTTCCAGTACAGGTCAAGCTCCTGGCGATGACAGTGAAGTGATCTTGTAGTAAGTCCATTATCTTTCTATACATCAAATTTTAGGGTTGCTGGGTGTTCAATTTTGTGATTCCTTTTGATTTAATCGTGCAGTCCTCAAGCTATTTTCAAGGATCCATTCAGAAGAGGAAACAACATTCTTGTAAGTGTGTTTGTCTTTCTTTCCATTAGCTTACTTGTGGTCCCTATCTTTCTTCAACTTTTTTTTATTCATATTATTGTCCTGGATACACACTCAAAAGCAACAACTTTTGCAACCATATAATCCTTTTTGACCATTTTTGGTGAAATTATCATAAAGTTGTTCCCTGTAATTAGAAACATTAAACACTTTGCAATACTGAAAGTGACCTTGAACATTAGGTTTTAGGTCTCATTTAAATGATGTCATTGAACATTTGGTTAGGAGTAGTAGAACATTTGGTACCATCCCATTTAATTTTCAATTAATAGCTCGGATTTGCTCTTCTTTTTTTTCAGAATTTTTTTGACAAACTATTCCAATTGTATTATATGACAGAATATAGTATATTCATGTTGATTTGTAGGTCATCTGTGACTGTTATACCCCTGCTGGAGAGCCAATCCCTACTAACAAGAGGTACAACGCTGCTAAGGTTTTTAGCCATCCTGATGTTGCTGCTGAAGAGCCCTGGTATGTTTGACTCATTCAATCTGTGATTTAACCTGTTCTTCTGAGATGTCATGCTTATCGTTAATTGTCATCTTTTATGCATTTAGGTATGGAATTGAACAAGAGTACACCCTTTTGCAAAAGGATGTCAAGTGGCCTCTTGGCTGGCCTGTTGGTGGTTTTCCTGGTCCGCAGGTAAAATAATCAACTAGATATTAGACGGTAAATGTTGGCTCAATGGATTCACTTTTTTGTTCTCTTTCAATCCTTATTTGTTTGCCTATACGCATTATAGATGTTTATTATTTAGCTGCCCAAGTGATTTCCCTAGCAGATTTTAGCTTAGAATCTGTAGGATCATGTTGCTTCACATTAAATCTAGTCGATGTTTTGTTCCTTTTAATTTAAACACTGAACTATTTAAGTTTTTGTTTTGATGAATTCAACTCCTATTCCAGGGCCCATATTACTGCTCTGCTGGTGCTGATAAATCTTTCGGCCGTGACATAGTTGATGCTCACTACAAAGCCTGTCTTTATGCCGGCATCCAAATCAGTGGTATCAATGGAGAAGTCATGCCTGGCCAGGTAATGTTACTTGTTATTACAGTTATTTTTATATTTTACTTTATTTGCTACATCTTTTCTAACAATTTGCACAATTTGTGCCTTTATTTTGCAGTGGGAATTTCAAGTTGGCCCTGCTGTAGGCATCTCATCAGGCGATCAAGTGTGGGCTGCTCGTTACATTCTTGAGGTATTTGAATTTTCATCTTATAGCTTCCTTGTAACAACTTCGCATGGTACCAATTGACACTATTTTCTTAATCATATCAGAATTTTACATGCTAATCCATTTTTTTTATTATTTACAGCGGATCACTGAGATTGCAGGAGTGGTTCTCTCTCTTGATCCAAAGCCAATCCAGGTACAAAATTGTCCTTCCTCCTGAATAGTGATTTTTCATTCTACATTTTTTTTCTGTATTTGTGAAGACTACTAAAATTAGCCCACCCAAATAGTTGTGCTTTTCTCTGTAATTACAATATATGTTTTCCTTCAATCAGGGAGATTGGAATGGTGCTGGGGCTCACACAAACTACAGGTAAAGAAGACCAAACTCACTCTTAAACATGTCTTGTAAATCTGTGATTCATTTATTTTTCTCTTTCTATCTGTTTCTGCTTATCTTATGATCCTTCCAGTACCAAGTCCATGAGGAATGATGGTGGATACGAGGTTATCAAGGCTGCTATTGAAAAGCTTGGTAAGAAGCACAAAGAGCACATTGCTGCCTATGGTGAAGGTAATGAACGCCGTCT
Source organism: Boesenbergia rotunda (assembly GCA_024364735.1). Taxonomy (NCBI): domain Eukaryota; kingdom Viridiplantae; phylum Streptophyta; class Magnoliopsida; order Zingiberales; family Zingiberaceae; genus Boesenbergia; species Boesenbergia rotunda. Next base: position 665,394 of record JAGFNQ010000915.1, read on the forward strand.
CACTGGACGACACGAAACTGCTGATATCAACACCTTCCTATGGGTATGTTAGCTTCACGTTTCACATTACAACATATTGTAATTAGAACTGACTGCTCTTGCTACAAAATCAATATATTCAAACATAAAAAAACCTCAAAAATATTTATAGAAGCAAAACTCAGCTGAAGAGTAGACGTTTCAGCTGACAACTGTATGATGTTATGATGTTTAGGGTGTTGCCAATCGCGGGGCATCCATCCGGGTGGGTCGCGAGACGGAACAGAATGGAAAAGGTAATCTTCTTTGTGTTGAATCTTGTGATTTTTTCTGAATTTACACATTCATCATCGATCTTCTAATAAAACACATTAAATCTTTTCATCTCAGGCTATTTTGAGGACCGGAGGCCAGCATCAAATATGGATCCTTATATCGTTACCTCTATGATTGCAGAGACTACCATTCTCTGGAAACCATAGACAACAGGCAGTCTGTTCCCAAACACTTGAACTGAATTTCCTTCGTGGTTCTGTTTTGTCTAGATTTGCCATTTGCTTAGATGGGAACAACAGTTATTGCTACCTTATGATTTTTAGTTCATTTCAAGGAATGCTTAAGAATAAATGTACACAATCTATGAAGAACCCTCATTTTACAACTCCGGTTAAGTTAATTGGTTGTCTTTTTATGTGATAGTTGATGTTTCTAAAGTATATTATGTTCTATCTCCTTTAGGTGCTAATGTTATTTTCTTGTCTTGCGCAAGCTTTGTGTCTAGTTGGATGTGATGACTAATAACAACAACAATTAGTCTTGCCACTTCAAACCAAATTATTGATTATTTTAATTTTCCTCGTTTATTTGTTGGAGAAAGTTTAAAATCAATAAATTGAAATAATTAGTTTTGTAACTGGAATGTTTTAATGGCTAATTATGAAAACTTCAGCTCCTTGAAGTGCTTGTAATTAATTTAGTGTGAATAGCTCTTCAAAAGGTTCATTGTCGATGAGTTTTACAAGGCTCATGGCAAGTGCAACAACAAAGGTAATAGAGCAGGAAGATAAAAAAAGAGAGTTTATTTTCATAACGATTATTTTCTTCAATCTATATCTGTATGGGTTATTAATCCAGATATTTATCTTTTCAAATGGATTAATCTGATAGATTTTTACCAGCTACGAAATAAATGGTCATTTCTATGATATTCGATTCTTATATATCTAATTATCCGCTTAAAGAACTTAACTATTGTATTATAGTCAGGGGACTTGATCATCGTCTTTTGCTATTGTAGTAAGGCGTTGTCACGCCCCGAGGGGTTGCATGCCCAACGAAAATCGGACAATACCTTTCTTGTACGACGGACAATCTCAAATCAATACATACATAAAATGGCCTCCACGACCTCCACACATATATGATCAAACTATAACATAAATAAAGACATATAACACTACAAAAATTTAATTAAATAGCGACGGATATAAATTGTCCGTCGCTAATATTGGGGTATAGGACAAAACCCTAAAGATGCCAACGGAATTGATCAAATCCGTCGCTAATAGCGACGGACAAGTTACTTCCGTCGCTATATTAGATTTAATTTGCGTGACTCGCCCCCCTCCCCAGCCCCCACCCCTCGGTCGCGCGTTCAGTTCTTCCTCTCTCTCGTCTCTGTCGCGTCTCCGTCGTCCCCGACGAACCCTACTCCGATCACAGGTACGCTATATTAGGTTTTCTCCTTCGGCCTTGTTTTCTCCTTCCACAGCGCACCCTTCTTTTTCCGGCAGCTGTGGCCAGGCGCGGGCAGCTGCGGCTGTGCGCGGCTTGCTTCGACCGCGTGCGGCTTGCTGCGACCGGCGCGGCCTGCTGTGGTAACAGCTACCGCTGGCCTCGGCTGCCGGCGGCCGCAGCTGCTGCCGGCGGCCAAACCCTAAAAATGAATCAATTAATTAAATAATTGATTAATTATTTATTTAATTGATTGATTAATTAAATGATTAATTCCTTAAATAATTATGAAGGATATTTAATTAGGATAATTTTGTATCTTAATTAATTTTCATTAGTATATGATTAATATTTGTTTGATTATGGGTCATAATAATATATCTTGTTTGATTAATTAGAATAATTTTGGTTGATTAATATTTGTTTGATTAATTCAATAGTAATTTAGGATCCAAATTGGATTCAATTGTATTTGATTAATTTGATAGTATCTGAATTAATTTTTAAAATTTAGGATATTAATTTGTGTTTGATTAATTAGAAACAAAGTCGGATAATTTAAATTGTTATTTGTGGTTGATAATTTAGATACAATGTATACAAACAAAGCATGGATGTATAATAGGTTAGATAATGGATTTATCCGAGAAGAACTTTTTACTGGAATCGAAGAATTTGTGAACTTTGCAAAGTGTCATCCTGAGTGTTTGAATGACACCGAGTTAAAGTGTCCATGTAATCAACGCAGATGTAGAAATACAACTTTCCGTGATGAGGATACAGTAAAAACTCATATTTGTTGGTATGAGTTTGTTCCAGATTATTACAACTGGTATTGTCTGTTAGGACCGGTAGACGAGCTAGAGGGGGGGTGATTAGCTCCAATTCGCTTGTAGATGATTTGTCGCGGCGGAAGACTGACGGACCCAAATTGACTGTCACGAACGTGGGTCTCAAATTTAGAATTTATAAAGTGAAAGCTGGAAACCCTTTTTGTAATCAAATTATGAAAACGTAGTAAAGGGGCCACAGGTCGTATTTTTCTCGGGGACTAGTTGTCGTGTTTGATTCGAACTTGTATTTATGTGTCGTTTGTGAATTTTTGGGTTTCGAATCAATTTCGAGTTTTGGGTTGCAATTGGGAAATTAGGACAAAAAGAATAAAGAAGAAGCAAGAAAAATTAAGCCTGGAACTTAAGCTAATGTAATTTCAACTAATAAGCTCAGACAATTGGAAACTTAATTCTAACAATGCAAGCAACCAACTTGATAAATCAGTTTCGGTATCAAATGCAAACTAGAATGCTAAGCAAGGTGAATCAAGCAATTCCAACATTTTTTTGATTGAAATTAATTCAAAAGAACAACTTACTTCAAAGTGCTAACTTAAATCAAGGAAACATGAGCTAGTTACAAAACTAAGAACCCATCTAATGCTAACATGGATACATCAGTTCAGATTTTTCCGAATGCAATCTACTTATTTCCAACTGCCAAAAGCTCACTGACAGATCACTTAACCTGATGCAATTCACTACTAACCCTTCTCTTGATACAACTACGGAATGACCAACTTGGCACGCAGAGATAGACTTTGTGCCCAAGCTTGTACCTATGTGCCAAAACTAATATCAACACTTCAAAATGAAACTGATCAAGGAAATTCAAAATGAAACTGATCAAGGAAATTCAAAATGCAAGCTATTAGTGAAGATGGTTGCAAGGATGAATGAAAAGTTTCAAACCAAAATCTGATCAATTGAGTAAAGCATCCATTCAGAGGTTAACATTCAGAAACAATAAACCATATGCAGATATTCAGAGATTAAAACTAGAGCTCATAACATGAAGGAAATGCAAAAACGAAGCAAATATCTAGTGCAGACAATAGAACTGATTGGATTGAGAAATCATAATGTAAACTTGCTCGAATTCAGGAACTACACGCTGAACATTCAGAAACCAACAGAAATTGCAGAAAAGAAGTGGCACGCAGCGATTGTGTTGATACGCACGGATTTAAACCAAAAACAACTGAAATTAAAAGTAATTATCTACTAGAAAAGATTCCTAAACTACTCAACTTGAGGAATCAAAATCTAGTTGAGCTAAAACAATCAGAAAACGAAATCTAAACAATCTGATACGAATGCAGTTGCGGAACAAAATGCAGAAATGACATTACAGCTAATTAAACGAAATTAAGCTAAGCCTCAATCCGGTCCTTGCTGTCACTCAAGGATGAGCTCGAATTGAGGTGGTCACGCCCTTCGGATGAAGAATTTGCTGAAGAAACGAGAAGAAACGAAGGAGAAAACCAATCGCAAACAGCTGCGGCGAGGACGCGCGACCAGGGAAGAGCTGGGCACATTTCTGATTAAATACTTAAGCATGGACGGCTGTGATTGATTTGAGGAAATCCAACGGCTGATCTTGCTCTGATTGGAGCCAAACTTTTATGATGATGATCTGGGGTCAGGATCTGCCTTGTGGTAGCTCGGATCCTCCAGATATGCAACGGATGGTCCAGATCAACTCTATCTGTGAATGGACGCTCTAGAGCCCTCCAAGCTTGATCCAACGGTTGATTGAGCTCTGATTGTGATGAAACCTTCAGATCTTGATCAGGGTGCTTGATCAACCCTAACCCTAGCTCGGATTGCTTCAGATCGTCCCGGATGGCTCAGATCTAGCCGCTCTCGAATCGGACGGCCCAGATTAATCCAAAACATGATAATTCGATCCGGTTCCACTTCCGACTCAAGTTTGACCCAGTATGCCCTAAGTCCTTGAACCTTTCGTGCCTACAAAAATAGATCCAAAATTTAGTGGCCAATTAATCCATTTTAATGTAATTTTGCAATTAAGTCCAAAATAAGATAAAGTTCCAAAACCTAGGGTAAAATCAGAATTAAGCAATAAAAACATGGGTCAAACATGGATTTTAACATCTAAAATAATCACAAAAAAATGGTACTTATCAACTCCCCCACACTTAACCTTGAGCGTCTCGCGAAACTACTAAATAAGTATCCCTTAGGCTTTCTTAAGCATAATTAGAAGCAAATGAAAAGAAATTACCTAAGGTTGTCAATTCTCATAAATCTAAGCTCTATGGATTAGTATCTTGTCCTTAAATCAACAACTTAGCCTTTTCATCTATCATGAGTCATTGAGATGAATTTAAATCACTAGCTTTTCAAGGGAAGTTTTGGTGGCTCTCTCTTGAGTTCTAAGTTGGTGATGGAAGTGGAGCTCACTCTTACACATATGCTTCTTGCACTACCATAGGCTTGCTTATTATCTAATCTCCACCATTAATCATGAATAGGATCAACAACTATAAAAACAAATGAAAACATGAAAAATGGTGAGAAATGGAATAAAAACCAAGAAAATGGAAAATGGATGGAGTGGGAGACTTGGTTGCTCAAAAATGTTTCCAATGCGCTTTGTCCCTCTTGACCATCCTCTAATGATATCAAAAGTGTGGTGAAATGAAACTTGAATAAATTCCTTTGATTTGGATGAAAAACCTCTTCTTTGGTTTCAATGTGCCAAGTTTTCCTTTTCGTGCCATTTTTGTTTCTTTCACTCTTTTCTCAGATTTTTTTTTTCTTTCTTTCTTTTCTCTACTGCAATCAGAATGATATGGAATAAATCTTCAATTTGAATGAAAGTATCTTCACTGATTTATGTTGCCAAGTCAATGATGTGCCAACTTGCTTCTTCTTTTCTTTTCTTATTTTCTCAAACTGTTTTTTTTTCTTTTTGCTTTTGTCTCAACTTCCAAATTCTGTTTCTGATCAGCTGTGATGTACTCAACATTCTTTGATGCATTTCCGAATTTCATTCCCTGATTCACAGCCCTTGAAACTCACATTTCAGCTCATCTTGATGCAAACTTCACAAAACTGCTTGTACTGATTTTTCTTTCTTTGTTTTCAGCTTTTGTTCAGCCCTTTCGAATTCTGAATAGCTGCATTTAAGCTTCTAGCATATTGTGTTCTGATTTCTACAGCAAAAGGCAGCTTCAATCATCTTCTAGCAGGTTGGTAGAACAACTCCATCAGCTGCAATTTAGCTACAATTTCTACATCCTTGCAAGTGGATTAATACAGATTTTTTTCTCTGCATTAGTTCAGATTCATTCAGCTTCAGGGTAGCTGTTTAATACAGCTGCAGTTGAGCTCGATACAAAGTTTACTGATTTTCCAAGCAAAGTACAGCTTCATTCCAAAATTTCTGCCCAAAATGTATATTCACAGAAATTTCCAGCAAGTTTTTTTTTTTTTTTTTTTTCATCTCTTTTCAGCCGAATTCACCTTGGCACACATGGCTTGGATCTTCAATTGATGGTCAATAATCTTCAATTGTTTTCAATCTTTGATCACTTCTTCTTGCACATCAATTTGGCACATTGATTTCAAAGAAATTTTTTTTTTTTTTTCGAATTGAAGTGTCTCCTTGATACCAAATCTTTTCCAAAAAGCTAGTCACTCCCCCACACTTAAATCTTTGTCCGTCTCGGGCAAAATAACATTAGAAACATTTTAAACAACAAGTCCAAAGAAAATAAGGGTAAGCGTAGGAGATAAGCAAGGACAAATATGATAAACATGATTATTGCTAAAAATTGATGTGGAAAGGAAAACAAATAGATTAGCCTCTATAGATGTGATCCAATCATTGAAATATGATTTTGAAAGAACCTAAGCAAGTTCTAGAGTACAATAACATAGGTGTGTCACAAAAATAAGGCTAATTCTCACTAGGTGCAAATGATTCATCCCAAATCCTCAATTAAGATTTCAAAAGCAAAGGAGTACTCAAATATCAAGATTTCATCCATGAGCCTAAACCCTAAGTTTTAACAACCAAATTTAATTTATTTTCAAAAGACTCTAACATGCTATGGAGATAACCTAGAGGGATACTTTTATTTCTACTCATGCATTTATTAACAAGAACTCATCAAAAGTGAAAACATGCAGTAAGGGAAAAAGCAAGAAAAATCAAACTCCCTTTATTTCTGGCGGTCGGAGTCTATCCAGAAACAGCCTCCACTGTGGTAGTGGAGGAGTCTGGGTGTGCGAAAGAGCTTCTTTTATTACTTCAACTTCATGATGCATCGCTCCCCCACACTTGGACTGTACAAAAATCTGCTCAGGTGGCCGAAGGTTATTTAGATACAAGACCCATTTAAGAGGTAGAGTGTTTTGAATTAAAGTAAAATCTACTCCCTCTTTATTCTTTTTGGAACCCCTTCCAGGAGGTTTGAGTCTATTCAGATGAAGCATCCACTCCAGAAGTCTTTGGGGTCCTGCAAGGTAAGAAATAAATGAAACAATATCAGTCTTTGTACAAAATGTATCCAAAAATGCATCACATCCAATAAAATCAATTTTCGACACCTCAAGCAATTTTTCACAATTAATATCCACTGAAAATGTGTCAAGTAATGCATTGTAACCCATGAAATCAATTTGAGGCACCTCTATAATTTTTCCACATTCAAATTCAGCATAATATATAGCAAGAGAGTCGTCACAATAAATAACATCAAATTCAGGCATCTCCAAAAAATTTTCACATTCAGTTCCTACATAAGACATATCAATGAATGTGTCACACTGAATAAAATCAAGCATGGGTGCCTCTATGGAATTTTCATCATTATTTCTCACAAAAAATGTATCAATACATGCTTCACCTGCAATTCTAGACATCTTTCTGAAATTTTCTGAAGGAGAAGAAGAAATACTTACCTGATCATGCTGAAAAATGTCTGTTGGGTCTACAAGAAATACCTCCATCTCAGGCTCAAATTCTGGTGGACATTCAACTGAAATAGGTGATCCTTGGGTACTTGCTCCAATCATGCAAGTCCCTACACTTTTTGGAAATGGTGGTGGTCCCTGGGGCTCTGTGCAATCCCCTACACCTATAGAATCCTCTTCTGTGCATGCCTCCTCAGTACTACCTGCAACAACCTTATTAAAAAAATTAGGGCTATCAAGGACAATATCATCACAAAATACAAAATAAGAAAAATCAGGTAAAGCTCCCTCTGAAATCAACTCTCCTCCCACTATGTCAAATGTGCTCTCGTCATCAATGATCTGCGCCCCAACAATCTCATCTGCGGTGTCTATGCTCAGAATAGAGTGATCTCCCCTAGGGTCCTTCATGGCGTCGAAAATGCTAAACTGGACTACTGTATCTCCCACCTCCATCGAAAGGGTGCCAGCATAAACATCAATTTTTGTTTTGGCCGTCTTCAGAAAAGGCCTTCCAAGGATAAGTGGGGATCTACGTGCAAGGTACTCTCCCTCCATGTCTAGGATGTAGAAGTCCGCAGGGAAAATCAACTCTTTCACCTTAACCAAAACATCTTCAATAACCCCTGCCGGGCGGGTCTGACTCCGGTCTGCTAGCTGAATCACAACTCCCGTGGGCTGTAGAGGACCAATGCCAAGCATGTCGAAGACCGTCCTGGGCATGACATTAATAGAAGCTCCCAAATCAAGCATAGCATCATGTAGCGTGGTGCTTCCTATCTCACAAGATACAGTGAACATGCCAGGGTCTTCACATTTCTGAGGTATGGCATGGATGAGTGATGAGACATTCTTCCCCATGCTGACCAATTCATTTTCCTTAAGCTTCCTCTTGTTAATACAAAGGTCTTTCAAAAATTTTGCGTACTTAGGAACCTGTTTAATCATTGTCAGCAAGGGTACATTAATTTCAACTTTACTAAAGAGTTTTACCAGTTCATTGTACTCTTTGGTTTTCTCCTCCTCCACGTGTCTTTTGGTAGGAGTTCTCCCATTTGGAAAAGGCAAGGGCACTCTAAATTCTTCCTCTTGAATCGAAGATGGAAGGGCTGAATTGTGAGCTGCTGCCCTGTTTTTTGGAACCGCTGTAAAATCTGTCTCGCCATTGATTTCTTCTCCGTTTTCCACCAAAATTGGGGAATTGCTTGAGGAGGGAGTTGGGCACGAGATAGGGTTGGTTTCCACTGAATTTGGAGTGGTTTCGGCACTGATTTGGGCTGGAAATGAACATGCTGCCCTGTTTTCAGAAAATTTAGCTCTTGGGTCATTTTGAGTTGATGCCACCTTCCCACTCCTCAAATAAATTGCGCTAACATTTCCCTTTGGGTTGGGAACAGCTTGGGAAGGTAGTTGGCTTGATCCTTGAGCCTTAAGTTGATTCACATCATTAGCCAATTGTCCCATTCGCCTTCCGAGGTTTTGTATAGCTCCAATGATATCATCTTGTTGTAATTGTTGGAATTGGGGCTGTTGGGGCTGATTGGAGTTCTGAAATTGCTGTTGACTTTGCTGATAAGTAGGTTGGAATGTGGGTTGAATTTGCTGAGAATTACATCCTTGAAAATTTTGATTTTGCATTTGAAATGGTTGTTGTGGAGATTGAAATTGATTGGGCTGAAATTCTTGGTTTTGGGGCTGAAAACTTGAGTTCCAAGGCTGGAAATTTTGCTGTGATTGTTGAACTTGCTGCTGTAGATGTTGGTATGGTTGTGAATAATTCATATGCCCTTGAAAACCTTGTTGAAACCCTTGAAATGGCTGCTGAAATGGTTGCTGGAAGTGCTGATTTAGGGGCTGAAAACTTTGATTTTGGTGCTGTGATTGTGGTTGTTGTTGCTGAACTTGCTGGAAAATTCGTTGGGGTGGCTGCGAGGGCTGAGTTTGAGGCTCTTGTTGGTAAAAAGTGTTCCCGTACCTCAAGTTAGGATGGTTCCTCCAACCGGGGTTATATGTAGAGGAATACGGATTGTTTCTTGCTTGAAATTGTCCTCTTACTAATGCTGCTACTGTCTCGTCCTGTTGGAGGGTAGGGCATGAGTCTGAAGTGTGCTCTTGACTTGAGCAAATGCCACACACACTTGTAATTTGAGTAGAGGGTGGAGGTACTGAAGGAGTAGAACTAAGTCTGTCCACTTTCAAATCTATTTTCTTCAAAGCTGAGGTGAGCTCCATCAATGCATTCTTAACCTCCTTGTTATCAGTGGGAACTGCCTGAACTTCACCCACTCCTCTGGTACTCAAGGCTCTGCCTCCAAATTGTTGGGAATTCTCAGCCATATTAGAAATTAACTCCCTAGCTTGCTGTGGTGTTTTGTTGACCAAGGCCCCTCCAGCTGCAGCATCTATCAGGACTCTATCCATCTGCAGCAGTCCCTCATAAAAATATTGAATCAATAATTGCTCACTGATTTGATGCTGGGGGCAACTCGAACACAACTTGTTAAATCTTTCCCAGTAATCATATAGTGTTTCGCCCACCACTTGCTGAATCCCACAGATACTTTTTCTGATTATAGCTGTGCGGGAAGCTGGGAAATACTTCTCCAAAAATGCCTTCTTCATAGCGATCCAACTAGACACATGTCCTGTAGGCAGATAATAAAACCAGTCTTTGGCTGCTCCTGTCAATGTGAAGGGGAAAGCTCTCAGCTTGATGTCTTCTTCAGAAATGCCCTGAGGCTTCATAGTAGAGCACACCACATGGAATTCGTGCAAGTGTCTGTTTGGATCCTCCCCAGATAAACCCTGAAATTTTGGCAACAAATTAATAAGTCCAGATCTTAACTCAAAACTTTCCCCCAGCTCTGGATAAGCTATGCTGGGGTACTGAAATGCAGCGTCAGGTGCTGCGAGCTCCTTCATGGTTCTTTGGTGGTCTGCCATGTCTCTGCCTGAGTGAGTAAAAATAGTCTGAATGGGAGGAATATCTGTAGTCTCTGAAAGAATGGCCTGGCTCCTCCTGGCTCTGAAAGTCCTCTCAATCTCAGGATCGAAATCTTCTAATTCAGCACCTAAAGACCTGGTCATAAAAACAAAACAAATCGCAGTAAAAGTAGATAAACAGATAAACAGATAAAATCAAATCCAAAGATATAGCAATAAGCACAAAAGTAAATCAAGAATGATATGAAATAAGTGCACAAGCAAGAATCAAACAAATCAACTAGTTGCTTCCCCGGCAACGGCGCCAAAAATTTGACGGACCCAAATTGACTGTCACGAACGTGGGTCTCAAATTTAGAATTTATAAAGTGAAAGCTGGAAACCCTTTTTGTAATCAAATTATGAAAACGTAGTAAAGGGGCCACAGGTCGTATTTTTCTCGGGGACTAGTTGTCGTGTTTGATTCGAACTTGTATTTATGTGTCGTTTGTGAATTTTTGGGTTTCGAATCAATTTCGGGTTTTGGGTTGCAATTGGGAAATTAGGACAAAAAGAATAAAGAAGAAGCAAGAAAAATTAAGCCTGGAACTTAAGCTAATGTAATTTCAACTAATAAGCTCAGACAATTGGAAACTTAATTCTAACAATGCAAGCAACCAACTTGATAAATCAGTTTCGGTATCAAATGCAAACTAGAATGCTAAGCAAGGTGAATCAAGCAATTCCAACATTTTTTTGATTGAAATTAATTCAAAAGAACAACTTACTTCAAAGTGCTAACTTAAATCAAGGAAACATGAGCTAGTTACAAAACTAAGAACCCATCTAATGCTAACATGGATACATCAGTTCAGATTTTTCCGAATGCAATCTACTTATTTCCAACTGCCAAAAGCTCACTGACAGATCACTTAACCTGATGCAATTCACTACTAACCCTTCTCTTGATACAACTACGGAATGACCAACTTGGCACGCAGAGATAGACTTTGTGCCCAAGCTTGTACCTATGTGCCAAAACTAATATCAACACTTCAAAATGAAACTGATCAAGGAAATTCAAAATGAAACTGATCAAGGAAATTCAAAATGCAAGCTATTAGTGAAGATGGTTGCAAGGATGAATGAAAAGTTTCAAACCAAAATCTGATCAATTGAGTAAAGCATCCATTCAGAGGTTAACATTCAGAAACAATAAACCATATGCAGATATTCAGAGATTAAAACTAGAGCTCATAACATGAAGGAAATGCAAAAACGAAGCAAATATCTAGTGCAGACAATAGAACTGATTGGATTGAGAAATCATAATGTAAACTTGCTCGAATTCAGGAACTACACGCTGAACATTCAGAAACCAACAGAAATTGCAGAAAAGAAGTGGCACGCAGCGATTGTGTTGATACGCACGGATTTAAACCAAAAACAACTGAAATTAAAAGTAATTATCTACTAGAAAAGATTCCTAAACTACTCAACTTGAGGAATCAAAATCTAGTTGAGCTAAAACAATCAGAAAACGAAATCTAAACAATCTGATACGAATGCAGTTGCGGAACAAAATGCAGAAATGACATTACAGCTAATTAAACGAAATTAAGCTAAGCCTCAATCCGGTCCTTGCTGTCACTCAAGGATGAGCTCGAATTGAGGTGGTCACGCCCTTCGGATGAAGAATTTGCTGAAGAAACGAGAAGAAACGAAGGAGAAAACCAATCGCAAACAGCTGCGGCGAGGACGCGCGACCAGGGAAGAGCTGGGCACATTTCTGATTAAATACTTAAGCATGGACGGCTGTGATTGATTTGAGGAAATCCAACGGCTGATCTTGCTCTGATTGGAGCCAAACTTTTATGATGATGATCTGGGGTCAGGATCTGCCTTGTGGTAGCTCGGATCCTCCAGATATGCAACGGATGGTCCAGATCAACTCTATCTGTGAATGGACGCTCTAGAGCCCTCCAAGCTTGATCCAACGGTTGATTGAGCTCTGATTGTGATGAAACCTTCAGATCTTGATCAGGGTGCTTGATCAACCCTAACCCTAGCTCGGATTGCTTCAGATCGTCCCGGATGGCTCAGATCTAGCCGCTCTCGAATCGGACGGCCCAGATTAATCCAAAACATGATAATTCGATCCGGTTCCACTTCCGACTCAAGTTTGACCCAGTATGCCCTAAGTCCTTGAACCTTTCGTGCCTACAAAAATAGATCCAAAATTTAGGTCAACCCTGACCTAAACAAGATTGCACCAACAATCTTCCACAGACCTAAGCTCACCCGAGCTTAGTCAAACTAGGTCAACCCTGACCTAAACAAGATTGCACCAACAATCTCCCACAGACCTAAGCTCACCCGAGCTTAGTCAAACTAGGTCAACCCTGACCTAAACAAGATTGCACCAACAATCTCCCCCTTTTTGATGTTTGACAATATGTTTGAGAAAGACTAATCCCTATTAGCCTTTCAATATCTCCCAAATTTCTCCCCCTTTGACACACATCAAACCTCTCCCCGAGAGTCTATATGGTCAAAGGCAAATCCAATGAAAGTCCCATACCTTTAATTTAAACCCATGCTCACCCATGAGCATTCACCATAATAAAGATTTCCAATCTTCATTCTTTCACAAAAAAGAAATTCAGGCACATGCTTTTAAGGAAGACCTCCCCCTCAAAACATGCTCTAAACCTCTATCATTGCACCAACAATGATTTAGGGAATTCCTAAAACTTTAGGAAATCTCAACTTGAGGTTTTGAGATTTTGGGATTCAAAACTTGAACTAAAACCCTCCTTAACCCTATAGTTTTCACCAAAACTATCCCTCATGTGATTTCACAATGAAATATACTCAAATATACTTATAAAAGTAATTTAAGGGTCTAGGGATTGTTAGGTTACTCAAAATTAGTTTATTAGACTGAAAATAGTCAGTTTCAGTCTCACCAATCGATTGGCGTGGGGAACCAATCGATTAAGCTGTGCCTTAATCGATCAATTGATCGATTACGGCTGACTGTAATCGATCACCGGATCGATCACGCGAGCTTCTGTGCTCGCAAAAAGACCTACCAATCGATTGACTAATCGATTGGCTATGGTCCCAATCGATCACCTGATCGATTGGGAGTTTCTGAAAATTTGAAAACAATTTCAGGCCGACTTTCAGAAACCCCTAAATAATTCTACAAAATTCGAAAAATCTTGAAGTTTTGTGTAGTGATTATTTATGACATATACTATCATGGAAAAATAGTTTTCTATGAAAATAACCTTTCCTTCCAAAGATTGACACAAAATTGGAAACCATTGAAATATTTCAATGTTTCACTCTATTTTGTATCCATTTCATCACTGGTGAGTGCTATCAAAAGATAGTTTTCACCAAGGTTTTCCATAATAGTTTTGAAATGTTTTTCAAAAATAATTTCCAACCATGTTCCTTGGGCTAAATGCACATGACTTGTACATTAGCTTTCTCAATGATTGGAGTTCATTTATATTTATGTTTTGATGAACCTAAAACTCAATTAGATGCACTTCATCAACATCTTGAGTTTTGTTCATCTTCCTAACACCTCACTTGTATCTAATGTGTCTCAAAAACACATACAAGTCAACTTATGATCTTAGTGAGATGTGAAAATCATGTTCTCCTTAAACTAAGGGTTCATGCTTTTCTATCAAGACATTTTAAACTTTGATCATCCACCTAGGATGTCAATTAATGCCAATGTCCTTAATTTTAAACCTTATCATTTAATCAGATCTAATGGATGCAGTTTAATCTCATCCAAGATCAACCGTTCAGATTACATCCATGCATCAACGGCCAAGAGAAAATTCTTCAACAATCAACAATCCAGATTTATTCTCTTAGGCTATAAATAGGCTTAGAGTTTCAGCCTATTCATTCATTCAATTAATTCATTCTTGTAAACTCTCTAAAAGTCTAGCGTGCTATTTTTGTAAAGCTTCTCCGCCACAAGGAGATTTTTATTGAGCGTCCACTGCCTTAGAAGCAACGTTCTCAGTTGCGACCAAGTTTTTTTTTTAAAGACGAGTGCCTCCACTTTCATATTTTTTTTAACTGTCTATTCACCCCCCCTTCTAGCCGGTCCAACCCGATCCAACAAGTGGTATCAGAGCCAAGGTCGTCGTAGAAGGACTAACCGCCGAATGCAGCAGTTTCGAGAAAATGGTTGGAGCCGTAATCTACCCGTCGAAATTTGAGGGGGAGTTCGCGATGTGGAAGCGCCGAATGCAGGTATTTTTTAAAACTGATATTGAACTGCTACTAATTATGAAAAATGACTTTTCGGTTCCTAAAGACAACAATGACAAGGATAAAAAAATAGAGTCGTGGACCAAGAAGGAGCAAGCAGACTTTGTAGCAAACAACAAAGCAAAATTTCATCTGCTAGCCGTTCTTCCTGCGCAAGAAGTCAACCACATCGGGAATTACAACTTGGCAAAAGAGCTCTAGGAGAAATTCCTGGAATTGTAGGAAGAAGAGAATAATAAATCAGAAATCATCGCACTGAACAGAAGGAAGATCCAACTCGACGATGAGACCTTGTCAGAAGAGTTAGAACGTCAAGAATATGTGGGATTTGTGTTGATGGCATGTCATCAAGAAGGGAGCACTGATGAAGAGGGAGAGACATTAGAAGAAACCGACGACGAAGAAAGAACATCGCTTTTCGAAAGCGACCCAGTAAGTGAGGTTTGTTTTCTTCCTCATGATCAGTTATATGCTGGAGTTAAAGCCTTGCTCAAATCTAATTGTAGATTAGAAAAAGAAAATTAAAAATTAAAAAATAAATTAACACTTACATTCTCTTCTGATATTTTGAAAAATGAAAATGATAATTTGAAAAACTTAGTGCAAAAATTAGAACTTGATATTGCATATTTACAACAAAAGAAAAGAGCTATGATAGGAAGAGTGAAAATGGGAGAGTGAATGGTAGAGTGAATGATGTGGCACTTGAGTGAATAACGTGACACTTTACATGCATACTTCCGATTATCGCTTGGACACCATCGGCGGCCTTCGGCCACCGCTCTGAATCAAACTATACCCTGGGGGGTACGGTGAACCCGTCGAACATCGCTGTATGTAAAATGCCACGTCATTCACTCTACCATTCACTCTCCCATTTTCACTCTCCCTATCATTTTTCAAAAGAAAAATAGCTTTCCTGATAATTTAAATTGGTATTTTAAAAACCGCAAAGGTCAATTTAAAAAAGTACCCAAAAGCTATATTCCGCCTAAGTTTTTAATTAATCCTGTAGATAGGAATTTATTTTGGGTTCCAAAATTTATTTTAAACTGATAAGTTTTTTATTATTTATGTGAAGATTTTTTTACAAAAATTATGTCTTTTTTATACACAATTATGTTGTCCATCTACTGAGACTTTTTCAAAAAAATTTGATTTTCTGCTCGAAATTTGAAATTAAAATTTTAAAAATAGATAAAAATTTACATTCATAGATCTAATTTTTCATGATTTTGATATAGTGGAAAAAAATTATTATAATTTTTTAAAATATTTTTAAGTACTTTTTGAATTTTTTTAAATTTATTCTTCAAAAACTCGTATCTGTCATTTTGTATTTATTTTCAGACTTGATAAACAAATTTAAAGCTGAATTTTTTTTCCAAAATCATATCTTTTTCTTCTACTATGATGAAAATATTCAAATTTTTTTATAGATATTCGATTTTTTTAATGAATTGTTTCAAAATTCGATAGAAAAATATTTTGATATCAAAGGGGGAGAGTAGGACTATAATTTTTTAAAAAAAAATCTAAGAATTCAAAAAAAAATTCCTCCCTAATTATTTTTCCCATTTTTTTTGATGTGATCAAAGGGAGAGAAATAGGGTTAAGTTTGCTGGTGCAGGAAGCACTATATCGAACCTTGTTTTGATATTGGCAAAGGGTTCAAAGTTAAGTATTATTGGTGATCTAACAATGTTACTCAAGTGTGCAGGAAAAGTCCTAGCGAAGGGCTGCTAGGCACCTGACGAAGGACTGCCAGGAAACAAAGTCCTAGCGATGGGCTGCTAGGCACCTGGCGAAGGACTGCCAGGAAACAAAGTCCTAGCGAAGGGCTGCTAGGCACCTGGCGAAGGACTGCCAGGAAACAAAGACCTGGCGAAGGACTGCTAGGCGCCTGACGAATGAATGCCAGGACACGAAGCCCTAGCGAAGGACTGCTAGGCACCTGGCGAAGGAATGCCAGGACACAAAGCCCTAGCGAAGGACTGCTAGGCACCTGGCGAAGGAATGCCAGGACACGAAGACCTGGCGAAGGACTGCTGGGCACCAGGCGAAGGATTGCTTGGTACTGAAGACCTGGCGAAGGACTGCTGGGCAAAAGTCCAACCGGAGGAGCCGGTTGGCAACAGGTAAATTCTCCTGAGAGGAGTAGGTGAGGACGCGTTCCCCGTCGAGGAAACAGTAGGTGTCGGTTCGACCTAGGGCTCCATTTTGGAGACCCAAAGTCAGAACTAAGACAGTTAAGGCTGTATAAACCTAATACTTTATTGCTTTATGTTGTTTTGGACTAACCCTGGATACAGGACCGAAGGAACGTGTTTCTGCAGCTCAGAATGCCCAAAGGAGAGAGGCAAGTAGCTAAGTAGGGCGCCCCCAGTGTCCCGGGCGCCCCCAAGGCCAATACAAAACAAGTTAAGCAAAGAAATGCTTCGGTAGCTCACTGGGCGGGGCGCCCCCGTGCTCCCGGGCGCCCCCATGCTCCCGGGCGCCCCGGATGCTCAGGGCGCCCCAGGCTCAAGCTAACGAAGTGGATCAACTCAAGCTAGCGAGAAGCCAGCGGATCGAGTCAACCCGGGCGCCCCCAGCGTCCCGGGCGCCCCCGGTCAAACCTCAGCCCGATCCTGGAGGGATAACGGCTGACCGAGAGTTGCTCGGATCGATTGACACGTGGGGGGGGGCCAATGTTCCGGGCGCCCCAGGAGGCTATAAATAGCCCCTCGACCCCAAGGCTTCAATCAACACTTCTTCCAACGCCAATACGCTCTTCTGCTCAAGCGCTCTGCACCGGAAACCTCCCAACTCGAGATACAAGCGCCGACGACGCCCCTCTGCTCCTAAGTACAATCCACACCGGACGTCGGTAACGAAGAGTCAATTTTTAATTGTATTCTTACTGCACTTACTACTGTACAACTGTTTGTAAGATTTTGCGCGATTATAGTATTGCCCGCAGTAAACGGTCAACGACCGTAGGCTTTGGAGTAGGAGCCGACCGCGACTCCGAATCAAGTAAAATCTTGGTGTCTGTGTGTTGTGTTTTAATTTCTCCGCTGCGTATTCTCTTTTTCAATCCGAAAACGATTTACGATATTCACCCCCTCTATCGTTTCTCTCGATCCAACAAAGTTAAGGGGTAAACTTTTAATTTACTCTAAATTTAAGTTTTTTTGAACTTACACTGTTTGCATTATTATGAATGTTTTTTTATTTTGTTTACCCTAACTTAACTCGGATTGATGCACAACCCCTAACTTAACTCGGATTGATGCACAACAAAAAGGGAGAGATTGTAAGTACCCCTGGTTGATTTTGATTTGATCAACCGATTTAAGTTAGGTCCTGGTGTGTTTAATCCCTCTACTAAGTGTGCAGGAGTTTTGGCACGGAGGAAGTCGAGCGTAAGACGTAGCGGACGAGAAGGATTGTGCGGGGAAGTGAGCCGACGGGCTTGGTACAATCCGAGGGACGCGGAAGCTACGGAAGAGTACGTTGGTGGAGCGAGAAAGACGTGCGCGGTGTCTGAGGGACGAGAAGCCGGGAGGAAGGACGCTCGAGGGGCGAAAGGTCGGAGTCGGGTTCGGGTGAGCCTAACTCCGGTTGGCTGGAAATCACCCAGAAGACGAAGAACCAAAAGACTGGTCAGTTTGACCATGCCAAACAAGGCGCTCGAAAAAAGAAGAATTTAATTGTTGCTAAGAAAACTCGATCTCAAGACCTCACCTAAGATATGTTGCCATGATTACCACTTGAGATAGCAGGTGATGACAACATGCAATTGCCGATGTTACTACTTAAAGATTACAACAGCGAAATCTAGAGGAGAAGAAAAAGTCTTAAAGGATAAAACCTTATCCTTTAATCAGATCCAATGGATGTAGTTTAATCTCATCCAAGATCAACCGTTCAGATTACATCCATGGATTAACGGCCAAGAGAAAATTCCTCAACAATCAACAATCCAGATTTATTCTCTTAGACTATAAATAGGCTTAGAGTTTCAGCCTTTTCATTCATTCAATTAATTCATTCTTGTAAACTCTCTAAAAGTCTAGCATGCTATTTTTGTAAGGCTTCTCCGCCACAAGGAGATTTTTATTGAGCGTCCACTGCCTTGGAAGCAACGTTCTCAATTGCGACCAAGTTTCTTTTTTAAAGACGAGTGCCTCCACTTTCATATTTTTTTTGTAACGGTCTATTCACCCCCTCTAGCCGGTCCAACCTGATCCAACAGTTATACACAATACTATTCATCATGACCAGTTATCTTAACACCATATAACTTACCACCATGGATGTGTATGAAAGATGAATTCATATTTCTTACCGTGCTAATTCCAGGTCTTCATAATCCAAAAGGGTAAATAGATGTATTTTTGTAACCTTTGATTGCTGAGCTGAATCATTTATGGAATATAAGTTCAGAGACATTTGACATCGCAAGTAAATCAAACTTTATAATGCATGCAACATTGTTATGAACCATTAGTGTTTTTCCTTCATACTCAATGTTATTTGGATGGAGCACGGCTGGAAAGTTACATGTCCACATTGTATGAGTCAATCAGATGCATTTTCTTTGCCTTGCAGCGGAAAGATTTCTTGGTTTGATAATCATCGAAAATTTTTACCTTTTGATCAACCGTTCAGAAGAAATAAGAAAATTTTCAAAAGGAATGAAGTGGTTAGGAAACTATCCTCAGTTGGGATGTCAGGCGAAGAAATGTTAAATGAAATTGTTAGTTATGAATTTCTACCAGTATATCAGGATGGATCAGATGATATCAACAAGTACATTGTTAGAGTCAACAAATGTGGTTGGAGGAAAAGAAGTATTTTTTGGAAGCTTCCATATTGGAAATATTTACTCATTCGACATAATTTAGATGTTATGCATATTGAGAAAAAATTCTTTATAACATCATCAATACTGTGCTGAATGTTCATGGGAGAACAAAAGATACAACAAAATCACACGAAGAATTGAAACGATTAGTTAGCAGTCCCGAGTTGCATCAGAATGAAACAACTGGTAAATATCCCAAGGCTTTTATACATTGGACAAAGAAAGTAAGCAAGCAATGTGTTCTTGGTTGAAAGCTATCAAACTTCCAGATGGATATGCCTCTAATATGTCTCGTTGTGTGCGTACAAACAGATTTAAAATGGTTGGAATGAAGAGTCATGATTATCATGTGTTCATGCAATGATTAATTCCAATAACTTTCCAAGAATTACTTCCTAATAATATTTGGCAACCACTTACAGAATTAAGCTTTTTTTTTTTCAAAAATCTGACTTCCAGAGTTATTACGATATCAGATATGTTACGCCTTCAGACAGAGATTCCATTAATAATATGTAAGCTTGAGCAAATATTTCCACCAAACTTTTTTGATTCAATGGAATATCTGCCTATTCATTTACCTAGCGAGGCACAAATAGATGGTCTTGTACAATATAGATAGATGTATTATTTTGAAAGGTTTCTTAGAAAATTAAAGGATAATGTGCATAACAAAGCAAGAGTTGAGGGATCAATATGTAATGCATATATGGTTGAAGAAGCAAGTTCATTTTGCTCGTATTACTTTGTTGAAAATGTGAAAACCAGACATCGAAAGTGTCCATGCAATCAAGATGACATTCAAACATTTGACCCAGACATGCTTTCTATTTTCAAGTATCCTAGAAGAACAATGGGTGCAACTATATCTAGACAGTTAAATGACCAAGAATATCATGTTGTTAGGATATATATTCTCTTAAACTGTGAAGAGGTCAAACCATACCTAAGGTATTAGCTCCTGTTGTATTAAAATTACTATCCGATAATATAATTAAGATTCTTATATGATATCAAATTAACTTATATGTCAGGTTGTACGAACAACAGTTGTACATTCAAAATCCATCTATAAGTGCAAATGAGGTAGATCAGAAGATAGAAGGTGAATTTACATTTTGGTTTCAAATATATGTAAGTGAGTTCATATGCATTTTTATGTTCATAATTCTTTATTACACATTAATCTAATTTTATCAACAACCATTATTATAGGTGAATGATCATAGAATTTCAAATGTGGAAGACAAAAGAATAAAAAATCTCGCATTTAGACCTCTGTGTACTGTGACCATCTTCTCCGGTTATTACGTGAATGAATACAGATTTTATGTGGACCAACGTGATTCACAAAGGCAAACGTATAATTCAGGTGTCTGTGTCAAAGGATCAACAAACAACAATTGTAATGACCTGACCCCTCGGCCCCTTGGGCGGCCCATTTGGCATCCCAACTGCCGGTTCCTTTGGCGGCCCAACTGGCGGCCCCTTATGTCGTCAACTGACGACCATCGGCCGTGCCGTTACTCACTAGGTCTTCCCACCCATGGCCAGTGGATTTTTGTTGCGGCTCACTTGGCTACTAGGATTCATAAACTCTAGTACTTAGCCTGGAGGTCTAGAGTTCGAATCCTGGGGAAGGCACAAATCAACTGGCCAGGGGTGGGAAGACCTAGTGAGTAACGCCACGACCGATGGTCGTTAGTTGACGACATAAGGGGTCGCCAATTGGGCTGCCAAAGGAACCACCAGTTGGGCCGCTAAAGGAACCGACAGTTGGGCCGCCAAATGGGCTGCCAGTTGGGCTGCCCAAGGGGCCGAGGGGCCGGGTCATTACAATAATCCTGGTAGCCTTATGTCATCAACTGACGACCATCGGTCGTGCCGTTACTCACTAGGTCTTCCCACCCCTGGCCAGTGGATTTTTGCCTTCCCCAGGATTCGAACTCTAGACCTCCAGGCTAAGTACTAGAGTTTATGATTCCTGCGCTCACTTGGCTACCAGGATTCATAAACTCTAGTACTTAGCCTGGAGGTCTAGAGTTCAAATCCTGGGGAAAGCAAAAATCCATTGGCCAGGGGTGGGAAGACCTAGTGAGTAACGGCACGACCGATGGTCGTCAGTTGACGACATAAGGGGTCGCTAGTTGGGCCGCCAAAGGAACCCCCAGTTGGGCTGCCAAAGGGGCCGAGGGGCCGGGTCGTTACAACAATGATACTCAATTTGACTATTATGTTAGGCTAGAGGAAATTATCGAGGTTGAATACCCAACGTTACCTTTCAAAAGATGTGTATTATTCAGGTATTCTTGGTATGATCCAACTCCAAGGACGGGCACCAGGAAATATCGTTTATACAATTTAGTTGAGGTTAATTCAACCAAAAGATTCAACAAGTTTGAACCTTTCATCTTTGCGGTGCAAGCTGGTCAAGTATTTTATCTTGAGTACCCAACTAAGAGAAGACGACCAAGTGAATGGCTAGCTATTTGTCAAATAAAGCATAGATCAACCATTGAAATGCCAAATACGATAACTGCACACAACTCCGATGCTTATCAAAATGAAGAAGTCATAATGAACGTTGATTCAGAAATACAATCAACATCACAATTACTTATAGATGATAATGTTTCTTACGAGGAAATTGATGATGGTGAGATATCTAGCAGTGAGGAGGTTGATGTATCAATGGAGTCAAGCGATGAAAACTTACATGTTAATTTAGTTCTATCGGAATAAGATCAGTTATTTGTATTGAACATTACTAGGTGTTTATATTTCATCTTTGTTGAATCTAGTTGTTTGTGTTTCATCTTCGTTGATACTAGTTGTTTGTATGTCATCTTTGTTGATACTAGTTGTTTGTATTTCATCTTGATTGATACTAGTTGTATGTAATGTATATCTTCGTTGGATTAACTATTTCAAATGTGTATATCTAATATTATGAGTTTGGATTTTTATAGTCATGCAGTCAGGGCAGAAATCGCGTGGTGACCAGATTACACTGAGAGTAGTGGGTGACTGGTAAGTACATTTATAATTTTTATATATTTCAGGTCAAATTTTGCTAATATATTTCATTTTTGCTACAGCTTCGTCCCAGATGGTCACCAGGTCTCAGCGTATATTACCAAAAAAATCAAAGAAAGATTGTCCTCGACTGCTACGACGTGGGGTCATATCGAGCAAGAATTAAAGATATTTTATTACGGTGAATTCTTGGTAAGTAGTTTATATATATTTAATTTGATGTTAAAACTAACATGATACTAACCATATATTTTTTTTTTACAGAAAAGATATATTTGGGAGGAGGGTGCAGAGGAGGAATTTAAAAAAACATGGAATGCCTATTGCTCCAAGTTGTACAGGACGTGATATACAAGTGGAGAAAGAAAGCAAATAGGCCTTTAGAGGTCCCTGAGACAATTTGGGCAGCATGGAGAGCAGTCTGGGATGCCCAACATTGGAAAGATAATGCTGCGATTGCTCGAGCCAATCACAACTCCGAGCTTGCTGGCCCCAACACCGGATCCACGAAGCATATTGTTGGATCCCGTTCCATTATCCAACATGTCACTGACTTGGTATGTTTTAATTTAGGTTATTATAAACATTCAGTATGTTTTTTGGATATATTTAAACATTATATTTTGTGTATACAAGCTGCTGAGTTACAGAGACCTCCCACTAGTTAGGAGGTATTCAGCAAGACCTATAAGAAAAAAGATGGGTCATTTGTCGATCGACACTCCTTAGCAATCAATGTAAGTATATTAATTATAGTTTTTTTGTTTTAACATTTTATAGAGATTAATTTGATTCTTATTTCATAGGAAGCAATGACCACTGGAGTTGCAGAGGTAGAGGCGTCTCAGCCTGCTGCAGAGGGGGAGGATTCACAACCTCTTTCCACTGACCAGGTGAATGTCATTTATTATGATATCGTCGGTGGAAGGAGGAAGATCGCCTTATACGACCTGGGCTCTCAGACAAAAATCACATATGATCATATGAGAGCTACAGGGGTTAGGGGATGTCCAGGATCCTTCTCCTCCTCCTCTAGTGAGGTTCATTAATTGCGGGAGGAAAATGATGCCCTGCGAACTCGACTCACGATAATGGAGATGACGTGGGCCGAGAGGGACGCAGCGTGGGCCGAGAGGGACGTAGCGAGGGATGCAGAGTTGAGAGATTTGTGGACCCAACAGGCACACACTGAGGCGTTAGTACGTCACATGCAAGCTTTTGCAGCAATCCTATCGCTGCGTCCCTCTCGATCCATGCGATTTGATTTGAAATGAAATGAAATGAAATGAATTGGATGATTTAAATGAGGATGTGAGAGACCGAACCTCTTGATTCAATTAGATTTTATTTATTCATCTAATTCAAGATGATCTAAATTACATCTCTTTTCAAGAGACCCAATACCTCTTTATCAGATGTCTTCTTTTTTAAATTAATGATTTAGATTGAGCCAATGAAAAAAAAATACTTAAACCTTTCAATTTGGATGAACAAAATTTATCAATTTTGATCTAATGATATAAATTTAATTTCTAATTCATATTAAATTTCCAATCATATTTGAAAATCATTAATTTTTTAGAATATTCAATTTTATATTCTTAGCATTTTTTAAATAATATGATTCGATTTGTTATTTTTTAAAAAGATTTGTAAGTTACATTATTAATTTTATTTTATAAAAATTTTAAATTATTTTAATAATATTATCACGATTTGATAAAATGTATTACGCCAAAACTTTTACATGTTAAAGTAAATCGATTGATCCCGGCCTTGCCCATGAGTGGGGGCATAAGTCAGCCTGGCGCCAAGAAGGCTTCGTCGACGGGGTAGCCGCCCTATTAGCGGACAAGGCCCCGCTCCTGGAAAGCGTCCCACAGCAAAGAAGAAGGGAAGGGTCCACCAAGTTACCTGAGGAGATAGCTAGGCCAGTTCCTAGCCAACCAACTCTGTAGAAGGCCCAGTTGGGCATACCCGTTCACCCTGATCCAAAGCAAGGTTCAGCCTCATCAGTAAGGGCAAGTCTCGTGACACCCCCGACCCAGGGCGTACCCTGCGCTCTCTCTCTCTCTCTCTCTCTACCAGTCGGACGCGTGGCAAACCACGCTCCCCGGTCTTTACCCGACTTAGCCCCTAGCACACGGGCCTGCCAGTCGGCGCTCGGGGTACGGGCTGTCCCGCTCATACACCCCTCACATCCTTACTCCCGGGGTACATCCCTGCCAAGGGGGTTCCTCACGCCTTGCCTGTCTCTGACACCTCCGCCGGCTATCCCGCACA
>JAGFNQ010000916.1:12891-33020 GCA_024364735.1 Boesenbergia rotunda
AGGAATACGACTGCACTCCCACTAACCTTCTTGTACACACAAGGTTCGTCAGGATTTTGTGAGAAATCAAACTCTTTGATTGTCTCATCAAAACGGATGTTCCAGCTCCTAGATGCTTGCTTCAGTCCATATATGGATCGTCGAAGCTTGCATACTTTGGTTTTGTCAACCGATAAGAAACCTTCAGGTTGTATCATGTATACATCCTCAAGCAGGTTTCCATTAAGGAAAGCTGTTTTCACATCCATTTGTCATATCTCATAATCATAATGAGCTGTTATGGCTAGGAGCATCCGAATGGATTTAAGCATTGCTACTAGCGAATAGGTTTCGTCATAATCAATTCCTTATTTTTGACGATATCCTTTTGCCACTAATCTAGCCTTAAAGGTAACTACATTACCTTCCATGTCGGTTTTCTTCTTGAAAACCCACTTGCACCCTATGGGTTTAATCCCTTCAGGTGGGTTAACCAAGTCCCATACTTGGTTTTCGTACATGGAATCCATTTCCGACTTCATGGCCTCACGCCATTTGTCCCTTTCTGAACTTTTCAGAACATCTTCATAACTGATAGGTTCGTCATCGCATATGAGTAACACATCGTTCGATTCACTTACGAGAAATCCATATCTCTCTGGAATATTGCGTGTCCTATTAGATCTACGAAGAGGTGGTGTAGTTTTAGGTTAAACTGATAGCTCATCATTATGAGTTATTGGTTGTGGGTCTAGACTAGGTGTCTCTATAATGTCTATTGGAGTTTCTTGAACTTCATTAAGTTCAATGCCACTCCCACTGTTTTCTTGTAAAATAAATTCTTTTTCCAGAAATACAGCATGCCTTGAAACAAACACCTTTTGTTCCAAGGGATGATAGAATTGGTAACCCTTCATTTCCTTAGGGTATCCAATAAATAGACATTTATCAGACTTAGCATCCAATTTGTCTGATACAATCCGCTTCACATAAGCAGGACAACCCTATATCTTAAGGTGAGTTAAGTGAGGTTTCTTACTATTCCATGTCTCATATGGAGTAGTAGAGACTACCTTGGTCGGGACTCTGTTTAGCAAGTAAACAGCTGTCTTAAGTGCATAGCCCCAAAAGGATTTTGGAAAAGTTGCATGATTCATCATCGACCTAACCATGTCCATCAAGGTTCGGTTGCGCCTCTCAGATACACCATTATGCTGTGGTGTATACGGCGGAGTCCATTGGGACAATATCCCATTGTCCCTAAGATAATCTTGAAACTCTTGACTTAAGTATTCACCACCTCGATCGGATCGAAGTATCTTAATACTTTTGCCAAGCTGTTTCTCTACTTCATTTCTGAACTCTTTGAATTTCTCAAAAGCTTCAGATTTGTGTTTCATCAAGAACACATACCCGAATCGTGAGTGATCATCGATAAAGGTGATGAAGTAGTTATAGCCTCCTTGTGCAAGAGTTGACATTGGTCCACATACATCAGTATGTATTAGACCAAGCAATTCTCCCACTGGATTACCTTTTCTGGAAAAGGGTAATTTAGTCATCTTGCCTTTAAAGCATGATTCGCATGTATCAAATGAACCGGGTTCAAATGATTCCAAAATTCCACATCGGTGTAATTTGGTCATGCGTTTCTTACTTACATGGCCAAGACGACAATGCCACATGTAGGAGTCTATTCGATTATCTATTCGAGCACATTTATTGCTAACTTCGATATTGAAAATGTCACTGGATAAATCTAACGTGTAGATGCCATTGCACAAAATTCCATTCCCATAAAGAACGCCATTTAAAGTTATGTAACAACAATTGTTACTAAAAGTTAAATGATAACCCTTTTCATTCAAACATGAAATAGATACAATGTTCTTTATTAACGAAGGAACGAAATAACAATTATCCAATTCTAAGACACGTCCACTGGGGAGCTTTAGCAAATATGTTCCGATGGCAACAGCAGCAATCTTTGCTCCATTTCCAACTCTCAAGAAGACTTCTCCTTTGACAAGTCTTCTTCTATTCCTTAGCCCCTGTATGTCATTACATATATGTGAGCTACACCCAGTATCAAGTACCCAGGTATTTGAAGAAATAGAGTGACATTCAATAACGAAGATACCTGAAGAGGATGGGGCATCGGATGCCTTATTCTTCAAGGACTCAAGATAAACTTTGCAGTTTCTTCACTAGTGACTGATAAACACCATTTTATTGATTATTTTAATTGTTAAAATCCATGTTTGACCTATGTTTTTATTGCTTAATTGTGATTTTACCTTAGGTTTTAGGATTTCCTCTTATTTTGGACTTAATTGCAAAATTACATATTTTTGGATTATTTGGCCACTAATTTTTTGATATATTTTTGTAGGCATGAAAGGATCCTGGACCTAGGGCATACAGGGTCAAACTTGAGTCGGATGTGAACCGGATCGAATTATCAAGCTTACAATTAATCCGGGCCATCCGATTCAAGAGCGGCAAGATCTGAGCCATCCGAGATGATCTGAAGCAATCCGAGCTAGGGTTAGGGTTGATCAAGCTCTATGATTAGGATCTGAAGGTTTCATTCCAATCAGAGCTAAATCAATCGTTGGATCAAGCAAGGAGGGCTCTAGAGCGTCCATTCACAGATTAAGTTGATCTGGACCATCCGTTGCAAATCTGGAGGATCCGAGCTACCACAAGGCAGATCCTGACCTCTGATCTTCATCATCAAAGTTTGGCTCCAATCAGAGCAAGATCAGCCGTTGGATTGAAGTGGATCAATCTGGACCATCCATTGGTTCCTATTTAATCAAATGTCGCCCGCAGCTCTTCCCTGTCGTGTCTTCTTCGCCGCAAACTTTTCCTTCAGCTGTTCTTAGTTTTCTTCAGTAGATTTCTTCAATCCAAAGGGGCGTGACCCTTCATTTCTTATTTAGATCGAATCTTAGGTCATTGGGAAGGCTCCTCGGTGAATTTCCAGCTCTCAATTGCCCAAGAACAGAGCTTTTGTGAGGTCTCCGGAGCTCTGCCGTTTGGTTTCGTCAACATCGGCTGCGCATCATTTCATCATCCTGAGCAGTTCAGAGGGGTTCCCTGGAGTGCTCGGATCAATTCCAATCCATCATCGCAGTTGAGTTGAAGGAATTGGATGGGTTTCGGATTTGAGCGGATGTGAGCTGATTTTGAAGCGCAGATGTCGTTTTCCATCGACTTGCTGAGCTTGCGGGTTTGAGGCTCACACTTGCGTGACGAACAAGGAGGATTCGAGCTAGGGAAGCATTGAGGAGTAGTTTCAGTGGTTAATTTTAGTTGTTTGTAGCTGTAATTTCAAATTACTGCCATTGTTTCATTTCTGTCTTTGGTTTCAGATTCGTTAACTTGGTTTAATACATTGTTCTAGCTGCAATCTAGCTTTAAATCTTCAAGTTAAGTACATTAGGAACTTGTTTGATGATAGATTGAGTTGAATTTCAGTTTAATTGTAGCTTTAATTGTTCCGTGCCATTTTGAAACCTTGCGTATCAGTTCATTACAGAATTTGCAATTCAGTTTCAGAAATCTTAAGTTTGATTCACTTTTAGTGAACTAATTCAGTTATTTCAAGTTTGTTTAGATCTTAGCTTCATTTTTGAATCTTGTTTAGCTTGGTAAGTCCGAATTTCAGTTTGTTTTCCAGCCTGCGTGCCAAAATTCTATTTCTGCAAAAATTGCAGTTTCAAATCTGCAAATTCATTTACAGATTCGAGTTCCTGAGTTGTGTCAAGTAATCCTTGGTTCTTCTCAGTCCTTTTCAAACGGTAGATTATTGCATTGATTTCATATTGTTGGTTTGCTTGTTCGGCATTCCATTAAGTGCTGAATTCTGCATCCAAAATCTGCACCCCTGCATTTGCAACCAATTTCTGCACATCACAGTTTCTGAAACTTAACTTCGTGACCTGCATTTCAGTCTGTAATTTCTGAATTTGCATCAGTTAAAATGTCAGTTCTAATGAATTTTCTGTGAGCATTAGCTTAGAGCAATCGATTTCCATTGTTTGTTTGGTTTAAGATTCCATTCAGCTCCAAAATTTTGCATCTCACTCTTACATTACTGCCTTGATTCAGTTTTCTGCATTTTTCTTCAATTCTGAAATCGTGTTTCAGATTCAATTCTCTGCATTATTCAGTGTATGAACTCAGCATTTAATTTCATTGTTTCACACAAGTGGTAAATCTGCCCTTGCATCAGGTAACAAATTAAAAGTGTACTTAACGTAGGTCTTTGGCACATGAGTTTGTTCTATTCGAGTATCAAGTTGTTCATTGTGGTGTTTTGTATCAAGTGCATGCTTTGGTTTTGAAAGGTGATTCCTGAAGATCCATACAAGTGGTAGTGTACTCTTACAATTTGAATTCATATTTGTTTTCCAAATTCGGTCAAGTTTCATTGGGTTGTTTAAGTTGTTTAGTGGTTAAGCTCATCAATTGCCATTACTTGGTTTAAGTTTGCTGTGTTTAGAGTCTTCCTTTTCTTTGTGCTATTTCATTTCTATTTGAAACCAAACCCAAATCTTTATTCGAAACCCAAAACACAAACGACATAAATACAAGTTCGAATCAAACACGACAACTAGCCCCGAGAAAAATACGACTTGAGGCCCCTTTACTACGCTTTTCATATCTTGATTGCAAAAAGGGTTTCCAGCTTTTATTCATATTTAAATCTGATGAGCCCACACTTTCATGACAATTTAATCTAGTATATTTTGGGCTTATCAAATTTTTGGCGCCGTTGCCGGGGAAGCAACTAGTTGATTTGTTTGATTTTTGCTTGTATGCTTTTTGACATATCATTGGGTTCTATTTTCTGTTGCTTTATCATTTGTATACGGTTGCTGCCATTTTTCTTGTTTGTTTTGTGACAGGGTTGCAAGATCAAAATGTGGTCACCAGAGTTCTGTAAAGAAATAGAAGAGGCATTGGAAGAGTTGAAATATCAGTGTAAGAGGTTGGTAAATCAACAAAAACATAAAGTTCAGTCATCTACCTACCAGAGGCCGATTCAACCTACATTTCAGCCACCTCAGCCACAATTTCAGCCTTTCCAGCAATTTCAGCAACCAATTCAAGATTTTCAACAACCCTTTTCTAATTTTCAGCAACCAAACTTTCAGTTTCAGCCACATTTACAGCAATTCCAGCAACCACAACAATTTCAGCAGCCATCACAACAATTTCAACCGCAATTTCAACAATTTCAGCCGGATTTTCAGCCAATTCAGCCATTATTCCAGAATTTTTAGATTGGGCAGCCTTCATTTCAGCAATTTCAGCCCAATTTCCAGCCACAAATTCAACATGGGCAGCCACCATTTCAGAATTTCCAACAACAAAACCAAAATTTTCAGCCCACTCAATTTGAGTTTTCATCACCACAATTTCAACCTCAGATCCAAGACTTTCAGAGTTACAATTTTCAGCCATCTCCACCAACTTGTGAACCAAATATTCAGCAATTTAATCAGTCATTTCATCCATTTGAGCAGCCCCAACAGTTTCCATTTCAGAATGCACAGCCTCCTCCTGGACTTCAGCAGCCCTATTTTCCATTTCAAGACCAACAGGGGTTCCACACTAACCAAGGAGGTTTTGAGAATCCTGATTGGGATGAGGCTCAAGAACAGAGGATGATGGAGATGTGGCAACAAATGTTACAACAACAACAAGAGCAAAATTTTCAACAACTACAACGCATTGCAAAATTGGTTGATCAAGTGAAGCAAAGGCAAGCCCAAGAATCAGGACAATTATATTCACAAGCAACTCTTAATTCTGAGAGCCCCGGAGTTGGATTTATATCAGTTCAAGGTGACCCTAGTGCATGGCCAAGACCTTCTTCAAGTAATCTTGCAAATGTGATAGAAGAAGAAGATGAAGAAATCATCAAATATTGGGCACCTACAGCATGCATTCCTCCGGAGATTCCTACTCAAAGTTCATTTTCAAATTTTTCAGCTCCAGAAGAAGAAACTGAAGCTCCACAGGACCATTCTAGACTTTTATTTTCTGATGATAGCATTATTGATGGTCCTAATTTTTCTGATACTGTCGTTGCAGATATTACTGAGGAAACATACACAGGAGATGATTCCACAGGTGTAGGGGATTGCACTAAGCCCCAGGGACCACCACAAGTTACTGGTACATTAGAAGATTCAGAAGATGAACCAGAAAGTGTAGGGACTTGCATGGTGGAAGCAAGCACCCGAGGATCACCCATTTTAGTTGAGTGTCCACCAAAGTCTGAGGCTGAAGAGGAGCATGTACTTGACCAGGAGGAGGCCATGGATACATCTACCCTTGTAGAACCTCCAGGTATTCTCCAGCACGCTCAGGTAAGTATTTCTCCTTTTTCTTCAGAAAAATGCAGTGAGGTACCTAGTGCTGACTTAATTGATTCTGATGAATTTATTGATATACCTTGTGTAGAGATTATTTGTGAAAATCCAATAGAGGTACCAAATATTGATTTCCTCAGTCATCATGCATTACTTGATACATTTCTTGTAAATTTGGATTGCGAAATAATTTTAGAGGCACCCATAATTGATGTTGTTTTTTATGATGAATCACTTAATACATCTTTTGTGGATATGGATAGTGAAAAATTTTTAGAAGTGCCTGAAATGGATGTTATTTATTTTGATGAATCTCTTGCTATATCTTATGCTGAGATTGAATGTGAGAAACTTATGGAGATATCTGAGATTGATTTGATTGGCTGTGATACATTGCTTGATACATTCTTGATAGGAAATAATTGTGAAATTTCTATTGATGTGCCAGAACTTGATTTCTTTATTTGTGATGAGTATCTGGATGCAAATTTTGTAGGAAATGATTTTAAAAATTTCATTGAGGCACCAAGAATTGATTTAATTGAATATGATACAGTTTTGGATTCATTTAATGCAGAGACTGAATTTATATCATTTCTTTCTGACCCTGAACACTTGAGAGAGGTATTACATTGTTTTGCAGGGTCCAGAAGACTTCAGGAGTGGGTACTCCAACTGAACAGGCTTCAACCTCCTGGAAGGACTTCTGAAAGGCATAAAGAAGGAGGAGAAGATCTTACTTTAATCCATAGCCCTCCATTCCTTCAGTGGATTTTGAACCTGAATCGCCTTAGGCCACCAGAGCAATTTTTTGTGAAGTTCAAGTGTGGGGGAGTCCCAAATCTCTCAGCCACCTATTTTCCTCCACTACCACGATGGAGGCTACTTCTGGATAGACTCCGTCCACCAGAATAAAGGGGAGTTTGATTCTTCTTGTATTTTCTTTTATTGCATGTTTTATTTTTTATGTTTTTTTTAGAAGTAGAATTTTCTTTTAAATTGAGTCCTTGTCAATAAAAGCATGTTAGTTCTCTTGGAAGTTTGTTTCTTACATGAGTAGAAATAAATATATCCCTCTAGGTTAATTCCATAGCATTTTAGAATCTCTTGAAAATAAATTAAATTTGGTTGTCAAAACGTAGGATTTGAGTTCATGGATGAAATCTTGGATGCTTGAGTACTACTTGCTTTAGATTCATAATTGAGGACTCGGGATGAATTATTTTTGCCTAGTGAGAATTAGCCTTATATTTGTGACACACATATGTTATTGAACTCTAGAACTTGCTTAGGTTCTTTCAAAACTGTATTTCAATGATTGGATCACATCTATAGAGGCTAATCCATTTGTTTCCCTTTCCACATCAATTTTAACAAAAATCATGTTAATTCCATTTTTCTTTACTTATTTCTTACTCTTACCTTCACTTTTCTTTGAACTTGTTGTTTGATATGTTTCTAATGCTATTTTGCCTGAGACGGACAAAGATTTAAGTGTGGGGGAGTGACTAGAGTTTGGAATTATTTTAGAGCAAGGAAACACTTCATTTGAGTTAAAAAATAAATAAATTCATGTGCCAAGTGAGTGAGTTTGGTGTCATGAATGCACAAGGAGAAGTGGATAAGGATGGAACCAATTTAAATTGGAAGTGAAATGGAATCAGAATTGAATTCCGGATTGAAGCAAGAGACAAGCAATGGAGAAATCTGAAATCTGTGCCATGCCAAAAAGGAAAAAAAAATTCTGTGATCATTTCGAAATTGCAGCTATACTTGGCTGAAAAATCAGAACATTGAAAAAAATCTGGATTGCAGCTGTACCTTGCTAGGAAGATCAAGTAACATGTTGCTACAATCTGAATTGAAGCTGCAAAGTGCTGAAAAATCCATGAAAAGCTGCTGAAAATTTCTGCATTCGAAAAAAAAAAATCAGTGAGGGAAGCTAGTAAAGCAGTTTTGTATCAACTTCCATTTGAATCCATGCTTCCTTAATCAGCAGTGCCTTGCCGAATCTTAACAGAGCTTGCAGAATGGTTTTTGATTGAACTAAATTTTTTAGGAGCAGAATTGAACTGCTGAATGAAATCAGCAGTGAAGGAAATCGAAGGGCAGAAAAATTCTTTGTTGTTGCAGTGAAGTGCAATGGCCGAAACTAAATTGGAAGGGCAGTGACTGAAATTCTCTACTCAAAGGTGATGCTAATTGCTTGAGAAATTAGAGTATTACAATAAGTGCCGTGGAGCTAGAATCTGAAGTAGAAAATGCAGAAATCTGAATCCAACTTGTACAATGCTGAAATTGAAGTGCAAATCATCAAGTTTAAACAAATGCAGAAATGTCTCAAGATGTTGATATAATTTCTGATTTTTTTGATACAAATGCTGATGCTAACTGGTCCGAAGTGTTCCAAATGAAGGTTGACTCCATCACTAGGTTTGAGAGCAAAAAAAGAAAAAGAAAAAAAAACAGTTTGAGAAAAGAAAGAAAAAGAGAGAACAAAAGTGGCATACAATTGAGTTGACACCATGAGTCATGTGAAGTTTCTCCCATCCAAATCAAAAGCTTTATTCCATTTGATTTCTGACCCTGCTAGAGGATAAAAGAAGAAGAGAAAAATCAGAAAAGAGAAGAAAGAAACAAAAATGACACACAAAAGGAAACTTGGCACAAGAAAATCAAGAAAAGGTTTTTCATCCAAATCAAAGGAATTTATTCAAGTTTCACTCCACCATACTTTTGATATCATTAGAGGAATGTAAAGATGGGGCAAAGCACATTGGAAACATTTTTGAGCAACCAAGTCTCCCACTTAGTCAATTTTTCCATTTCCTTAAGTTTTACTCCATTTCTTACCATTTTCCATGCTTTTATTTGTTTTTGTAGATATTGATCCTATTCATGATTAATGGTGGAGAGTAGATAATAAGCAAGCCTATGGTAGTGCAATAAACATGTGTGTAAGAGTGAGCTCCACTTCCATCACCAAATTAGAACTTAAGAGAGAGCCACCAAAAACTTCCCATGAAAGGCTAGTGATTTTAATTCATCTCAATGACTCATGATGGATGAAAAGGCTAAGTTGTTGATTTAAGAACAAGACACTAATCCATAGAGCTTAGATTTATGAGAATTGACAACCTTAGGTAATTTCTTTTCATTTGCTTCTAATTATGCTTAAGAAAATCTAGGGGATACATATTTAGTAGTTTCGCGAGACGCTCAAGGTTATGTGTGGGGGAGTTGATAAGCACCATTTTATTGATTATTTTAATTGTTAAAATCCATATTTGACCTATGTTTTTATTGCTTAATTGTGATTTTACCCTAGGTTTTAGGATTTCCTCTTCTTTGGACTTAATTGCAAAATTATATATTTTTGGATTATTTGGCCACTAATTTTCTGATATATTTTTGTAGGCATGAAAGGATCCTGGACCTAGGGCATACTGGGTCAAACTTAAGTCGGATGTGAACCGGATCGAATTATCAAGCTTACAATTAATCCGGGTCGTCCGATTCAAGAGCGGCTAGATCTGAGCCATCCGGGACGATCTGAAGCAATCCGAGCTAGGGTTAGGGTTGATCAAGCTCTATGATCAGGATCTGAAGGTTTCATTCCAATCAGAGCTAAATCAACCATTGGATCAAGCAAGGAGGGCTCTAGAGCATCCATTCACAGATTAAGTTGATCTGGACCATCCGTTGCAAATCTGGAGGATCCGAGCTACCACAAGGAAGATCCTGACCTCTGATCTTCATCATCAAAGTTTGGCTCCAATCAGAGCAAGACCAGCCGTTGGATTGAAGTGGATCAATCTGGACCGTCCATTGGTTCCTATTTAATCAAATGTCGCCCGCAGCTCTTCCCTGTCGCGTCTTCTTCGCCGCAAACTTTTCCTTCAGCTGTTCTTAGTTTTCTTCAGTAGATTTTTCAATCCAAAGGGGCGCGACCCCTCATTTCTTGTTTAGATCGAATCTTAGGTCATTGGGAAGGCTCCTCGGTGAATTTCCAGCTCTCAATTGCCCAAGAAAAGAGCATTTGTGAGGTCTCCTGAGCTCCGCCGTTTGGTTTCGCCAACATCGGCTGCGCATCATTTCATCATCCTGAGCAGTTCAGAGGGGTTCCCTGAAGTGCTCGGATCAATTCCAATCCATCATCGCAGCTGAGTTGAAGGAATTGGATGGGTTTCGGATTTGAGCGGATGTGAGCTGATTTTGAAGCGCAGATGTCGTTTTCCATCGACTTGCTGAGCTTGTGGGTTCGAGGCTCACACTTGCGTGACGAACAAGGAGGATTCGAGCTAGGGAAGCATTGAGGAGTAGTTTCAGTGGTTAATTTTAGTTGTTTGTAGCTGTAATTTCAAATTACTGCCATTGTTTCATTTCTGTCTTTGGTTTCAGATTCGTTAACTTGGTTTAATGCATTGTTCTAGCTGCAATCTAGCTTTAAATCTTCAAGTTAAGTACATTAGGAACTTGTTTGATGATAGATTGAGTTGAATTTCAGTTTAATTGTAGCTTTAATTGTTCCGTGCCATTTTGAAACCTTGCGTATCAGTTCATTACTGAATTTGCAATTCAGTTTCAGAAATCTTAAGTTTGTTTCACTTTTAGTGAACTAATTCAGTTATTTCAAGTTTGTTTAGATCTTAGCTTCATTTTTGAATCTTGTTTAGCTTCGTAAGTCCGAATTTCAGTTTGTTTTCCAGCCTGCGTGCCAAAATTCTGTTTCTGCAAAAATTGCAGTTTCAAATCTGCAAATTCATTTACAGATTCGAGTTCCTGAGTTGTGTCAAGTAATCCTTGGTTCTTCTCAGTCCTTTTCAAACGGTAGATTATTGCATTGATTTCATATTGTTGGTTTGCTTGTTCGACATTCCATTAAGTGCTGAATTCTGCATCCAAAATCTGCACCCCTGCATTTGCAACCAATTTCTGCACATCACAGTTTCTGAAACTTAACTTCGTGACCTGCATTTTAGTCTGTAATTTCTGAATTTGCATCAGTTAAAATGTCAGTTCTAATGAATTTTCTATGAGCATTAGCTTAGAGCAATCGATTTCCATTGTTTGTTTGGTTTAAGATTCCATTCAGCTCCAAAATTTTGCATCTCACTCTTACATTACTGCCTTGATTCAGTTTTCTGCATTTTTCTTCAATTCTGAAATCGTGTTTCAGATTCAATTCTCTGCATTATTCAGTGTCTGAACTCAGCATTTAATTTCATTGTTTCACACCAGTGGTAAATCTGCCCTTGCATCAGGTAACAAATTAAAAGTGTACTTAACGTAGGTCTTTGGCACATGAGTTTGTTCTATTCGAGTATCAAGTTGTTTCATTGTGGTGTTTTGTATCAAGTGCATGCTTTGGTTTTGAAAGGTGATTCCTGAAGATCCATACAAGTGGTAGTGTACTCTTACAATTTGAATTCATATTTGTTTTCCAAATTCGGTCAAGTTTCATTGGGTTGTTTAAGTTGTTTAGTGGTTAAGCCCATCAATTCCATTACTTGGTTTAAGTTTGTTGTGCTAAGAGTCTTCCTTTTCTTTGTGCTATTTCATTTCTATTTGAAACCAAACCCAAATCTTTATTCGAAACCCAAAACACAAACGACATAAATACAAGTTCGAATCAAACACGACAACTAGCCCCGAGAAAAATACGACCTGAGGCCCTTTTACTACGCTTTTCATATCTTGATTGCAAAAAGGGTTTCCAGCTTTTATTCATATTTAAATCTGATGAGCCCACACTTTCGTGACAATTTAATCTAGTATATTTTGGGCTTATCAGTGACCCTCCTTGCCACAATGATGACAAGTTCCTTTTGGTTTCTTTTCAGTCTTTTTGGCCTTTTTCTTCTTCCCTTTATTCTGTTCTTTGGCCTTCCTCTTAGAACTTTTCTTCGAGGAACCAACTAACAGTACCGTCTTTTGATCCGGCTTTACAGAAGGCTCCACAGTCTTCAGCAGGTTGAGCAACTCAGGAATGGTAGTTTCTAGTTTGTTCATCCAATAGTTCATCACAAATTGTGAGTAACTTTTGGGCAAACAACTCAGAATTAAGTCAATACTTAGTTCATGATCCATTGCAAAGCCGAGTGTGTTCAGTCGCTCAATGTTCCCCAACATCTTTAACACAAACTACGAGGCAGAAGTGCCTTCCTGCATCTTTGTGGTGAAGAGGAGTCTGGAGACTTCGAACCTTTCGGATCTCGCCTGCTCTTCAAACAACTCATGAAGATGGAAGATGATGGTATAAGCATCCATATGCTCATGCTGCTTTTGCAGCTCAGGTACCATAGAGGCTAGCATGATGCAACTCGCAAGTTCAGAATCGGTCACATGTTTCTGATAGGCCATTAACTGGTCTGGAGTTGCACCATCTGGAGGATGGTTGGGAAGTTGATCTTCAAGGACATAAGCAAGCTTCTCTGCCTTGAGGACTATCCTCAGGTTTCGAAGCCAATCCATGAAGTTAGGCCCGGTCAGTTTATTGGTGTCCAAGATGGAACGCAAATTCAGAGAAGACATGATCGAGTGATTAACCTAGAAATACAAATTGAGCTTATGTGAGAAGAATGATTAAAGAATGTATCAATATACATAAATAAAATCCTATTTATTTTTCAAATTGAATAACCCTTTTCATCAATTCGGGAGATCGTAGGAACTTCTCCAAATAGGTTGATATCCAACCATAGATAAGAACAACCATGACTGTGACCATCAAGTTATTCTTAGCTATGAAGGTAGGTAATTATACCGATTACACATCATATATATGTAACTATCACTTTATGCTATCAACTAATTGAATGTTTGCATAAATCATTGGGTTGTTAACTCATTAACAAGTATGCATCATTATACATAGCACCCAACTGCACCTCTCTTCACATCGACCTTGGCAGTGGCACAACAAATCGATGCTCCAAGCTTAAGGCTGACCCATTAATCAAGAAATAGTTTTAATATGGTTGGAGCTCATTCAACCGCTTAGTCAGGCTTGGATGTGTCCAACAACCAAAACTAATGATTGACCTCTGACTCAAACTATATTATTCATAAACTAATTCCATGGTTTGAACATGTTGAGGTTCAAGTCGGGCATGTATGTGTCCATCAACCCAAACGAGAAACAAAACTCCGATTCTAACCATATTAATGGAAGGTGTTGGCCTTAATATTTTGTAAGGGGTTTTGGGTCTCATCTTTCTTTTCTAAGCACATTCATGACATAGAATTATGTCATGACTAACGATTTCCTTAATAAAGTATGTATGCGGCTTAAGTTATCAAGTCTCATTAATTGAATTAGGAACCGGATTTCCTAATTCTAATTTCATACTTTATTAAAGAAATTGTTTTGGGAAACAATTTCCTAAATTGTCATAATCAATTTCGGAAATAATATATTCAAGATTTTGATTTCTCTAAATCAAATCTTATTAAATTAAGAGACAAATCCCTTAATTCAATTACATATTATTTTCATGAAAATCTCATTTAAGAAAAATCTATAGGAAATCATTTTCCTAATTAATTTTGGAGACAACAATATGTAAGAGCATCACCTCTTAAAACATATTTTATTCATGGATTTAATTAATTACAACGAATTATTTTCTAAAGGTGGCTCCCCGAGGCTCAGATACCCAAAGAAAAGTAATTTGTTGTAAATCCAATTGGACGGCTCCCCGAGGCTCAATCCAAATCAAACATGACAATTTCAATTAAAATCAGGAAATTAAATTACAACAACTAACTTTAAATTGGACGGCTCCCCGAGGCTCAATCCAAAATAAAGAATTTTGTTGTCAATTTAAAAACCAATACAAATTTAATTGTCAATTAACTGTCCATGAATTTGTCTAGACTTTCTTAAAAGAGAGTGCCCAAAATTGCGAGATTTCATAAATTGGTTTTCAGAATAATTGTAAGTTTCTGGTACAAAGAAAACTTACATATATCCAAAGTTGGAAAATTTCTAAAATAGAAAATTTCCAAAATTGGAAAGTTTCCAAAGATAGGAAGTTTTCATAATTATTATAAAATTTCAGAAACTAGAAAATTTCAAACGTTTGCGAAATTTCATGAGGATTTCCAAACTTTGAAATTTCTAAATCTAAAATTTATTATAATTGGAAAGTTTCCATAATTGAAAATTTTTCCGAAATTGAGATCATGACAAAGTTTTCCACAAAACAATTATATGATTATGTCGAACACTAACCGGCTCTGATACCACTGTTGGGACCGGGTGCATGTTGACAAGGATACGGGTTCGTAAAATTTTAAATTTTTACGTGCAACGGAAGAATTAGCATAAAATAATTTCTTAAATTATTTTAACCGCGTATCTAGCATGCAACCTTATGATGTGTTGACATGATCATAAATTAAAACTTTGCGAAAAAGTAAACTAATTTATTAAGTACCTCGAGTAACTCGAAGTAAAGGACGAGATCCAACCGTAGCGTCCCTTGGAAGCTTCGCCTTTATTCGCGTCCACGCCGAGTTCTCTTCGGGATGACTTCGCAAAGTCACGAGTTTTGTGCTAACGAGAACTACTAGATTCTCTATTGGCACAACTAGAAGAACAAGTGAGAAGAAAGGAAACTAACCACCAAGTTAACGGAATCAAAATTCCGGGAAGGAAGGAGATGTAATCCGCTTCTTCTTCTTCTTGGTTGGCTTCTCCTCGGTGTTGTTGGCTCATGGCAACTAGTGGAGAAGAAGGTGCGCCGGCCCTAGGTGAAGGAGGCACCGGCCCTAGCTCACAAGA
Organism: Boesenbergia rotunda; assembly: GCA_024364735.1. Taxonomy (NCBI): domain Eukaryota; kingdom Viridiplantae; phylum Streptophyta; class Magnoliopsida; order Zingiberales; family Zingiberaceae; genus Boesenbergia; species Boesenbergia rotunda. Next base: position 28,048 of record JAGFNQ010000916.1, read on the forward strand.
AGGGCGCCGACCCTAGGACTCAAGAAGGGCGCCGGCCCTAAGGGGAAGAGAGGGAGAAGAGAATAAGAGAGAGAGAGGGAGGAGGCTACTAATCTCTTGATTACTCAATTGGAATTAAGGGCTTGCCTTTGGTTCCTTTATATAGTAGCATCTCCCTTGCCAAGTCTCCATCTTAACGGAATTAACGGAATTAGTTATCATAAGAAATTTATCCTATAAATTCTCTTATGAATTATTCCGTTTAAACCAAGTTTTATTATAACTAACTTTATAATAAAACAAATACTTCTTCTCCTTTTATTATGGAATAAATTTTATAAGAAATTTATAAACTTTCTAATTATGGAAAAATCAATTCATAATTGATTTTATAAAATTAAAATAAATCATTTCATGGATCATTTTAATTTCCATAAAAGAATAAATTTCTATAAATTTATTTATATAAATTTCTTTACATAAATTTATTTATCCATAATTTGTAAAACAAATCGCGCTAGATTTATTTTATTAATTAAACCAAATAAATTAGTTTTTCCCCCTTGATGTGGCCGGCCAAAACAAAGGGGTTTAGCACCCTCTTTGGCCGGCCAAACCGAGCCGAACCCACCGCGAATTAAACTCATTTAATTCGCCCAATAAGCCTTCAAAAGACTTAGCCATTTTTAGCTTCCGTTGCGCCTCTGATTAACTCAGATTCGACTTATTTCTCTTGATCGGAAAATCCAATTTTCAACTCGTTTTAAATCCCTCGTATTACTCGTAGTGCGTGTGACTAAATAGGCTTTCGATTTATGTTGGTCGTCTATAATCAACTAATTATAGAACGATCATGAGTGGCACCTAGTAGTACATCATGACCCCCAATTAATCGAAAGATCAACGGTTGACCTCAGAAAGAATTCCGAAACCCTTCAGCAGCTCTAATGAATCGTGCCCCATTCCCTTCATCTTATACCCACTTGGTTCAGGACATGGTTTGTTTGTGTCAGTCCCCACTAGACTGACTACGTCACACCTAGCCCAAGTAGTGTCTTTCTCGTTCTTTGGATTTCTAATTACTCTCATGTATTTAAGAGACTCATACTCTAAACATGATATGCTCTGGCCAGAGGCTTTGATTAATATTCCGACGATAGGCCTGGGTATACATCTCCTCGCAAGGAGTGGTGAATCCTTTGTAGGTTGTTCAAACATCTTCGGGCACTTTGGCTTATACCCAATCATCCTGGGTCCACACCTCCTTGGAGATGCTTGCTTAAGATGTTAAAGTATAAGTCTCCATGACCAAGATGACTTGAACACAGCAAGTCAAAGGAACTTCGCACTTAAGCTGCAGTAAGAACTTCATTGACATATCTATGTAGATTACCATATGAAGTCTTACAGCTAGTCACTCCAATGAACTAGTTCCCTTAACTAGCATCCATGTTTATCTCCGGACATCCCAATGTCACCAGCCAGTGAGAATCAGCTGATTAGAGAATAACCCATGCTAGTCTCAACAGAATTGATAGTGCCCGTTTCTATCAATTCATCGACTAGGGATATTTTCAATACTTCACAATTGCACATGTTGAGATAATCACTAGTTGCGATCCCATCACAAATTCTCTTATACTGTGAATTGTATTGCGGACATTCAGTAGATAAGTTTAAGATCCTAATCAAATACACAAACATGTATACTCAAATAGTGAATTATCATTTATTAAAATAAATGTTTACAATCATAAGGCGATTGCCTTAGGACACTTCTCTCATATCACTAACAAATAAGGCATTCATAATGATAGCAATATCATGAATACTTAAATAAGTCAATAATGAGCAAAAGATAGTAAAAACATCCATAGCAATCAGTCATAGCAGATGTAGCACATAGCATCTAAGTCAAGTCAAATACAACACAAATAAACATCAAAGTCAAGTCATCATCAATGCTCAGCGGGATCATCATCAGACGTATCATCAATATAAATCAAATCCCCTGGTGGAGTGCTGCTAGAGGGCGAAGCTCCAGGAAACGTATGATGGTACCACTCCTCATACCACGTCTCCTGCAGTGTGCAGATCCCAAAAACGTCGGATGCTATAGCGTCGAGTCGGCGATCGAAGGACCGAAACTCTGAGCTGACCTCCTGTCGCCAGAGCTCGGAAATATGTAGCTCGCGCTACATCGTCCGCTCTAGCTCCGCAACCTGCCAGTGTAGGTCAGGAGTCCACTCATCATAATCCTCAGCACCAGCGGACGGCTCCTGATCAGGGGCTGCTCCTGGTAACTCCCCCACATGTCGTCGATCCTACAACCTTAGCCCCTGTGATCTGACAACAATGCAAGACTGGGCCATCATGCGATGATCAATTCGACAGTCCCGTCGAATCATGGGTACAATGCAGCCCTGTGAAATGTCAATGCCAACCGACTCCAGCCAGGCAGTGATGATATGGCCAAACGACATGTAAACTGTCTGGTCGTACATCTGACTGTGGATAATGATGGAGAAATAGACTGAAGCCACTGGGTCAAAGTCTAACTGCTGATGCATCTCGTAGAGCATCAAGCAGTGGAAAGGGTGAATCTCATCTAAGTGTTTTGAAGTAGTCGGAAGGAGACAAATAGTGATGATCTTAAACAAAACATACTCAACGGGGGAAAGACGAAGAGCAGGAAATATGGGAAAATCACGGGCGCGCTCACCGGAACCCCTTGGCCTGGGATGGCCTAGAAAATTCTCGTAGATGGAGTCAGGAGTGACTCCATCAAAGGGAACCGAAAGAGGATCAGGAAGATAAGGGTAGAGAGAGAAGTCATTATCTGACTGGCGACAACCAAGAAAGTCAGTGAAAACAGATCGATTAAAATTAAGGTCGACACTGGCGACACGGGTCCTCCACCCCGTGCCCTCCCCACTGACCATGTTATTATAGAATTCAGAGACCAAATCAATGTTGATTGGCCTCTCAAGGTAAAGAATGGATTGAAGATTATAGTGTTCAATAACTTGCCGGACTGTTGGACAATGTTCGTAAATGAAGGTTTGGTCCATAGTTCGACATGGCATGAGTTTGAAGTTGTGTCATTGAAAGTCTAGAGCATAATAAATATTTTGAAATCTAGTATGTGGAGGTAGAGGAGGTCCCGAAGGAGTTGTAGATGATGAAGGGCCTTTGCCCTTTAAGTTTTCCTCCACGGGTTCTTACCCTTAGATGATCTTCTAATAGATTGGAAGAAATAATCATGAAAATCAAATGAGCAAGATCAAATTGATCATATTAACATAGGTTTAATCAAGGAACCAAGATTTGATCATGGGAAGAATAATCAAGTGAACATAAAGCATTGATCAAGGAGATTAGATTTGATTAGTAACATGGCAAGGAAAGGAAGGTCACGACAAAATCATGGGGTCACGGCACAACACACCATAGCACAAAGATGAAGATCATGATTAGCACAAACTCATAATCTATGAACTGATCTGCAAGAAAAACTAACCAAAAATAATTACTTAGGTGCCATTGATGATTTGTGTGAGAAAGCACTCTCTGAACCTTACGCACGAGAGAATCGCAACACAGGAGACACGCTAGCAGTCGCTAACAGCACCAACAGCAAGAAGAAGACTTCTCGCGCAGAAGAAGAAGATCGTACTCGCAGAGGAGATCGCACAGCAAGTGAAGGAAGATCGTGCTCGCAAGGAAGGAAGGAAAGGGGGTTTCGGCGCTGAGGGGTTTTGGTCGGCTAGGGCTTGGGAGATGAGGAGAATACGCGATTAAATCAGTTGGTGGATCAGTCCACCAACCAAACTTTAATGCGATTGAACGGATCACCGCTCGATCTGATAGCACCCAGACCGATCAGGCTCTGGCCTGATCGGACTGGCCTGGTCTGATCGGTCGGGTGACCGATCAGGAAGGCTCCTAATCGATCGGCTGATCGATCAGGAAGCGATCAGTAGGTTCGGAAGTTTTTTCATGAGCCCCTTGATCGGGCTATGGACCGATCACCATAGGGTTCCAAATCGGTCTGGGGACCGATCCAGACCAACACAGAATGTTTGGACAAGTTTTCGCAAAGTCTCTGTAACCCCTCTGATCGGTCTGTGGGCCGATCACAACAGGAAGGAGCTAGATTGGTCCGGGGACCGATCAACCCTACTCCTGATCGGTCCAGTGACCGATTAGGGCTCCTGATATTGCCTGATACGATCTGAAACTTTCAGTTTCAGACTTCCCTTCGATTTCTGATAGGATCTGATGAAGAATATCAATCTTGGAAGTGATCCCTTGACTATAATTGATCCCTAAACAAGGATCAAAGGTCCTTATAGTTTTCTCAAATCACTTTACTCCACCTAAGTGGAGTCAAACTCAATCAACAATCATTCAAACAAGTTTGCACAAAATTCAAGTCTCCAATCAAGTTTCCTTGATTGGAATGTCCAAGTATGATCATGGACCCAAATACACATGTGTTATGCATTGGTTTTTCCCATACTTGGTCACCGAAGTGATTTTTATCTCGTTAACTTATTTTCTCAAGGGATGCATTGACATTTTGAGAAATTGAGTCGATCCTAACATCTCACCCCATTTCTAGCAAACAAAAATATTTTGTTAAGCCTTATAGTTTGTGTGAGATGTCCCCAAAGTTACCCAACTGTTTCCCAACAATTTGAAATGATCATCAAGGGTTTTGAATGCATTTTGATATCTATGAAGTGCGACACATTCCCAACTCCCTTCTTAAGAAGCTAAACTCATTTTCGGGGAGTGGTTTAGTGAAAATGTCTGCTAAATTTGATTTGGACTCTACATATGAGAGTACAACATCTGCTCTAGCAACATGATCTCTAATGAAGTGGTGACACACTTTAATATGCTTAGTCCTAGAGTGATGGACTAGATTCTTGGTTAGGTTAATTGTGCTAATGTTGTCACACAACACTTGCACACCCTTGTAGCTTAAT
>JAGFNQ010000917.1:0-27122 GCA_024364735.1 Boesenbergia rotunda
TCTTCTCCTCCAAGTGTTGGTGCTCTTCTTCTTCTATCCTCTTGGCCGAACCCTTGAAAGGTGCTAGCACACCTAAAGGTTTCCTCCATCCACTTTGTTCGCGTGGATACTTCTAGAGGGACGGCACTTGACGTCCTAGAGATCCGACATCCAAAAGGAGCGAGCGGGATTAAGCGGGGCACGCACCAAAGGTAAAATGGTTTATCCCTCTTTAGATCTAGGAGTAGATCGAGTTTTGAGCATGAAATGAATACGTGATTTTTGTTTCGGAATTTTTTTTTCTTCGCACGAGATCCATGGCTTTGGGTTCTCGGGGTTTCCGCGACGCGAAAAGGCGGTTTTCGCGGCCCGAAAAACCCAACAGTGGTATCAGAGCCACGTGCGAAGCACGTATTTATTTTTTTTGTATGGGATACAAAATTTAGAGTAGTTTATGATTCTGTAATTTTTCTAATTTTTAGGATTTTGTGAGTATTTTTCTCGTAGAGGCGAAGCAACGAGTGCGAAGCACTTGTACACTTCGACCACCGAGAAAAACTTCTCCGAAACGGCAAGTTTCGCCCAAATAGATTTTGGGACAGCGGGTTAGGCACTGTTAGATCGCGATACGACACTCACGAAATTAATTTCGTGAGTAGGGGCGCCGCCCCTAACCCCGCAAGGGGCCTTGTCACGTGATTGTGCCCGAAACCCGCTTAACGGGACCGCCGTGGAGTTGTGACTCATAAAATTCGTAAAATACATAGAAAAATTAGATAAATTTCTGTAAAATACATAATTTTGAATTATGTACAGTAGTGTGATGGTCATGGCCCAAGACCCTATTTTAATTAGATTAAAATATGTGTGTAATTCATATTACGGCCTGCATGTCGTTATTTGTGTTGTGTGTGTTGTATTGTGATTGCGACCTGCGTGTCGGCCTTTTATTTATTATTTCTGTTAAAATTAGTTTAAGACTCGAATGTAACTCGAGTATAAATTTTGTAATGTACAAAATTGAAGATGAAGGAAATTCTGGAGAAGACGGACTCGTGGGAAGCAAGCCGACAACACATGGGGTTCTGGAAGGAGGAGCTTGGAGAAGTTGCTGCCTAGACCCTAGGTTGACCAAAGGATCTTCTCATTGGCTTGAGAAGATCTTAGTAGGGCCATGACTAATCACACTTTAATTTTCTTGTATATTTTTTTTCCTTATATGTATGTGATGTATGTTAGTATAGAATAGAATATACATGAGTGTATGTGATGCACATGTAATGTGGGAACCACATCTTGATGTGCACCTAATACACATTTAGGTTAAATTAGATTTAATAAATGCCTAAATACGATGCACATCATCGATTAGATTAGATCTAAATCGAAATCAACTCGTATATGCCTAACGAGCCTTGATACCCATCACTACCACGATCATATGCGATTGTTGAATCTGCCAAAGCAGAGCAATGCATTTAATCTTGGTGATATGCGGAGGGACAACCTTGGTCCCGCCTATCACGCTTGGGTTAGATTGAGCTCAATTAGATTGAGTAACTAGTTAGCTCAATTGGATCGAGCCTAACTATAGGCATACTCCAATAGTTGGAAAGGTAGGACAAGATCGCATTTATCAATAGTCTTGGGAGATTTAGCCAAAGCTAACTCAAGATTATTCATAAATGTTAATTCTTGATCCTATAAACAAGAGTTGCATAGAGATGTAATTGGTAATTAGTACCTACCGATCATACTAAGTCTTGGGCGATTTAGCCAAAGCTAACTCAAGGCGTAGTATGATGTGGATCTTGACCTACGAGAATTATAGTTAGTTGGTGTGGATCTAGTAGTGTGGTTTTACCACATCTATGACTCGATTCTACCAAAGCCCTATAATTCAGTGGGAGCATCATTTAATTAAAGGCCTAGTTAAATGATAAATAAAATATGATACAATGGTGGATATTTATTTTCTGCATTTTATGTTGTAGATTACCATGTCAAACACAAACACTCTCTCTCTACGATCTGTTCTTGAGAAGGACAAGCTCCTAGGAGCTAATTTCCTGGACTGGTACAGGAATCTGAGGATAGTCCTCACGCAGGAACGTAAGCTGTACGTTCTGGAGCAAGCAGTTCCTGATGCACCACCAGCCTCTGCCGCTCGTAGTGTTAGAGATGCTCATCAGAAGCATCTAGATGACGCGTTAGACGTGTCATGCCTAATGCTATGCTGTATGTCTCCTGAGCTTCAGAAGCAACACGAGAAAATGAATGCTTTTGATATGATTGGCCATCTCAAGCAACTATATCAAGGGCAGGCAAGGCATGAGAGGTTTGAAGTGACTCAGGCCCTCTTTTCATGCAAGATGAAAGAGGGAACCTCTGTAGGAACTCACGCACTCAAAATGATTGGGTACGTCGAGAACCTCGAGAGGTTGGGGTTCCCTTTGGGCCAAGAGCTGGCTACCGATCTGATCCTGCAATCGTTGCCGGTGAGTTACCGTCAATTCGTCATGAACTACAACATGAACGAATTAGACAAACCACTGCCCGAGATACTCAACATGTTAAGAACTGCTGAGCCTAATCTCACCACTGCCAAGTCCAGTACCGTCCTAATGGTACAAAAGGGCAAGTGGAAGCCCAAAGGTAAGGGTAAGACCCAAACCAAGGGCAAAGCCAGCTCTTCAACACTCAAACCTAAAGGTGGGGTTGCTAAGGATGCTACCTGCTTCCACTGCGGTAAGACTGGCATTGGAAGCGGAACTGCAAGGTATACCTGGAAGATCTGAAGAAGAAGAGAAGTGAGACTTCTACTTCAGGTATAAATGTTATAGAAGTCAACCTTTCTATTTCTACATCATGGGTATTAGATACTGGGTGTGCTTCTCACATTTGTACTAATGTGCAGGCGCTGAGAAATAGCAGGGCATTGGCCAAGGGCGAGGTGGACCTACGAGTAGGCAATGGAGCAAGGGTTGCTGCTGTTGCTATAGGGACTTACTTTCTATCTCTACCCTCTGGGCTTGTACTGGAATTGAATAACTGTTGTTATGTACCTGTACTAACAAAGAATATCATTTCAGTTTCATGTTTAGATAACAAAGGTTTTTCATTCATAATAAAGGACAAATGTTGTTCTGTTTATTTAAAGGATATGTTCTATTGTAGCGCACATCTGATGAATGGCCTCTATATTCTAGACTTAGAGAGCCCTATCTATAACGTGAATACCAAGAGGTTGAGATCAAATGAGTTGAACCCAACCTATCTCTGGCACTGTCGCTTAGGCCACATAAATGAGAGTCGCTTGTCCCAGCTCCATAAGGATGGTTTGCTGGACTCATTTGATTTTGAGTCATATGAGACATGCGAGTCATGCCTTCTAGGCAAGATGACTAAGACTCCCTTTAGTGGACATAGCGAAAGAGTGACAGACTTGTTAGGACTCATACATAGTGATGTATGTGGCCCTTTCAATGTCGCTGCCAGAGGTGGTTACAGGTACTTCATCACATTTACTGATGACTTCAGTAGATATGGCTATGTGTATTTGATGACACATAAGTCAGAATCCTTTGAAAAGTTCAAAGAATTCAGAAATGAAGTACAGAACCAACTTGGCAAGAGTATTAAGATACTTCGATCAGATCGAGGTGGAGAATACTTGAGCCATGAGTTTCGTGACTACCTAGCTGAGTGTGGGATTCTATCCCAAGTCACTCCCCCTGGAACACCACAGTGGAATGGTGTATCCGAAAGGAGGAATCGTACCTTATTAGATATGGTACGATTTATGATGAGTCACGCAGATCTTCCTATATCCTTTTGGGGATATGCTCTAGATACGGCAGCGTTCACACTAAACCGTGTTCCATCAAAGGCTGTCATGAAGACACCATATACGATATGGACAGGGAGGAGTCCCAAGATGTCTTTCATGAGGGTTTGGGGTTGTGAGGCTTACGTACGACGTCAAGTCTCAGACAAACTGGGACCCAAATCTGATAAGTGTTATTTCATAGGGTATCCCAAGGAAACGAAGGGATACTACTTCTACATTCCTAGTCAGCACAAAGTGTTTGTTGCTAAGACTGGAGTATTTCTAGAAAGGGACTTTGTTTCTAGAAAGACTAGTGGGAGTACGTTCAGTCTTGAAGAAGTTCAAGACATGGACAATAGCACTGAAGCCTTGATGGAAGTTGAACAGGAACCACAAAGTGTGGTGGTTGATGAGGTTGTTGCACAAGAAGCTGTGGAACAACAACCTGTTCATGTAGACCTACCTCTTCGCAGGTCTGATAGGGTACGTCGTCAGCCTGAGAGATACTCATTTCTCTTGTCTGACCATGATGACGTTATGCTCGTTGAGAACGAGCCTACCTCCTATCAGGAAGCTGTGATGAGCCCAGATTCTGAGAAATGGCTAGAGGCCATGAGATCCGAGATGGATTCCATGTACACCAACCAAGTATGGACTTTGGTTGATCCACCTGAAGGGGTCAAACCCATTGGGTGTAAGTGGGTCTTTAAGAGAAAGACTGACATGGATGGACTTGTACATACCTATAAGGGTAGACTAGTAGCTAAAGGTTTCAAGCAAATTCATGGTATTGACTATGATGAAACTTTTTCTCCAGTCGCGATGTTCAAGTCCATTAGGATCTTGCTTGCTATTGCAGCATACCACGATTATGAGATCTGGCAGATGGACGTCAAAACTGCGTTTCTGAATGGAAACCTCCTCGAGGAAGTGTACATGACACAACCTGAGGGTTTTGTAGATCCAAAGCATACTGGTAGAGTATGCAAGCTGCATAAGTCCCTTTATGGACTAAAGCAAGCTTCTCGAAGCTGGAATCTTCGATTCGATGATGCAATCAAACAGGTTGGTTTCATCAAGAATGAAGATGAACCTTGTGTCTACAAAAGGGTTAGTGGGAGCACAGTTGTCTTCCTTGTTTTGTATGTAGATGACATACTACTCATTGGGAATGACATTCCTTCACTACAGTCTGTGAAGACTTGGTTGGGGAATTCCTTCTCAATGAAAGACTTAGGTGAAGCAGCCTATATTCTAGGCATAAAGATCTATAGAGATAGATCTAAGAGATTGCTTGGCCTAAGTCAGAGTACATACATTGATACCGTTTTGCAACGGTTTGCCATGCAGAATTCCAAGAAGGGAAATCTGCCAATGTCACATGGCGTGAGTCTTTCGAAGACTCAAGGTCCCTCTTCTAGAGAGGAGAGAGACCGCATGAGCAAGATCCCTTATGCCTCAGCCATAGGATCTATCATGTACGCCATGTTATGTACTCGTCCTGATGTCTCGTATGCTTTGAGCATGACGAGCAGATACCAGTCAGATCCAGGTGAACGTCACTGGATAGCAGTCAAGAATATTCTTAAGTACTTGAGAAGGACTAAAGAATATTTCTTGATATTTGGAGGCGAAGAGGAGCTAACTGTAAAAGGTTACAGTAATGCAAGCTTCCAAACTGACCAGGATGACTACAGATCGCAGTCAGGGTTCGTGTTTTGCTTAAATGGTGGCGCTGTCAGCTGGAAGAGTTCAAAGCAGGATACAGTTGCTGATTCTACAACAGAAGCTGAGTACATCGCTGCATCTGAGGCAGCAAAGGAGGCTGTTTGGATCCGCAAGTTCATTACTGAGCTTGGAGTGGTTCCTAGCATAGTCGACCCAGTACAGCTCTATTGTGACAACAATGGAGCTATTGCGCAGGCTAAGGAACTTCGTTCACACCAGCGGACCAAACACATACTACGGCGTTTCCATCTCATTCGAGAGATCTTCGATCGAGGAGATGTGAAGATATGCAGAGTACTCACAGAGGCTAACATTGCAGATCCCTTGACCAAGGCTTTGGCACAGACCAAGCATGATGGTCACACTAGGTCATTGGGTATTAGATACTACAGTGATTGGCACTAGTTCTAGTGGGAGATTGTTAGTGAGAGCCCTAGAGTCAATCATGTGATGGTTGTTGTATGGACTCATTGTATCATATTTCATATATATATAAAGGCATTTGATTATGGTTATTATACTTACTTGTATTGGTGCCAAATAACTAAGTGTAATAACGTCCTTGGTAGTAGGTTCATATCTATATCAATCGATTGGTTGAATCGATAGTGAGATGATATAGAGAACACTACTCTTAATTATTCCTAGTCAAGTATTAACATTCAGGGACAATGTTAATGCATAGAGACTAGCATGTAGGTCAACACGATGACTTGATCTCACAAGTCATGGATATGAGATATCAAGTTGACACATGAGTATGCATTGGAGAATGTATACTGAATGACCCACCATGAGAAAGTATCATGGATCGTTATATGAGTGTCATATACTTTCTCATGTGACTATTAGTCCTTAGACCTGAAGTCACCATAGTTCCCTACATAAGGAGTTATGTACTTTGGTTTCGTCAAACGTCACCCGTAACTGGGTGGACTATAAAGGCGATTACTGGGTATGTAACAAATTATGCGGAGGGATGTGAGTGATGTAGATGGGATCTATCCCTCCTATATGACGGGAGAGATATCATAGTCTTGATAGAGTGAGATCACTAAGTGCATGGCCATGCCCAAATAAGGCAATATGAGATATTGAGCTTATTTGATTATAGTGAGTCTACTTGGAGTTCAAGACACATAGATTGATTGGAGGATGACACGGTCTATGCTTCATAGAAGATCAATCTAGATATCGACGATAGAAGGACATTGTCACATATTATGAAAGTCATAATTAGTAGTCACATTGGTGATGTTGGATCTCAACATTCTTGTAACTTGGGTAGCAATGATGTGTTGCTAGATACCGCTCATTGCTTATGTTTCTAAGAGGTTAGAAGCATTGCAACGTTACAAGAACCTATAGGGTCACACACAAAGAACAAATAGATGGAGAAAAAAAATGAAGTCAAGTTTGACTTGGCTAAATATGGAAAGTCCATAAAAGGCAAGTTTGACTTGACCCAAATCCAAATCAAGTTTGACTTGACTTGGTTCCACTTCAAGTTAGACTTGACATGGGAGAAGAAATGGAGTCAAGTTTGACTTGACTAAATATGGAAAGTCCATAAAAGGCAAGTTTGACTTGACCCAAATCCACCTCAAGTTAGACTTGACTTAATGCCACATCATGGTGATGAATTGGCATGGAGCCAACCATTGATGATGCTCCACATCATCAAGAGCATTAAGTGTGGATGCCACCTCATCAAGGAAGATTAATGGTCAAGTTTGACTTGACCAAAAAGGCCACCTCACCTTGACTTGACCAAGTGATGACTTGGCTTGGTATTTGACCAATGATGATGCTCCACATCATCTCCAAAGGTTGTAACCCCCCCATTTGAATTTGAATTCAAATTGAAAGGGGGTTATGGCCGGCCACTTAATGGCCATTAATGGCCATTATGTGGCCGGCCACAATGAGAGAACAAAAACCAAGTTTTGGTTCCATTTTTCTTATGGTGTGTCTTCTCTTCTTCCTCCTCCAAGTGTTGGTGCTCTTCTTCTTCTTATCCTCTTGGCCGAACCCTTGAAAGGTGCTAGCACACCTAAAGGGTTTCCTCCATCCACTTTGTTCGCGTGGATACTTCTAGAGGGACGGCACTTGACGTCCTAGAGATCCGACATCCAAAAGGAGCGAGCGGGATTAAGCGGGGCACGCACCAAAGGTAAAATGGTTTATCCCTCTTTAGATCTAGGAGTAGATCGAGTTTTGAGCATGAAATGAATACGTGATTTTTGTTTCGGAATTTTTTTTCTTCGCACGAGATCCATGGCTTTGGGTTCTCGGGGTTTCCGCGACGCGAAAAGGCGGTTTTCGCGGCCCGAAAAACCCAACACACTCAACCAAACTTAAATCGGTGTCAACATCAAAATAACAATCAGGTCAGACTGCATCAACGGTTGGAGTTCGAGATATCGGTGACGCACTAGACAACCAGGGATGTAGGAGGGAAGAAATCGAGCAGACGTTGACTGGGAAGAAGTGAATCCTTTAGCTATGGTGGAGGTGGCAGCGCCCCCGATCGCAATGTAAGCTCCCTTGGAACATGATGATGATGACTTGAGGAGACAAGTGGAGACGGGCTCTCAACATCTACCTCAGGAGGTAGAAGAGGGAGATCATGCACGCTAGGATACTGAGGGAATAGCCAATACCATGGAAGATTCAACCAAGTCAGATATAACTTTTTCAATGGTGGGACAGGGGGTACAGGCATCTAACAGTGGGGCATCTTCGACCTCGCCATTGATGTCTTCTGCGTTGGATGTATCGGGGACCTTGTCATCGACATCTTCTTCCTCTGGCGACTCTTGGAGTAAAGGGACAGTCGAGACGATGTTGAAAAGAGCGTCGATAGTTGTCCAAAATGATAGGTAATTACAGGTCCGAGCAGGTCGCACTGGAGGTGCAAAATGAAGGTGGCCGTGTGGAATATCAGGAGCTTCCGCAAGTCCCTGAAACATAGGGGGGGGGGGTTCAGCATCTCCTCCGAAGCAAGGGCATTCAAGTGATGGCATTACTAGAGACAAAACTCATAGAGGACCCCCTCCGTCTGATTATGGATAGGCGATTTTTAAATATGGGTCATGTGCATAATTTTGATATGTCTAGCAATGATCGTATATTGTTCCTCTGGGATCCACACACAGTGGATATGGATATACTCATGAAGATCAATCAATTTATTCATTGGGGGTTCGATGTCATGTATCCAGAAGGGATTTCTTGGCATCTTTTATTTATGGACTACACTCTATTACCTCCCGTAAACCTTTATGGGAGAGACTTATGGAGCTTGGTGAAGATATCTCAGAGCCTTGGATGATCATGGGGGACTTTAATTTTATTTTATCAATGGATGAAAGAGGAGGCAACCCAGTCACTAATTATGAAATGCGGGATCTTCAAATCTTCACTCAAGCATTCGGGTTGGTAGATCTTCGCTCTATTGGATGTCGCTTACATGGACCAATGGTACGGTTTCTTGTAAATTGGATAGAATTATAGTGAACTCCCAATGGTTGTTAGTAGATTATGATGCATATGGGGAGTTTATGGCGCCCGGGTGTCTCTCAGATCATTCTTGCGCTATAGTGCTCGTCCATGCGAAGGATATAGCTAAGAATCGGCCCTTCAAGTTCCTCAATTTATGGACACTTCATGGGGATTTCCAAAAGATGATGGAGTAGTCATGGGCGGAACTAGTCAAGGGAACGCCTAGTTTGTACTTAAGGCGAAATTCACCCGGTTGAAGGGTCGGTTACGGAAGCTAAACAAGCATCATTTTGAGCATATTTCAGAGAAGATGAGAAGAGCCAAATCTGAGTTGGAAGAGATCCAAAAGGGCATTCTTGATGGAGGGACCATTCCGATGGACTATGAGCACCTACGGAAGCGTACCATGCTTCTTGTGGAGGCAAAAAAATAATTTTATCAACAAAGGGTAAAGAATGTCTACCAAATAAGTGCTGATAAGTGTACAAAATTTTTCCATGATGTGGTGAAGCGCAGCAGCAAAAGAAATGTCATAATTACACTCACCAAAAGAAACGGGAGCCAAACGGAAAGTCTAGCGAAGGTGGTAGAGGAGTTTGCAGATTTCTTTCACTCGCTACTCGGGCAAAAGGAACAATGTGACCCTTTTGATGTGAACATCCCACTTACATGGCCAAGGGGAGGAGCTGTATAAACCGGTGGGGAGTGGAGGAGATAAAGGCGGCCCTTGATAGTATTGGGAGTGACAAGGCACTAGGACCGGATGGATATAGGTCAAAGTTTTTCACATCTGCATGGGACATCATAGGGTCGGACTTCATTGGTACCGTACATGCTTTTTTCCAAAATGGTGGGCTGCTTAAACAATGAAACCACTCTGTGATTTCTCTAGTACCAAGGCGGATCATGCCTCGGGAGTTACAAATTGCAGGTCTATCTCTTGTTGCATTGTCTTCCACAAAGTAATATCCAAGGTGTTGGCCGACCGACTAGCAATGGTTTTGGGATTCTTACTTGACCCGACACATATGACTTTCGTGTAAGGGCACTCTATTTGGGACAATATAACTTTAGCCCAAGAATTACTTCGGAAATATGCTCGCCAAAGGATATCGCCGAGGTGTATGCTTAAGGTGGATCTGAAGAAAGCCTTTGACATTGTAGATTGGAACTTTCTTATGTCGGCTCATGTTGGTTTTGGATTTCCCCAACAATACCAAGGATGGATTAAAGAATGTGTCACCACGACATCCTACTCTATTTCTCTTAATGGTGGCCTTCATGGGGTTTTCAGTGGTCGGTGTGACCTAAGGCAAGGAGATCCTCTATCACCTATGCTTTTTGGCTTATGCATTGAAGTTCTTTCTCGACATCTACATGAGCTTCATCCTTACCTTTCCTTCCACTTCCACCCTATGTGTAAGGAAATCGGTATAATACATCTTGCTTATGCGGATGACTTATTGATATTTGCTCGGGTAAATGAATTTTCAATTGGGATATTAGTTGGTTGCTTGGAAGACTTTGGGAGGTGGCGGGCTTGAAGGCTAATACGATGAAATCACATATGTACATGGTCGGTGTTGATAGTATAACAAAGGACCGATTGCTCTAGATTATCGATTTTCAAGAGGGATCTTTTCCATTCCGTTATTTGGGTATACCGCTTGCGGTGGAGAAGCTTGGGATTGCAAATTATGGGCCTTTATTGGATGTCATCGCAAACAAGATAAAGGCGTGGCCGAAGCACACATTATCCTATGCTGGTTGATTGGAATTGGTTAGATCTGTCTTCCAAGGGGTCGAATTTTATTGGCTTTCTATGCTAGCAATTCCTAATGCAGTGATTGATAAGATTAAAGCTATGTGCCGATCTTTTGTGTGGTCTTCCAAGCACCCCCAATCTCATGAGACACAATTTGCCTTCCTAAGCAAGATGATATGGCCTTCGGGACCTTCAAAGATGGAATGATTCTTTACTAAGCAAAAAATTGTGGGATATCCAAACTAGAGCAGACTCATTATGGGTGAGATGGGTATGACATCACTATATAAAGAATATAGATTTTTAGAGTTGGAAGGCTAAGGTTACCGATTCTCCACTTATCAAGAGGCTCTTAGGCATCCGAAAAAAGATATTGCTGAGTTCGCAAGGGCAAATGGCGGCGAACATGCTGCTAATTGAGTGGTTCGTGTTAGTAGGAGCCCTAGAGCCAATTATGTGATGATTGACTAGGGACTTTTTGTATCATATTCTATCATTAATATTGATATGTTTGGTTATTATACTTACTTTGTACTTGTGTCAAATAACTAAGTATAATAATGTCCTTGGGTAGTAGGTTCTTATCTACATCATATCAATTGGTTGAATCGATAGTGAGATAATGTAGAGAACACTACACTAAACCATTCCTAGTCAAGCATTAATATTCAAGGACAATATTAATGCATTGAGACTAGCATGTAGGTCAATTGATGACTTGAGCTCATAAATCATGGATATGTGATATCAAGTTGACATACGGGTATAATTAGAGAATGTGTACTGAATTGACCCGCCATGAGAAAGCTTCATAGATTGTCATATGAGTGTCTTAAACTTTCTCATGTGACTATTAGTATGAATAGTCTTTAGACCTGAAGTCACTACGGTTCCCTACATGAGGAGTTATGTACTTTGGTATCGTCAAACATCACCCGTAACAGGGTGGACTATAAAGGCTATCACTGGGTATATAATGAATTATGTGGAGGGATGTGAGTAATGTAGATGAGATCTATCCTTCCCATATCACGGGAGTGATATCTGTGGATCCCTTGATCCAGTAGGACTGCTAAAATGCATGACCATGCTCAAATGAGTCAATATAAGATATTGAGCTCATTTGTTTGAGTGAGTCTACTTGAGGATCAAGAAACACAAAGATTGATCGAGGATGACACAGTCTATGCCTCATTGATCAATCTAGATATCGAGGATAGAAGGACAAGGTCATACATTCTCATAGTCATAGAGGTTAAGTCGGATCTCGACTTTCTTGTTACTTGGGTAGCAATGATGCATTGCTAGATGTCGCTCATTGCTTATGTGTCTAAAGCGGTTTAGACACATTGTCAATGTTACAAGAACCTATTGGGTCACACAATAAGGACACGATGCTTCGGAGATTAATTGATCTTAGTTTGACTAAGATTTGATCCGAATTGGATTGATTGAGTTAGACTCAAGTGAATCCAATTGAGTTATGGGATTGAGGTCTAATTTGAGTTAGACTCATTTAGATTAGACTCAATTACATTTGGATGAAATATTAATTAATTAAAATGTTTAATAGATTAATAATAGAGGAGGATGAAAAGATTCTTTTCACTGAATGGAGAGAAGTTGAGAAGCCACATGAGAAGATGTACTCTTTATTGGCTTTAATGAAGGGAACCTAAAGGGACAAAAACTCTTCATATTCATGGGATGAGTATAAAAGAGTTTTCTTATCATTTGGATGAAGTTAGGTCATCTTTCCTTCCTCTCTTCCTCCTTTTCTCCCTCTTGGCTGAAACCCTTTCTTTGGGGGTTCTTGGTGGTTTTGTGAACTACCTCAAGTTACTAGCACAACTAAAGTAGTTCTTCCCCGAAGTTGAGAGATCGTGTTCATGTAGATACGTATAGAGGCACGGACACTTGAACGTGTAAGAGATCCGGCGTAGCTTGGACGAGTGGGATAAACACAAGGGCACGCTTCAAAGGTATACACATAGATAGCTCTATTAACAAGATGAATTTCGTACGCTTCAAAGGGCACACTGCATTTTTGTGTTTATGTCGCCGGGAGATCCCTACAGTGGTATCAGAGCCACTTGCTAAAGATCGTATAAAATTTTATGAACTTTTATATGTGATATAGAAGTAGAACAAGTTTTTGTTATGAGTTGCATATAAATTTTGTCTCTATGCAAAAGTTTGTGTTGATCAAACTAAAAGACTATAGCATCATCATTCATATGATAGCATGCTATAGTCCGATTACTCTTGACAAAATATTATAACCTTTGGTGTTTATGTTGATGAAGTTCCATCAATCTGTTGTGAATAGATTGTGCATTTTTGTTGCAAGGATGCACCAATGGAGCAATAAGGGTCTCGGATTCATTTTGATGAATTTAGGGCAGCGACTCATTCTAGGAGTCAACAAAAGAAATTTTGTTTCGAGGGCGTTGCCCCCGAGCCCCCGCAAGGGCGCTGTCCGCCGTGAGTTTCTGCTCATGAGCGATTTTTGTTTTTGCACTCATAATAAAATCAATGCCCTAGATCTATTGTGTATGATTGATGACATGATGCATGGTTATGGCCTTAACCCCAATGTGATTGGATGTATATGTGTGTGTCCATGTTGTAATGTAATTCATAATACGACCTGCGTGTCGTGCCTTGTCTCTATTTTTTCTAGTTGTAAAATAGATTTAGACTCGAATGTAACTTGAGTTTTCCTAAATTGTAATGTAGTGGAGTTACAAGAAGAATGCCGACGACACATGACGATCAAAGGATGCACTTGGAGAAGATGATTAACCATATTTGGATGAGATATTAATTAATTAAAATGTTTAATAAATTAATAATAGAGGAGGATGAAAAGATTCTCTTCATTGAATAGAGAGAAGTTGAAGAGTCACATGAGAAGATGTACTCTTTATGTTGGGTATGGCTTGGCGGGTTTCCTAAGCGAATACTTGGTCGTTCCGAGAGATCTCTCCATGTCTACGGATTAACATTAATCCGAATGGAGACCCGTCTCCCAACGACCATCTCGTGTCGTATCAAACGATCCAAATTACAACTCGGTCAATTACCAAAATCGGCCTTGTAATTTGCTTGGTCGTTCGACCGCGGAAAAAGCGACGAATGGATAGCCGGCTTTTGTGTTTATGGTCGGGGTCCAGTTAGTAAATTATTCACCATGATAGAAAATCAAAATAATAAACTAACTAGCATGAAATGACGAGGTTAGCAAATATGACACACAATAGACATAAGAATAATTAAGGAACTTGGGGAAGAGATATACCTTCCCGATCACCTCGCGGTCTTCGACCTTATGTTCCTCCCTTCGCGGACGTCGTGTGGGTGACGATCTACCGCGAACCGAGATCACCAAGGCGACCAAACAATCCTTTCTTCCTTGCCAACCGAACCCTAGCCTCTAGGGTTTACCCGCTGGTAGCTTCTTCTCCCCTTCCCTTGCGCCGCCGGCCGCCGGAGCCTCCAAGCCCTCGTCGGCTCAAATGTAGACCTCAAGAGGAGAACAAAGAAGAAGACGAAGGAGAAGAATCTCCTTCCTTGATCACCCAAATCCAGCTACTCACCTTGCTTCTCCCTTTGGCGCCGTTGGCTTCAACAGCCGCCCGCCGGCCCTCTTTCGCGCGCCACTTACAAGCCTCCCTCTCCTCACCATTCACCACCGAAAGGAGAAGAAGAACCTCCCTTTCCTTGGTAGAGACCGGCGGCCTAGGAGAAGAAAAAGTGAGTTGAGGAGGAAGAAGATCTCCCTCCTCTACCTGACGCCCTAAGAGAGAGAAACAAGAGAGAGAAAGTGAGAAAGCCTTGGGTTGATTAATTGGATTGTCTAGCATTGGTTTCATGGTCTCATGGGATATATATAGGGCTAAGGTAGGGACCAAGAGGAGGAGTTGGATCTTGGCCCACCAATGGATCTAAACCCGATCCATTAATTAAGATCCATTCCACCAAAGGATCTTAATTGAACTTCCTCACTAACCCCCATATTTTCATATGGGCTCTACATATTACGAGTCGTCCATCCCCCCCTCCCCCCGTGTTTAAGATCTCGAATGTCCGTTAATTAATTTAAATTACTAACAATTCAATTTAATTAATCTCTGGATCCTTGACTAGTACCACTCGACCTTATCATCATGCTGGATCAAATCCACCTGCAGGGTTTAGCATGATGAACCTTTCGAGCTCATCAAGGGGGCATCATCAACTTGACTCACCAGGACACTAATTCCGTCAATAATCAACAGCACATCATATTATTAATATTATCTCCAAACTTACCGGGCCTATCGATCTAACAGAATAGATCTCGCCCATTGGTAAATCAAAGAAATAATAGTTAATAATATATGTCCGTTATTATATCGGGATTAAGGGATCGTGTTCCATAATATAATCTTGAGGTCCTATCCAATTATTGAGTCAGTACAAATTGGATAACCTCAGGTTTTGGTCCTGCTCAATGTATTCAAAGCACACTAGTATAATTCTATGGTCCAGACCAACCACACCTAATTACACTACAACCATCCCGATGGGTTGTCCAATTCTATCTCGGTTGTGGGCCTCTATTTATACTAAGCAAGGAACTGATAACATGATCTTCCAACCACACACCATGTTATCTACAATGCAAAGTAGCCCCCGGGGCTATGGTACAGCGGTAAGGTCACTAGTCGTTAACTCAGGCATCCACGGTTCGATCCCTAGCTACGGCGCATTTTGCAGGTAATTTTCCTCCAAATAGGGCGAGAACCCTGGGACGCTGGGCTTCTAGACTAGCCATCGCGAGCGCTTCCCGATTTACCCTGGTGACCGGTGGGAAACTTCCATGGGGCTGGGCCGGTCACCCCAGGTTCAATTTGTCTGCTGTCTGGTTCATCATTTTTTTTTACAATGCAAAGTAATTGGACTTTATGCATATACTAATGTAACTATGCACCTAGTGTAGTTGTGATTCTCTTTAGTATTGCTTCATTTTAATGTTATTACTATTGTCTAATCAACATATTTCGATTTATTGTTAATCATGAAAAACAGTTTTGTAGTTCCCAAAGACGCCGACGACACACCCAAAGATGAAAACCTATGGACAAAGAAGGAGCTAGCGGACTTCATGGCAAACGGGAAAGCAGAGTTACATTTACTGACCGACTGCCTGCACAAGAAGTCAATCGAATCGGGAACTATCGATTTGCAAAGGAACTTTGGGAAAAGTTCCTTGAAATTCACGAAGATACCTCCGAAGCCAAACTAGCAAAAAAAGACCTACTTCGGAATCAACTCAGGAACCTCCAACTTGAAGAAGGAGAGTCAGTAGCTCAACTATATGCAAAACTTAAGGAGTTAATTATGTAACTCAAAAACTTCGGAGAGTCGATAAGCAATTGGGACGCTCAAAGGTATGCATTAAACGCCTTCCCAAGGATGTCGAATTGGACTTTGATAATTAACGCCTATTACATCTCTAAGGATTTTGAGATAAGTACCTTAGATTTGTTGGTGCAAAGAGCATCAGACTTGAAGAGTAAACCTCTAGTGTCTCGATGTTTGACAATATACTAACGTCTGGTCAAAGTGATCAAGGGTTAAACCAAACAGGATTTGATGTTGTTAGTGAGAGCCCTAGAGCCAATCATGTGATGGTTGTTGTATGGACTCATTGTATCATATTTCATATATATATATATAAAGGCATTTGATTATGGTTATTATACTTACTTGTATTGGTGCCAAATAACTAAGTGTAATAACGTCCTTGGTAGTAGGTTCATATCT
The DNA here is from genome assembly GCA_024364735.1 of Boesenbergia rotunda. Lineage (NCBI taxonomy): Eukaryota > Viridiplantae > Streptophyta > Magnoliopsida > Zingiberales > Zingiberaceae > Boesenbergia > Boesenbergia rotunda. The sequence goes on from JAGFNQ010000917.1 coordinate 16,617, forward strand.
ATATCAATCGATTGGTTGAATCGATAGTGAGATGATATAGAGAACACTACTCTTAATTATTCCTAGTCAAGTATTAACATTCAGGGACAATGTTAATGCATAGAGACTAGCATGTAGGTCAACACGATGACTTGATCTCACAAGTCATGGATATGAGATATCAAGTTGACACATGAGTATGCATTGGAGAATGTATACTGAATGACCCACCATGAGAAAGTATCATGGATCGTTATATGAGTGTCATATACTTTCTCATGTAACTATTAATATGACTATTAGTCCTTAGACCTGAAGTCACCATAATTCCCTACATAAGGAGTTATGTACTTTGGTTTCGTCAAACGTCACCCGTAACTGGGTGGACTATAAAGGCGATTACTGGGTATGTAACAAATTATGCGGAGGGATGTGAGTGATGTAGATGGGATCTATCCCTCCTATATGACGGGAGAGATATCATAGTCTTGATAGAGTGAGATCACTAAGTGCATGGCCATGCCCAAATAAGGCAATATGAGATATTGAGCTTATTCGATTATAGTGAGTCTACTTGGAGTTCAAGACACATAGATTGATTGGAGGATGACACGGTCTATGCTTCATAGAAGATCAATCTAGATATCGACGATAGAAGGACATTGTCACATATTATGAAAGTCATAATTAGTAGTCACATTGGTGATGTTGGATCTCAACATTCTTGTAACTTGGGTAGCAATGATGTGTTGCTAGATACCGCTCATTGCTTATGTTTCTAAGAGGTTAGAAGCATTGCCAACGTTACAAGAACCTATAGGGTCACACACAAAGAACAAATAGATGGAGAAAAAATGAAGTCAAGTTTGACTTGGCTAAATATGGAAAGTCCATAAAAGGCAAGTTTGACTTGACCCAAATCCAAATCAAGTTTGACTTGACTTGGTTCCACTTCAAGTTAGACTTGACATGGGAGAAGAAATGGAGTCAAGTTTGACTTGACTAAATATGGAAAGTCCATAAAAGACAAGTTTGACTTGACTCAAATCCACCTCAAGTTAGACTTGACTTAATGCCACATCATGGTGATGAATTGGCATGGAGCCAACCATTGATGATGCTCCACATCATCAAGAGCATTAAGTGTGGATACCACCTCATCAAGGAAGATTAATGGTCAAGTTTGACTTGACCAAAAGGCCACCTCACCTTGATTTGACCAAGTGATGACTTGGCTTGGTATTTGACCAATGATGATGCTCCACATCATCTCCAAAGGTTGTAACCCCCCATTTGAATTTGAATTCAAATTGAAAGGGGGTTATGGCCGGCCACTTAATGGCCATTATGTGGCAGGCCATAATGAGAGAACTTGCCAAGTTTTGGTTCTATTTTTTCTCATGGTGTGTCTTCTCTTCTTTCTCCTCCAAGGGTTGGTGCTCTTCTTCTTCTTATCCTCTTGGCCGAACCCTTGAAAGGTGCTAGCACACCTAAAGGGTTTCCTCCATCCACTTTGTTCGCGTGGATACTTCTAGAGGGACGGCACTTGACGTCCTAGAGATCCGACATCCAAAAGGAGCGAGCGGGATTAAGCGGGGCACGCACCAAAGGTAAAATGGTTTATCCCTCTTTAGATCTAGGAGTAGATCGAGTTTTGAGCATGAAATGAATACGTGATTTTTGTTTCGGAATTTTTCTTCGCACGAGATCCATGGCTTTGGGTTCTCGGGGTTTCTGCGACGCGAAAAGGCGGTTTTCGCGGCCCGAAAAACCCAACAGATGTTTAGTAGGGTAAACCCAGGTTTGAAGGTTTGATCAATTTGACCAAAGGGATAGTCAAACAGGACCTGATGTTTGGCAGAGTTATAAGAACCCAGGGTTGGTCAGTTGATCAAGGGATTAAGCCAAACTGGACTTGAGGTTTGACAGAGACAGTATACTTACCTGAAGTTTGGAAGAAAGAAGTCTAGTCAGGATTAAGATGACTAGCAGAGAAGTCTTTATCGAGGTATGAAATCCTGATGAGTGAAGCTGAGTCCTAGTGAGTGAAGCTAGGTGGATGAAGTCCTGGTGAGTGAAGGTTGACAAGAAGACTTGGTCTGGGGGACTGAGCATGAAGTCCTGGTTCGAGGAATTGGGCACGAAGTCCTGCCCGAGGGTTGGGCACCGAACTATTGGTCCATGGGATTGAGCACGAAGTCCTAGTTGGGGATCGAGCAATGAAGTCTTTGTCAAGCGAGGACTATGGACAGAAGTAGAGACGGGTCGAGGATCGGACATCTCAAGATCTGGGAGTCTCAGAGGCCAAGCACGAAGTCATGGTCCGGGGAACCGAATAAAAGACTTTGCCGAGCTGGGATCGCGGGCAGAAGTAGAGACGTGTCGAGGTTGGACATCTCGAGATTCAGGTTCTTGGAGGCTGAGCAAAAGTCCAACCGGAGGCCCCGGTTAGCAAAAGGTAGCTTTACCATATTAGAGTTGGTGAAAGACGTAGTAGGCATCGATTCAACCTAAGATTTCAGTAGAAATCCAAACGTCAGAACTGGAGGCAAGATAGGAGAACAAATGCAAAACAAACAGGATCTGGGAGAAAGCTTCCCAAGCACCTGAGTAGGGACTCAGGCGCCTGGAACCCAGGCGCCTAAGAAGGGACTTCGGAGGTTGGAACCTAGGCGCCTAAATCCAATTTAGGCGCTTGGGATGGGAAGTCTATCCCCTACACAATGTTAGCCACTTCGGATCAGGTTTTAACCATGGTTAGGCGCTTGAATGGGCTTTAGGGTGCCTGGGAGCATGCTATAAATAGGGTTGCCAAACCCTCAGTTGAAGAATCAAGTTCCACATCTACTTAATTATTCTCTGCGAAGCTAAAGCTCTAAGTCGAAGCTCTGCGACCTAGGAGGCTCCAAGAGGAAGTACGCTGCACTTCGTACTTCCAGATTGGTTGAATCATCATTTCTGTTGGTTTGCTTTTAGTTTACAAGTTATCTTTTAGTTTATCATTTTGTACTTGTAAATCATACTGCTTTTCTCCACCTTCGTAAATTCTGAAAAGGAGACCATTAGTGTGTTGGATCGAGAAAACACGATAGAGGGGGGGTGAATATCGTGAAAGCGTTTCGGATTAGAAAAGCGAATGCGCAACGGAAATTCAAATCAAACACACAGAACGCAAGCGTTTTTACTTGGTTCGGAGTCGCGGTCGGCTCCTACTCCAAGGCCCACGGTCCTTGACCGTTTACTGCGGGCAATTCTATAATGGCGCAAAGAATTACACAAATTTGTACAATAGTAATGCAGTAAAAAGGAAAATTATATTCATCGTTACCGACGCTCGGTGTGGATCGTACTTTGGAGCAGAGGGTCGTCGTCGGCGCTAGAATCTCGAGATCGGAGGTTTCCGGAGCAAAGTGCTTGAACGAAGAGTGTAGAGGCGTTGGAAAATTGATGTTCCGAAGCCTTGGGGTCGAGCCCCTTTTATAGCACTCCTGGGGGCGCCCTAGACGCTGGAGGCACCTGACACGTGCCTTCGGATCCGAGAAATCTCATCCGAAGCTCGGTAAGCGCTTATCCCTCCAGAATCGGCCTCGGAGCTGACGGGGCGCCCCGGTTGACTTGGTCTGCTGGCTTCTCGGCTGATTTCGCTTCGATCACTTAGTTGGCTTGGACCTACGGCGCCCGAGGCATCCAGGGCGCCCGGGACCATGAGGGCGCCTAGCCCAGTAAGTCTTCGAAGTGATTCTTGCTCAATTGGTTGTTTGACTTTGACCTTAGGCGCCCGGGACCTCTCGGGCACCTAGCCCAGCTGCTGCCCTTCTCCTTTGGGGCGTTCTGAGGTGCAAAAACACGTTCCTTTGGTCCCTGCATCCAAGGTTATTTTCACAACAAACAAGGCAAGAAATGTTAGGTATTTACAGCCGTAGCTGTCTTGGTTCTGACTTTGGGTCTCCCAAATGGAACCCTAGGTCGAGCCGACGCCTACTGTTCCCTCGACGGGGAACGCGTCCTCACCTACTTCTCTCAGGAGAGTTTACCTTTTGCCAACTAGCTCCTCCGGTTGGACTTTTGCCCGATGCACCTGACCAGGTCTTCGTGCCCACCTTCCAAGCTGGTCTTCGGTGCCCAGCTCCTTGCCAGGGCTTCGTGCCCAGTCCTCGACCAGGACTTTGTTCCCACCTTCCAAACAGGTCTTCGGTGCCCAGCTCCTTGCCAGGGCTTCGTGCACAGTCCTCGACCAGGACTTCGTGCCTAGTGTACCTAGGGTTTCTTTCCTGCACACTTAGTGACCATATTAGATCACAATAACATCTTAACTTTTGAACCCTTTGCCAATATCAAAACCCAGGTTCAACTTAGGTGCTGCCTGCACCAACAATCTCCCCCTTTATTGATTTATGGCAACCCGGCTCAAAAAGTTAAGTTTAAACAAAACTAGGTAAAATTCCAATTTCATTTCCTCCCCCTGGAAGAAGTCTCCCCCCAGATTTTTCAAAGGTTCGCGGGGTTTTTTAAAAAAAAATTATTTTTCAACAGTTAGAATCTTTTCCCAAAAAAATGTAAGTTAGAAGTTATTTCCAAAAGAAAAAATGTTGGGTTAAAAACTTGGAAAAAAAAAATTTACTTAGAAAATTCTCAAGTCAATACTTAGTTTTCGCACTTTAGAAAATTTTCAAAAGTTCTTTTGAAGTTTTTAATACAAAAATTTTCCATCTTTTTGAGTTATGAGAATTTTCCCAAGCACTTTATAAATTTTCAAGAAAATTTTGAAATCATTTCTATTAGTGAAGTTTAAATTAAGTACTTAGAAGAAAATTTTTTTAAAACTAGTTTAAGTCAAGTGCAATAATTTTGAAACTAGCTTAAGTCAAGTACAATAATTTTAAAAAATTGACTTAAGGGATTTTGAAAAAAAGAGATAAATAAAGTTTTGAATTTTGAATTTTGAAAAGAAATTTTAAACCTTCTAAATCTTCTCTCCTTTCCAATCTCTCCCCCTTTGCCATATATCAAAAAATATAGTAAAACAATATAGCAAAAGAAGTAAGGTGCTGTACTGAACCAACTCGAGTTATAAACTGGACCAAATCAATTTGAATTATCTCTTTCGGGTCCTGTCTAACCTAATTAGCTACTTACTAACTGTTATAAAGAGTAGTTTTCGCTCAGGTTAGTCAAGATAAGTGTTTTGTTGAAGTTAGATTTTCTAATCTTGACACTTAACCTGATTACTGTTCAATTTGTATTTAGTGCCTCAATTACTGCAGATGCACTGACTTAAAGCATCTTGAATTAAGGCAAAGACCTATGCATCTCAACCCATTCTAGGTTATCAATCAAAAGTACCTTAGGGTGCTTGTGAGAAGCAAGCTTCTAGATCTTCATGTGCATGCAGTTCTAGGGTTAGGGCCTAAGCTAAGTCCATTTGCGAAAAAAACCCTAGTTTTGAAGGGGGTAATTTTTCAAAAAAAAACTATGTCGAACAATTAAAAAAAACAAAAATGATTTTTCAAAATTAAGTAGAAACTGATAAGTAATAAACAGTTTTACTAAAATAGAAGTAGAGTAAACATATTCTACCAAACATATAAAGATCAGATAATCAAGAAAAGCAACTAGTCAACTAGATAAGTCAACTGGTCAAAGCGAGGACCAACATAGTCACACCACAGTCAAATACAAGTCAACCCTACTGAGTAGGTGTAGTCAATCAGTCAATGGTACAATATCAATTTGAACTAGGAGGAAGGACCGGGATGATTAGATGAGCTGGGCTGCCAGGATCGAAATAGCAACATCATTTCAATATACCGCGCGTCGCTAGTCTCTCGATCGGCTCTGCGGGCATCCATATACTCTGCATGATTAGCTTCTACTTTCTCCCTGAGACTGTGTATCTCTGTCCTAAGTAGAGCTAGGCTCTTTGCAGTCGTCGGAGGTGAGGGCTCGTCCATCTGCTCTCGAATCTCGGCCACCAGATTTGCGACATCGACCACTATCTCCTCATCAGAGTCAATCCGGGGTCCGGCTCGCTGACGTCTCCACGACAAAATCTCGGTGCCCGAGACCTCTATACCCGCTAGGGAAAAGTTTCTAAAACCTATTTCATCAAACTCGGTCATAGTGGTCATCACTCCATCGGTGATATTACGACCGTGATGATGAAGAATGGAGGTGATGATGTGGCAGTAAGGGGTGTGTACCCGCCCCTGAGTAGTAATACTGGACGCATATAGAATCGTGCGGAACATGTGGAGTCCAATGTCAATATCAAGGTGATGGATCAATGCGTACAGTAAGAAGGTGTGAAACGGTCGCATGGTCGCTACGTCCCTAGTGGACAAAGGTAGAATGCAACGGACTAGGACTCTAAAGAGAGCATAGTCCTGAACCTGAAGATCTACAGACTGAAACCACCTAGCCAGAGGGTTTCGAGCATCTCTATAAAAATAGGAATATAGGGTGTCTAGGTCAATGTGAGAGTAGGGAGCATCAAAGGGAGGATCTCTAGGAGAATAACAGCAAAATGTGGACTGAGAAAGTCGTAGTCCAAGAAATCTGTTGAGCAACGAGGGTGTTATTGTCAAGGGCATCCCTTGAACTGTGGTGACAAACATGAGGTCATTTTGTCTAACTATGTTGTTGTAGAATTCTGCACAAAGAGTTGTGTTAATGGATGAGTGCAGAAAATAAGGTTGTCTAGTTGGTAAAAATTAATAACATTCATGGCCAATGGACAGGATTGAGTGAAAAATTGCCTATTTAGGTAACTAGTTTTGATGGGTTTATATGTTGTCCTAGCAAACTTATTGGCAAAGTTCCAAGGTTGGGAACCTAGGGTCGGGGCTAGGTTCGGTCCCGGGGTTTGATTGACTTGCACGACGTTTCCTAAAGTAACACGAAGCATGCGTTTAAGGATAGAAATAATAAAGACATTAATGCAAAAGAAATGATACCGAGTGATTGTCCGGGGAGGCATGGTCGAGGTGGAGCGGTCGTGGGCACGAGAGGGTCATTCGGTAGCCTTGGAAGGAGAAGAGTTAGAGAAGAGAAGTGTTTTGGGTGTGGCAAAAGGAGGGGGTTTCGGGTTGTTTATATTGTGGTGTAAGGTCGAGCGCCCGGGACGTCCCGGGCGCCCGGGTCAGAGTAGTTGCCTTTGGCAGTCTTTTGCCCTAACCTGGTGCTGGATGGGGCGCCCGTGATGGCCGGCGCGCCCGGGGTCAGATCAAAAACTGTCACATGTAGCTTTTGGTGTTTTGACCGTACCTTGGGGGCCCCCGTGAGGACCCGGGCGCCTGGCCTAGACACTTTTCAGTCTTGATCGAAGAGAAAGAGAAAGGGGGGCGCCCGAGGGGTCACGAGCGCCCGGGCTATGTAGAAGTTGACAATTTTTGTGTATTGTTGACCGGTTTGACCATTTGACTATGGTTTGACTATTTTGACCATGGTTTTGACCAGTTTTAACTGGCTTAATCAAGCAATAATCAGTTCAACTCAGTTCTAAATTACAGGCTTTGATGTTCGTACTAAACAAAAGTACAGGGATTGGATAAATTTTAGTTAAGTTAAATCTAACCATCTCACCCGTTCTAAAGTTGTCAATCACGTTTGCCTTATGGGTTTTGTGAGACAGGTTTAACAGACAGATTATTTTGAAAGATCATGATTTATTTTGAAAAGTTAAATTAATTTTGAAAACAATTGTTTTTGAATTTATTTTTGAAAAAGTTTGAATCTACGATTAACTGAAAATTTGTGTTAGATTCGAATTTGACAAAGAATAATTTGAATTTGAATTTCAAAAATTGACTTCCAGGTCTTGGCAAGCACTAGGCCTTCTTTGGCCGTAGCCTTATTGAATCATCACCCTTTCCTTGACAAAGCCTTTTATGAAATTTCATTTTCAAAATTACTTTTTTGAAAAATTCTGGTCTAACTAGTTTTGGATCTTGGATCGATAGCTTCGGCTAGTTCCACCAGTCTAAAGAGACCAAGTAATGTATACTTGACCTTATTAGAAGAGGTTTTCCCTAACGTACTATCATCTCACCGCCACCCAATACTATGTTGTTCAAATTTCGGTTAATTGGTTTAGTCCTTAATCTAACCATTCCTAAGTCTAAACATGGTAAATTGCAGAAAATAAATAGACAAGCAATCATGCAATTTAAACAAGAAAAGAAATTCATTTAACTATGAAAATTGTTTTTAATTTGGCTCCCCCTGGACTAAAGCCACGATAATGGTTCGGCAAGATGTGAATCTTGTCCTTGGGGATCCAATACTGATTTGATCCAGTTTGGTTGTTCAGGCAAAGTTTGGGTACCCATGCCTGAATTTTAGGTCTAGACTGATTCAATACAACATAGTATGACCTTTGTCTTGCCTTGGTTCGATAGCCTAACCCGGATCGATTTAGAATCGACTTCTGTTTTCCAAGGATCATGTCAAGACCCTTGGAACCAGAAGTGAATCGTTCTAATGCTGCTCTAAGGTCCTTGACTTGAGTTTTCAAGGAGGAGTTCTCTTCCTCAAGTTTTTCAACTTGAGTAGAGGTTCCTTCTTGAACCTTCTTAGTTAAGGATTTAGAGTCAGCTCCCTCTTTCAGGAGTTTTACTTCCTGTCGGAGGGACTCGACTCGGATTTTGGCTTTTGCCAAGTCGTGAGAAAGGTAAGCAATTAATTCAGTTAATTGAATTCTAGAAAATCCACTTACAGTGATTTCGCCGTCCTCAGAAAATGTGAGTTTTCCGTCATCCGGCTTCGATTCTGACTCGGTCTCGATTTCTTCCGAAGCAGTCAGGGCGAGCAGGTTCGACTCTGGGGCCTCTTCTTCTTCTTCGGAGGAAGACTCATCCCACGTTGCCTAAAGGGTCTTTTTCCTTCTTGTCTTCTTGGCTTCTTTTATGTTAGGGCATTCCGATTTGAAATGTCCTTTCTTGTTGCACTCGAAGTAGGTCACACTTGATTTGTTCTTAGTTGGTTCAGCCGGATCTTCCTTCATTCAGCTGGCTTTTCTTTTGTTGAACTGATTCTTCAATTCCTTGTAATAGTTCCGGGCAAGCCGGACCAGCTTGGGTCGATCCCCTTCGCTGTCTTCTGAGTCTGAGTCAGACTCGGGTGCAAGTTGAGGCTTCTTGTTGACCATTTTCCTGTCTTGTCTTGCCGCAATAAAAGTGATGTCTTTCTCGGTCAGGGTGCAGTTAGTCTGCTCATGTAATTCAAGCTCGGAAAATAGTTCATCTAATTTGATTTTAGAAAGATCCCTTGAAACTTTGTACGCATCTACCATAGATGCCCACAGAGTATTTCTTGGGAAAGCGTTAAGAGTATACCTGATCAGGTCACGGTTCTCTACCTTGTGACCGATTGTGTGTAGATCGTTCATCAACTCCTGAATTCTGGAGTGGAGCTGGGCTACAGATTCACTGTCGTTCATCTTGATTGTGTACAGTTTGTTTAATAGTAGATCCCTCTTGCTGATTCAGGTGTCGGAGGTTCCTTCGTGCAAATCAATCAGCTTACCCCAGAGTTCCTTTGCACTGTTGAATGGTCCCACCCGGTTCAGCTCTTCTTTGGTTAGGCCGTATTGGAGTATCTGGGTTGCTTTGGCATCAGATTCAATCTTTCTTTTCAGTGCGGTATCCCATTCGGTGTATGATTGTGGCACTCCTTCAGCGTTCTTCGGGATTTCCAGTCCAGATTGGATAATTATCCACATGTCTACTTGAGTTTTCAGGTGGACCTTCATCCGACTCTTCCAGTAGGAGAAATCCTCCCCATTGAAAAGTGGTGGTCTGGCTGTAATGAACCCTTCTTGCATGGCCATTTGGTAATTACTGAAATAATAACAAAAAAACTATCCCAAGACTTGGTCTTGGATTAGCAGTGCAGGAATAAGATATTAAAAGAAATTATCGAGTGGTGTTGCACCAACCTCGATTAACGATAAAAATTCGATCAAAAAAAATTCATAAAAAAATCCGAAAAAACTCTCAAATTGGTGGTTCACCAAGTTTGAGCTTCCCCGCTCTGATACCACTTGTTGGATCGAGAAAACATGAGAGGGGGGTGAATATCGTGAAAGCGTTTCGGATTAGAAAAGAGAATGCGTAGCGGAAATTCAAATCAAACACACAGAACGCAAGCGTTTTTACTTGGTTCGGAGTCGCGGTCGGCTCCTACTCCAAGGCCCATGGTCCTTGACCGTTTACTGCGGACAATTCTATAATGGTGCAAAGAATTACACAGATTTGTACAATAGTAATGCAGTAAAAAGGACAATTATATTCTTCGTTACCGAGGTCCGGTGTGGATCGTACTTTGGAGCAGAGGGTCATCGGCGGCGCTAGAATCTCGAGATCAGAGGTTTCCGGAGCAGAGCGCTTGAACAAAGAGTGTAGAGGTGTTAGAAAATTGATGTTCTAAATCCTTGGGTCGAGCCCTTATATAGCACTCCGGCGCCCTGGACGCTGGGGGCGCCTGACACGTGCCTTCGGATCCGAGAAATCTCATCCGAGCTCGTCAGCG
>JAGFNQ010000917.1:35324-105107 GCA_024364735.1 Boesenbergia rotunda
TAGAGGAAGAAGAACCATGGAAGACAAACTTGGGGAAGATATCAACTCACCACCACCATACTAGCATGAGGATTTTGATTATTGGAGAGCTAGAATGAAGATGTGGCTCGGCTTGGATTGGGAGTACGTAATGGTGCTAGAAGAGCCATTCGAGACCCCTAAGGACAAGCATGGAAAGAAGCTCCGACCTAAGTATTGGACCAAGGAGCAACAAGAACAAGCAAGGGGCAATGAGAAGGTAATCGATATTTTGGTTAATATTTTGCCCACTAATATTTTGAGTGATGTTGGGAATTATAAGAATGCATATGAGATGTGGAATAAATTGGAAGAAGTTCACAAGAACCCTACACAAACTCACGGAGTAGAGGAGTTCGAAGAAATAAGCTCAAGTGTCCAAGAAGACCAAAGAGAAAAAGAGTTATCAACGTTATCAAGTGAAGTGGAAGAATTGAGTGAAAAAGCATCCACATCATCCGAAGAAGAAGAAGAAGTATCAACATCAAGAGTTGAGGGAGAGGAGAGACCCTCATCCCCACAAGAGCAAGAAGACACCTCAACCTCCACCAAAGCAAAATCAAAAAAGCATATCATATGCTTTGGGTGCAACAAAAAGGGGCATTACAAGGATAAGTGCCCAATAGGTAAAAAGGAGATACTCTCTAAACCCGGGTCCATTAAATTTAAATCTAACATGAATTGTAGGAATGGAGAAGCCCAAGCTAAAAAGAAGAAGATTAGATGCTTCACATGTGGAGAATTAGGCACTACCACACCAAGACCCAAAGAAAGGTGAAATAAAGAAAATGAAGCATCTAAGAAGATGGGAGAAAGAGGAAAGGAAGAAGAGAAGAAGCCCACATCAAGGAGAAACTCCAAAGGTAAGGAAGGTAACTCCTAACCTTAAGCCAAAGTTTAATTCAAATTTAAGTTCCTCTATGCATGATAAAAATAGAATTAATTATTCATCCATGCATGCTAGAAACCATGAAAATTGCTTACTTGTACACAATTTTGAATTTAGATATAATGATATAGGACTAGGGTCAACAAGGTAGATAAAAATGTTAAGGCAATCTGTAGTCCGGAGTGACCAAGTGTTTTGATGTTTGGGCAAAGGGTTTAAGTTAGGTTTATCCTTATTATCTCATATGTGCATATTGAGTGTGCAGGTTGTACAGGTTACACATATAGACTTGACTGGACGGCCTCAGTACGGTGAAGGATGGCATGGAGGAAAGCTGGAGGCTTGCGTGTGCTTCTGAGGGACCTTGGAGAGCAGGGACCATGAGCTGATGGGCACGGACTTCGAGGCATGCGTGAAGGATGACATGGAGGCAAGCTGGAGGCTTGCGTGCATCCGAGGGTCGGGAGCCGAAGATGAAGAGGGCGCGAAGGCAACGGTCGAGGCTGTTGAAGAAGAGTCAGTTGAGTCATGAGGGTACGAGTGCTGTGTGATTGTACTTGGGAAATCCTATGGTTCGAGTGCGGAGTGAAATGTACTCGGGAAGGGTAACCTTAGGTATGTGAGTAGACCAGTCGACTGGCCTGAAGGCAGTCGATTGATGAAACTCACAGAAGGGTCTCAGCCTGGCACCAGTTGACTGCCCTGGGGGCAGTCGACTGGTAGGTGGCTGGTGAGTTGGCTGAGATTTCGAACGTTGAGATGCAACGGTCGAATTTCAGTGGCACCAGCCGACTGCCCCTAGGGCAGTCGACTGGTAGCGAGGGTTTCAACCCGAGTCCTATTTAAAGAGGACTTCGTGGTGGCTGAGATTCTTGACGAGTTTGGTCTTGGTTAAGGGACAAACAGTAGTCTTTGTGCTCAGAGGTTCTCAAGGTGTTGTGGTGAGGTTTCTCCACCCACAAGGAGCGACGAGAGCTAGCCGGAGGTTATCCGGGGAGTGATCCACCGACGAATTCTTGGATTAGTCACCCGGCCAGGGTGGATACCAAGTAAATCCTCTTTGTTAGCGTTGTTGTTTCTTATTTACTTTGCATATTATTGTTTCCGCTGTGCAACTAACAACATAGGTGAAGAGATTCAAATCGATAAAGTGCTATTCACCCCCCCCTCTAGCACGCCAAAGAGGATCCATTAGTTGGTATCAGAGCGAAGGACTGCTCTTGATCAGACAAACCACCGAGGGAGCACACGCAAGAGGAAGAAGAAAATGGAAGACAAATTTGGGGAAGACATTTACACTCCACCACCCTACGATCATGAAGACTTCGACTTTTGGAGGGCAAGGATCGAAACTTGGTTCGGAATGGAGTGGGCATGTAGAATTGCGCTTGAGGAACCTGATGCGAACCCAATGAGAAGAAATCTCAAGAACACACAACAAATGGAAGAAAGGGTGAATGATAGCCTAAATCGAAAAGATGGAGAATGGAAGAAAGAAACCTTTTGACCCAATGCTTAAGGAAGCACGAACCTTGGTATAGAAGAAGAAGAAGATAGACGCCACAACCTTGGGATGGAGGTTGATAAGTCTTGAACGCCACAAGGGGATGCCTTGATAAGTTCTAGTTCAATGAAGAACCAACAAGTGAGAGCCTCACCATGTAGTAGATTGAATAAGCCAAAAGTTACATGTTGTGGCCGCCACCCCATATATTTATAGCTATAGGGTGACCTAAAAACCCTAAAAGGCCAAAAGGAAGCCCATTTAGTAGAGGCCTATATAGACTACATAGGCCTATTGAGCTCTTGGCACCATTACAACCCAAATAAAGCTAGAAATTAGGCCTAAATTGAACCCACAAAATTAACATATCCTTCTTACATAGACAAGAGACTAAGGAATTAGGTTGACTAAGCCGTAAGACTTGCTCTTGGTCAAACCTTCTTCAATGGTCGCTTTGGCTTTCACATCTTCAATTAGCACATAAAGTGCTTCTTTCATCTTTTTAGCCTTAGCCCTTGTAATTGGGCCCCCTTTGATGCATAATGGATCACCAACATCTTCTAGAGTGGGTTGAGCATGATCCATATCGTTAGCTTGTTGGGCAACTTGTTCACTTCCTTTGTCTCCATCATTCCCCCTCTCCTCAAAAGGATTCGTCCTCGAATCTTGATTACCTACATCAAAGGGAGAGATATCAGAAATATTAAATGTGGAACTCACATTATACTCACCCGGCAAGTCAAGCTTGTAGGCATTATCATTGATTCGCGCCACCACTTGAAATGGTCCATCTCCTCTAGGATGCAACTTAGTTCGACGTTTAGCAGGAAATCTCTCCTTCCTCATATGAACCCAAACCCAATCACCGGGTTCAAAGATTATTTTCTTTCGTCCCTTGTTGGCTTGCGTAGCATATTGTTCAGTCTTCTTTTCAATTTGCATCCTTACCTTCTCGTGCATTTGTCTCACAAATTCAGCTTTCTTAGTACCATCCAAACTAGCATGCTCAGAGATAGGCAAAGGTGATAAATCCAAAGGAGTTAGCGGATTGAAACCATATACTACTTCAAAAGGTGAACACTTAGTAGCAGAATGTATAGATCTATTATATGCAAATTCAACATGTGGTAAGCAATCTTCTCAACCCTTTAAATTCTTTTGAATTATAGCTCTTAATAAAGTAGCTAAGGTACGATTTACTATCTCAGTTTGTCCATCTGTCTGTGGATGACACGTTGTAGAAAACAACAACTTTGTTCCCAACTTGCCCCATAGTGTCTTCCAAAAATAGCTTAGAAACTTTGCATCACGATCTGAAACTATGCTTTTTGGCACTCCATGAAGTCGCACAATGTCCCTAAAAAAGAGATCACAATATGGTTAGCATCATCTGTTTTCTTACAAGGAATAAAATGTGCCATTTTGGAAAATCTGTCTACGACCACGAAAATAGAATCCATACCACAATTTGACCTTGGTAATCCCACAATAAAGTCCATAGAAATATCAACCCAAGGTTCACTAGGAATTGGTAGAGGTGTATACAACCCATGAGGTAAAGATTTAGATTTTGCTTGCCTACATGTGATACACTTCTCACAAAATTTTACAACATCTCCTTTCATATGTGGCCAAAAGAAATGCTCCAACAAAACATCAAGTGTTTTCCTTACTCCAAAATGCCCCATTAGTCCCCCACCATGGGCTTCTTGGACTAATAATTCCCGCAATGAACAGTTAGGCACACATAACCGATTTACTCTAAATAGAAATCCCTTATGCCTATAAAACTTCCCAAATGCAGCATGCTCACAAACTTCAAATACATTTCCAAAGTCAGGATCTTTAGAATATAAATCTTTAATGTATTCAAATCCTAACAATTTAGTGTTCAAAGTAGAGAGCAAGGTATACCTTCGAGATAAAGCATCTGCAACAGTATTTTCCATACCTCGTTGTACTTGATCACATAAGGAAATGATTCAATGAACTCCACCCATTTCGCATGACGTCGATTCAACTTACTTTGACTCTTCAAGTGCTTCAATGACTCATGATCAGTGTGAATGACAAACTCTTTGGGCCACAAGTAATGCTGCCAAGTCTCTAAAGCCCTCACCAAAGCATACATCTCTTTGTCATAAGTGGGATAGTTCAAAGCTGCTCCACTCAATTTTTCACTAAAATAAGCAAGGGGTCGACTTTCTTGTATTAGCACAGCCCCAATACCTATTCCTGATGCATCACACTCAAATTCGAAAGTTTTAGCAAAGTTAGGTAATGCAAGTAATGGTGCAGAACTTAATTTCTCCTTAAGTGAGTTGAAAGCTAAATCCTGTTCAGTATTCCAATGAAATCCAACATTCTTTTTAACAATTTCTGTCAAGGGTGCGGCTAAAGTGCTAAAATTCTTGATAAACCTTCTGTAGAAACTTGCCAAACCATGGAAGCTACGTACCTCAGTTATTGTTTTTGGTGTTGGCCATTCACGAATAGCCTTAACCTTCTTCTCATCAACTGCTATTCCCTTAGCACTAACAATATAACCAAGAAACTCAATTTGATTAGTGCAAAAAGAACATTTTTGAAGGTTAGCATACAACTTTTCATTTCGCAAAACAATTAGAACATTTTGTAAATATTGTAGATGCTCCTCTAAATTTTTGCTATAAATCAAAATGTCATCAAAATATACTACAACAAAATTTCCAATAAAAGCACGCAAAATATGGTTCATTAACCTCATGAAAGTACTAGGGGCATTAGTAAGCCCAAATGGCATTACTAACCATTCATACAAACCATACCTTGTCTTAAATGCAGTTTTCCATTCGTCTCCCTCACGCATGCGAATTTGATGATAGCCCGACTTCAAATCAATTTTAGAGAAAATGCAAGAGCCGTGTAGTTCATCTAGCATATCATCTAATCTAGTAATAGGATGACGATACTTTACCGTAATCTTGTTGATAGCTCTACAATCAACGCACATTCTCCATGTTCCATCCTTCTTAGGTACTAGCAAAACGGGGACAGCACATGGACTCAAACTTTCTCGGACATACCCTTTTCTCATCAGCTCTTCAACTTGCCTTTGAAGTTCTTTTATCTCAGCAGGGTTACACCTATAGGCTAGCCGGTTAGGAATTGTGGCTCCGGGGATGAAATCAATTTGGTGCTCTATTCCTCTAAGTGGTGGCAATCCATCAGGAACCTCATCAGGAAATACATCATCAAATTCCTGCAAAAGAGATTTAACAACACTAGGCAAAATAGGGTTAAGATCATTAGTGTTAAAATCGGCCTCCTTGTACAAAAGTACAATCATCGGCTGTGAAGCATAAAACGCTCTCTTAACCTCTCTTTCATTTGCATAAAAGCTCCCTTTTTTACTCTCTTGCTCTTGAATTTCTTTTCCTCTTTCATTCTTTTTTCCACTCATCTCATCCTCACCTTTTCTTTTCTCACACTCTTTTTCTTTTCCATTCTTTTTCTTTTTCTCATTTTCTTTTTTCTCACACTCTTTTCTTTTTTCACTCTCATTTTTGATCCTCAATAAATCTTCATATACTTGTTTAGGAGTCAATGGTACAAGAGTTACATGTTTACCATGCATCATAAAAGAATACTTATTTTTAAACCCATCATGCATGACCTTCCTATCAAATTGCCATGGTCTTCTAAAAGTAGATGACTTGCATGCATTGGTACTACGTCACAAAGTATCTCATCATGATATCTACCAATGGAAAATGAAACCAACACTTGCTTGTTGACCTTGACTTCCCCGCAATCATTTAACCATTGTAGTTTGTAAGGTCTAGGATGCTTAGTGGTAGATAAGCATAATTTCTCAACCAAAATAGTACTAGCTACATTAGTGCAACTTCCCCCATCTATAATCATACTACATACCTTGTCTTTGATGTGGCAATGGGTATGAAATATGTTGTCTCGTTGTTCTTCATTATCTTCTTTCACTTGCACATTTAGAGCACGCCTAGTGACAAGGGCTTCACCTTCAACAGGATACTCTTCTTCACTTTCCAATAATCCGGGCAATACACTATCATCTTCGGACTCACTTTCAGTCTCGATATCACCATTATCTTTCAAAATCATAATTCTTTTGTTTGGGCATTGTGATGCGATATGTCCCCTTCCCAAGCACTTAAAGCATTTAATATCTCTATTTCTTGAAGGTTGGAGGGGTTCCTTTCCCTTGACCAATGGAGAGCTTGCATCTTTATTCTTTGAAAAATCGGGCTTTTTCTTTGATTCAACTTTATCTTCTCTTTTGTTCCAACTAGATTTCCAAGTTGACGAATGAGAACTTTGCCCCCCATGCTTGTTCGATCCCTTCTTTTTGAGTTGTCTTTCAACTTTCATGGACATATGCACCATGTCTTCAAGTTCCACATAATGTTGCAACTCCACTACATTTGCAATTTCTTGATTTAAACCTTGTAAAAATCGTGCCATGGTTGCTTCTCGGTCCTCCTCCACATTGGCTCGAATCATGGCAATTTCCATCTCTTTGTGGTATTCCTCCACAGTCTTGGATCCTTGTGTGAGACCTTGTAACCGTTGATACAAATCCCGATAGTAATGTGTTGGAATGAATCTCTTTCTCATAATAGTCTTCATCTCCTCCCAACTACCAACGGGTCTCTCTTTGTTTCTTCTCCTGCTTAGAATAATTTGATCCCACCAAATAATTGCATAATCAACAAATTCAACGGCAGCGAGTTTTACCTTCTTCTCTTCAGAATAGTTGTGACAATCAAATACTAATTCCACTTTCTTTTCCCATTCTAGATAAACTTCAGGATCACTTTTGCCTTGAAATGAAGGAATCCTCATCTTGATATTTCCCAAGTTTCTATCCACATGATCATTCATCCTTCCTCTTCTACCACCAACTCGAGCATGATCCGATCTGCCACTTGAAGCTCTATCATCAATGTCCTCAGATACATCATCATCATCATGGTCACCACGGTTATATGTTCTAGCACTGCGTGAAGGAACTCTACGACCTTGGCTATGTCGCAATCCGGCAATTACAGCATCTTATTTCTCTAATCTGTCCATAATCTGACTAAAACGAATTTCCATGCGTTCCAAGTGTTGTCTCAGAGCACGTTGATCAAGGGATTCTCTAGGTCTTGCGTCTTCTCCACTTGTCGCCATTGAATAACCTGTTTCACTCAAACACTCTAACTCACGAATGTTAGCTCTTAAAAGAACATGAACTTGGAATTGAGGCAAATACCTTGTAAGCGTTCGTTGACTATCAAAATTCCCAAGGGTGTTAGGACAAAAGAAGGGAATTAAAGATAAAAGTGCAAATTGCAGAATTGAAAACTTGAAATAAGTGCTGAAAGGAAATTCACCAATGATAGATCGGGGTTGGGATACCGGTCTAAGAACTCCCATGCCAAGGGAAAGAAATATGCTAAGGTAGCATATGATTATGGCAAGAAGGGGGAGTCCAAAAATGGCAAAGAGGTGCCATTTAAAGGAAAAAGAAATGACTTAATCAAAGACAAGGTGTCTAAGTTTAAGAGGATTGAGTTTGTAGGCCAAGAGTCACCGATGGAACACCGATGTGGCCTAGTGATGGTTGAGTCACCTAGGGAGGTGGCTAGGGCTAAGAGCTCAAGGGGGAGCTCTAGGAGCCTTTGGGATATATGGTGAATGGATCTTTGGAGGGTTCCTCCTAGAGGTCTAGTTGGACCATGGAGTGTGCCAAAGGAATTGGAGACTGACTTGAGTCTCAATTCTTGAGTTTTGGCACGGTGTTTTTGAGTTTCATGCATGGAAATATGACATTGAGGTCATATTGCATGAAAATTAGTTTTTGGTGTGTAATTGCCATGTAAATTAATGCTAGAGATGCATTGTGGGTCGGCATGGGTAGAAACATCAAGGGGAAACCAAAACTAGGACTTTTGGTTAAGGTTTGAGTGAACCTTTTTGCTAGTTTTTGGATTTTGTGACAAACTTGGGAATGGTGATAGATACATTTTGGAGTGTATTTTTCCCAAATAGATATGGGTACCTCAAACCTCTCCACAAAATTTGGGAATTTTTGGAGATTTGTGGAATTTCTGGCGCATTTCTGAATTTCGTCAGAAAGGCTGAAATTCTGGTTTTCAGAGTATCAGTCGACTGCCCTGCCCTGGGGGCAGTCGACTAGTCAAGGCTAATTGTTGTATCAGCAACTGGTTTTGGGTCCAAATGATGCAAAACAAGTGTATGGGGGGCTAGTACACATTGTGTATGGTCATTAGGGATTAAAAGAATCGATAATTTGGATATTGTTGGGTTCTTTTTTATGTTAGGCAAAGGGGGAGAAGTATTGGGTTTAAGTTGGGAAACCAAACTTACCTTTGCAAGAAACCCTAGGTTTAGGGGGAGCTAAGATTAAGGGAGAGTTTATTTGCTCCATTCTTGGCGTAAGGGGAACCTTGGAGAGGTTCTTAAAAAGCCTTTGTAAGTCCAATGTAGGGAGAGCTTGGGAGAAGCTTTATAAAGCCCGTTTTAGTGAGAAAATCCTAACATGGAGAGTTAGGTGTGTAAAAATCCTAGCTTGGAGGGCTAGGTGTAGAAATTCCTAACTTGGAGAGTTAGGTGTGAAAAGTCCTAGCTTCGAGGGCTAGGTGTGAAAATTCCTAACATGGAGGGTTAGGTGTGGGATTCCTTGGGATAGGATCCATTTTTGCATTGCATATGCATTCATTTAGCATTGTTTTTGCTATTAACTACTATCTTGTTTCCCTAACTTAAACGTATTGCCAAACATCAAAAAGGGGGAGATTGTTGAGGCAATCTGTGGTCCGGAGTGACCAAGTGTTTTGATGTTTGGGCAAAGGGTTTAAGTTAGGTTTACCCTTGTTATCTCATATGTGTATGTTGAGTGTGCAGGTTGTACAGGTTACACATATAGACTTGACTGGACGGTCTCAGTACGGTGAAGGATGGCATAGAGGCTTGCGTGTGCATCTAATGGACCTTGGAGAGCAGGGACGATGAGCTGATGGGCGCGAACTCCAAGGCATGCGTGAAGGATGGCATGGAGGCAAGCTGGATGCTTGCGTGCATCCGAGGGACGGGAGTCGACGATGAAGAGGGCGCGAAGGCAACAATCGAGGCTACTGAAGAGGAGGCAGTTGAGTCGTGAGGGTACGAGTGTTGTGTGATTGTACTCGAAAAATCCTAGGGTTCGAGTGCGGAGTGAAATGTACTCGGGAAAGGTAACCTTAGGTATGTGAGTAGACCAGTCGACTGGCCTGAGGGCAGTCGACTGATGAAACCCACAGAAGGGTCTCAGCCTAGGACCAGTCGACTGCCCCAGGGCAGTCGACTGGTAGCGAGGGTTTCAGCCCGAGTCCTATTTAAAGAGGACTTCGTGGTGGCTAAGATTCTTGACGAGTTTGGTCTTGGTTAAGGTCCAAACAGTAGTCTTTGTCCTCAACGGTTCTCAAGGTGTTGTGGTGAGGTTTCTCCACCCACAAGGAGCAACGAGAGCTAGCCGGAGGTTATCCGGGGAGTGATCCACAGACGGATTCTGGGATTAGTCACCCGGCCGGGGTGGATACCAAGTAAATCCTCTTTGTTAGCGTTGTTTGTTTCTTATTTGCTTTGCACATTATTGTTTTCGCTGTGCAACTAACAACGTAGGTGAAAAGATTCAAATCGATAAAGTGCTATTCACCCCCCGCTCTAGCACGCCAAAGATGATCCATCAAAAAACCCTAGGAAAAGCATGCATAATATACCCAAGACTTCTAGACCAAAGGATCATGACACTAATCTCAAAAAGGGAAGGAATGTGCCTAGGAAAATGGGTAGTCTAGGAATGTCCAATGCGGACATATGGACTCCAAAGTTAAAGTTCTAGAGGGGGAAAATCAAGCCTTGGGGGCAAGGCTTGACAAACTAGAAAAGACCCTAGAAAGATTCACGGTTGGATCAAAGGGTCTAGATATGGTGTTGGGTAGTATAAAACCCAACTATGATAGATCGGGTTTGGGATACCGGTCTAAGACCTCCAAGGCTAACAAAAAGAAGTATGCTGGGGAAGCATATAATCATGGCAAGAAGGAAAAGACCAAAAATGGCAAGGGGGTGTCATTTGAGGGTAGAAGGAACAACTTAACCAAAGACAAAGTGTCTAAGGTTAAGAGTCACCGGGAGCACACCGGTGTGGTCTAGTGTGGGTAGAGTCACCTAGGGAGGTGGCTAGGGCTCAGAACTCAAGGGGGAGCTCTAGGAGTCATTGGGGTCCATGGTAAATGGATCTCAAGAATTTCTTTCCTAGGAAATTGGGTGAATTGTGCCAAAAAGGGTTGGAAGACTTGGGTAAGTCTTAATCCTTGGTTTTGGCACATTAAAAAGAGAATTTTACGAGAAAAAGATGAAAATGAGGTTATAATTGATAAAATTAAGGTTTAATGGGCAAATACTACGTAATTCAGTGTTAGAAATGAATTATGATTAAGTATAAGAGATACATTAAGGAGAAGTCGAAATTAAAACTTTTGGGATGAGTTTAAATGATACATTTTAGAGAAAGTTGAGTTTCGTGCCAATCTTGGGATTTGGAGTACATTTATTTGGAAACATATTTTTCCCAAGTAGATATAGGATCCACAAATCTCCCCACGAAATTTAGATTTTTTTGGAAATTTATGGAATTATCTAGGCATTTCTGAAATTGAGCTAAAAACCTGAAATTCAGGTATCAGTCGACTGCCTAGGGGGCAGTCGACTGATCCGAGTGAATTCAGCCCTAGAAGCTCTCTATTCATTTTGGCAGTCGACTGCTATATGGGCAGTCGACTGATCAGTGAGAGTATGTAAAAAGGCCTATTAAATGATAAGAAATTACAAAATTAGAAGTATAGGAAAGGTTCATGAGAGTTTAGGCCATGATCTGATATGCTTAAAGATTCATTGGATGATTTTGAATGATAAGTGAAAGGATATGGAAGTTTCTCATGTTTATCTAAGGTTAAGAGATAAGGCGAATTTCATCATATAATGGACACATATGGAAATGAAAAGAATTGAGGACAATTTCTTGTGTAAATTGATAATGGTGAGAATCGGCAAACACAAGGAATCATGAATTGAGGTCAAAATTGATACAAAGTGTCCATCTTTAAGGAAATTAGAGGATTCTACCAAAGTCAAGCACATGTGTTTAAAGTTGTGTTGAGTTCTTGTTGGCACTAAGGATAAGATTGCTGGGGGCAATCCTTAATTGTGTCCAAGGGGGAAAGAACTTGGAAGTTGAGTTGGGTGTAACTTAACTTGGTCTTATGGTGTTAAGTTGGGTAGAACTTCACCTAGGAAAATTGAAAATTGGGAGAAGGCATAAGTTAAGGGGGAGGTTGCCTCCTTGTTTGCCTTAATTTTCATAAGAAATTTTTAGGTTTTGTGTCCAACTTGGGAACGGTGATAGATACATAGTGAAATGTATTTTTTCCAAGTAGGTATGGGTACCACAAACTTCTCCACGAAATTTGAGAATTTTTGGATATTTGTGGAATTTCTGGCACAATTCTAAAATTGGCCAGAAAGACTGAATTTCAGAGTATCAGTCGACTGCCAACAGGGGCAGTCAACTGCCCAGGGCTGATTTGTGTATCAGCAGCTGGTTTTGTGTCCAAACGATAAGAAACAAGTGTATGGGGGTTTAGTACACGTTGTTTATGATCGTTAGGAATTAAAAGAACCAATAATTGGGATATTATTGGGGTCTTTTTGATGTATGGCAAAGGGGGAGAAGTGTTGGGTTTAAGTGGGAAACCAAACACACCTTTGCTAGAAATCCTAGGTTTAGGGGGAGCTAAGATTAAGGGGGAGCATGGTTGCTCCATTCTTGCCGTAAGGGGAACCTTGGAGAGGTTCTTAAAAAGCCTTTGTAAGTCCAATGTAGGGAGAGCTTGAGAAAAACTTTAAAAAGCTCGTTTTGGTGGAAATTCCTAACTTTGGGAAGTTAGGTGTGTTGAAAAGTCCTAATTTGGAGGGTTAGGTGTGAAAAAGTCCTAACTTGGAGGGTTAGGTGTTGAAAAGTTCTAGCATGGAGGGTTAGGTGTGAAAATTCCTAACTTCGAGGGTTAGGTGTGGGATGCCTCGGGATAGGATCCATGCATGACATATGCATTGGCGGTGTAAGTCCAATATGGAGTCTTGGCAATGTAACTCTAGTTGTTTGTTTTAGCATGTTTTTTGCTATTGACTACTATTTTGCTTTCCCTAACTTAAATGTATTGTCAAACATCAAAAAGGGAGAGATTGTTGAGGCAATCTGTGGTCCGAAGTGACCAAGTATTTTGATGTTTGGGCAAAGGGTTTAATTTAGGTTTACCCTTGTGTTCTAATATGTGTATGTTGAGTGTGCAGGTTGTACAGGTTACACATATGGACTTGGCTGGACTGCCTCAGTACGGTGAAGGGTGGCATGGAGACAAGCTGGAGGCTTGTGTGCACCTGAGGGACCTTGGAGAGCAGGGACGATGAGCTGATGGGCGCGGACTTCGAGGCATGCGTGAAGGATGGCATCCGAGGCAAGCTGGAGGCTTGCGTGCATCCGAGGGACGGGAGCCAAAGACGAAGAGGGCGCGAAAGCAACAGTCGAGGCTGCGGAGGAGGAGTCAGTCGAGTCGTGAGGGTACGAGTGTTGTGTGATTGTACTCGGGAAAGTCCTAGGGTCAAGTGCTAAGAGAAGTGTACTCGGGAAGGGAAACCCTAGGTGTGTGAGTAGGGCAGTCGACTGCCATTTGGGCAGTCGACTGGTAAAACTCACAGAAAGGGTCTGCCACTGGACCAGTCGACTGCCCTGGGAGCAGTCGACTAGTAGCAACCAAAATTCGAACGTTAGGCGTGTAACGGTCGGATTTTGGTGGGGGCAGTCGACTAGTGGCGAGTTATCAGGCTAGGATTCTATTTAAAAAGGACTTCGGGGAGGCTGAGACGCTTGACGAATCTTGTCATGGTTAAAGGCAAGGTCTTTGTGCTCAGATGTTTACTTGGTGTTGTGGCGAGGTTTCTCCACCCACAAGGAGCGACGAGAGCTAGCCGGAGGTTATCCGTGGATTGATCCACCGACGGAATCTTGGATTAGTCACCGTCCGGGGTGGATACCAAGTAAATCAAGTTGTTAGCGTTGTTCTTTATTGTTAATTTTGTTTTATTATGTATTCCGCTGTGCAACTAACCGTGTAGGAAGAAAGGGGATCGAAAAATTACTATTCACCCCCCCTCTAGCAAACACAATCAATCGTACAATAACTAGTTGTGCGTGCTCAAGTAAGGGAGAAGAAAGGTGGAGAAGAAGATGAAGAAGTAGCTTCTTCTCTTCACCCTTACGCCCCGCGCCACCTAACCCTAGGAGAGAGGGAGAGGAAGAGAGAGAATGGGAGAGAGGCTAAGGGTTTGTTGTGTGTTGGATCTCCTTGGTTTCATGACACCATTGGGTATTTATAGGGCTACAATAGAGACCATGAGGACGAGTTGGGTCTTGGCCACCTAATGGATCAAGGCCCGGTCCATTAATGAAGATCCATTACACTAAAGGCTCTTCATTGAATTACCTCACCAACCCCCATATTTACATATGGGCTCCACCTATTATGAGTACAATTTGCTGCCCATGTTTAAGATATCGAATGTCCGTTGATTAATTTAAATTACTGACAATTTTAATTAATCTACATCTAACTCCTTGATTAGTACCACTCATCCTTATCATCATGTTGGACCAAGTCCACCTGCATGATTTAACCTTATGAGCTCATCAAGGGGGCATCATCATCCCGACTCACCAGGACATGGTTTCCGTCTATAATCAATAACACACCATGTAAATAATATTATTTCTCAATTTACCGGGCATATCGATTTAACAGAATAAATCTCGCCCATGGGTAAATCAAAGAAATCAATATTAAGTACATGTGCCCGTTATTATATCGGGATTCAGAGCATGCACTCTATAATAAATTGAGGTCTGATCCAATTATAAAATCAGTATAAAATGGATCACCTGTATGTTGATCTTGCTCAATGCACACAAAGTGCACTAGTATAATTCTATGGTCAAGATAAACCAACACCAAATTACACTACAACCATCTCGATGGTTTGTCCAATTCCATCTCAGTTGTGAGCCTCTACTTATACTCTACAAGGAACTGATAACATGATCTTCTGTGTGACACCACATACCATATTATCTATAGTGTAAAGTATTAGACAATATGCACATAATAATATAAACATGCAATCAGTGATCTTTTGATTCTCTTTCAAAATGTAGATGTCCATACAAAAAGGCAAGGCTTTTAGTATACATCCTAACAAGCAGCTCAACTATACGCAAAACTTAAGGAGCTAATTATGTAACTCAACAACCTCGAATAGTCGATAAGCAATCGAGACGCTCAAAAGTAAGCATTAAACGCCTTCCCAAGGTCCCCGAATTGGACTTCGATAATTAACACCTATTATATCTCTAAGGATCTTGAGGTAAGTACCTTAGAGCAACTCTTTTCAACTTTAGAACTTCATGAATCTCGATGTGTAAGAAAGAGTAAAGTAAACAACACCTAAGCACGTGAAGGATCCAACATGAAGAGGAATTTTCAGAAAATGAAGAAAACACGGCGTGCATGGTAAGGAAGTTGTCTAAATATTTTAAAGCTAAAAAATTTAATAAAGTCCAAAGTAAGAAGGTAAGGAAGATCCTCTGCTACAACTGCAACGAAGAGGGACACATGAAGGAAAACTATCCCAAATTGAAGAACAAAGGAAAAGGGGTAACAAGGCCTAAAGTCCACAACCTAAAGGCTACATGGGACGAATCCTTATCGGAGGATTCAGATCTCAAGGAACATGCGGGACATGCACTGATGGCTTCACAGTAGGAAGATGAAAGCATTGATAATGGGGGAGTCATGTTTGATGATAACTGTAACGAATGGGGAGCTTCTGGTTTCAGAAAGGATGTGGTAAGTGAGGTATGTCATCTACCTCCTGATTAATTATATTTTTGCATTAAGGAAATGACAAAATCTATGTGTAAATTGAAAAATAAGAATGTAAAATTAAAAAGGAAATTATCTTCTTCATGCCTATTAAAAATGTATGATAAATTGAGATTTGAAAATAAATATTTGAAAATTCAAATTGAAAATTTGAAAAACAACCATTCATGTTCGATATGTTTTCAAAATTAAAAAATTAGATATTATAGAAAACTTAACTTGTATTTCAAATTTCACAGGGGCCAAATAGTAACAATTCCCAAATCATATATTCCATCTAGGTTTCTGATAAATTCTGTTGGAAAAAATTTATATTGGGTCCCAAAATTTTTCTTAAACTTTTAGATTTTTTTATTTGTCAAGTAGGGATTTTTTCGTAATTAATTATTGACTTGTTGATATATTTTTTTATATTACTTGCAAAAAAATTAGTTTAAAATTTTTCAATAATAGAATTTGTTTTGTTCTATATATTAAAAAAATTTAGAAGTTTTAACAGATAAACAAATTTATTATGATTTTTAATTCAAATGTGTCCTCATCGTCGAGGACAGGCAAGTCCTCCTCCTTAAAGCGCCACAACCTCCTCCTGATTGCTGACTGCTTATCGAGGCATTTCCTCTTTAGCCTCCCCAATGATTTGAGCATCAGAATGTCGACCGAGGGGCCGATTTCTCCTCATTCTCTCTCGTCTCGATGATGACGATAGGTAGGTCGGCCTCCTGGGCGTCGGGTAGCTCCGAAGTCCCTTGGTCGGGAGATGGCTCAGTTGATGTTGATGCTTCTATCTGCTCCGGTGTCTCGTGCTCGCCGAGTTGCTCGGTAGTCTCCTCCGGAGTCTTGGTCAAGTCAGCCGGTGAGTTCTAGGGAGCTGGAGGAGGGGCCAAGGCATGCTCGTTGGCCTCCTCCCACTTGATGAGCCGGTTCATCGCCTGGGACAACATGACATCCTCTGTAATACACAAATAAGACAAAAACATCTGTTAGACTTTTGGGTTGAGCCCTGCTCGGTACATGAGTTCCTCACTCTGTACTAGCCCGGGGCGGCTAAATTCCATGCCAGACAAGAGGCTCCTGGCACGCTGATAGCCCGGGTCCTGTTGGAATTCTCCTACCTCGGGGGAGCTGGTAGGTTTTTCCTCCACCGAACGTGGCTAAAGGGATGTTGGATTAGGCGAATAAAAATAATCGTTCCTTCCATCCCTTATGGGAAGAAGGAAAACCGCCTAAGAACTTTTGGCTGGGGCGTGCCGTAAAACTAAATGCCCCTCGGGAACCAGTTGAAATAAAGAAAAAATGGATGAAATGGGGGGTCAGGGGGATGTCAAAGAGTTTGAAAATGATAAACGCCCCGCCTATCTGGGCTAAGGCATTGGAGGTCATCTGATGGAGGGGAATGTCAAAATATAAGGAAATGCTCATGAAGAAAGGCGGGAGAGGGAAACGAAACCCTAACTCTACCTGCCCTAGGAAGAAAGTAAAGAATTCTAAGGGGGGTTCTATGGGTGATTGATCCACCCTAGGGATTTCTACCTCCATTTCGGCCGGAATGCCATAAGCCTCGCAGGTAGCTCGGAGGGTTTCCGATTTAACCCTAGAAGAAGTTGACTCATACCACTCTTACTGGTATCCCTTCTCCGAGGTCTCTTTCCTACTTTGATCCTTCTTGCTCTCCTTACCCATAACCTCTAAGGAAGGAGGCGAAAGGGAAGAGAAGACTTACACGTTGGGAAGGATCCTTAGAATGAGAAGACGAGAATGAAGCCTACAAATGCTGCTAGTCGATGATGCCAGAAGGCGGACGGAGGTTTTCGCCTACCCTTTTTATAGGGAGGAAGCCGCCCTAGTGCATACAATGGGGGCAAGGCACGTGGATGGTGATGAGAGTCCATCTCGAGGCATCACCGCCTTCGAGGCTACCGTTTGATATGGCCTTGCAACGCGTATCACCGGGAGATTGCGAAGGAAGAATTCTTAACACGTGGCAAAGGCACATTCACGTAGGGGTTTTATCGCCATTAAGAGACTCCATGTGCCTTTCAATGGAGGATAGACAGCTATCATTGCTGCGCCTAAGCTTTTTGGACTAATTCCAAAGGATTGCCTCAGGCCAGGGGACGAATATTTTGATTCGTCGGACCCTACGAGCTGCCAATGAAGAAGTAATGGATATATGGACCCACCAGTGCATAGCTTCCCTTCATTGCACCACTGGTCTAATTAGTCAGCCACACTTCCTTCGATTAGACTTGAAGGAAGGGACTTATGATGGGGTTGAGCATCCCAGGGCTGACAAGTGGAACAAGGAAGCTATGTGTCTGGGTCCATCGAGTTCAAATGCCTAGCTCGGATTCACGAGGTCAGGTCGGGCCTTAGACTCCCAAGATCACCTTGGGAGAGCAGACTCCCGAGACCACCTCGGAAGGGCAGACTCCCGATACCACCTCGGGAGAGCAGACTCCCAAGACCACCTGGGAAGGGTAGATCCCCGAGACTAATTCGGAATGGTATATGCCCGAGACCTCCCCGGGAAGACAGGCTCCCGAGGTCCTTCCAGGGGAGGAGAATCCCGAGACCACCTCTGGAAAGCAGATCCCTGAGTCCCTCTCGAGAGAGTAGAGCCCGAAAAGTCATATACCCGATAGCCCGATTCCAATTACCGTTCCCCTTTCTTGTTCAAGAAAGTTGACAGATAATTATTGTCCTTTATATGCGACAATTAAGGTTGTAATATTCGCTAGAGTCATTGCCTAAGAGTTATCAAGTAACTGACAAATAGGGAACATGGAGGAGAACGTGGAGATACGTGCGACCAAGCCTCCAGGTATAAAAGGTACTTCAACCCATAGGTAAAGGGGGGTACGCTCTCTAAACTCACATCTGTCTCCTTGATTTTCCTCCTATAAGCAACTGGAATTCTGACTTGAGCATTGGAGTGGGCTCCGCCGGAAAATCTCCGATGTGTTCCCATTAACGCTCGTGTTAATCTTGCAGGGTATGATTTACTTCCTCTCATCATCATCCTCGTGGGCGAGAGTCTAGTGACTCGTCATCCGCATCAAATCCTTTCGGAACAGCCTTGAAATGGAGATCAATCATTTACAAGAGATTAGCTAACACTACTTAATAGGTTTCTCCCTATCCCGTGTTAGGAAGTGCTTAGCGTAATCTAGAGATGTATGACAAGGGGGCCCTTAGTGACAAAGGGTTACTTTTAACCAGACTCTCTAAGTTACTTACTTAATGAGTGTAGATTTGATACCTTTTTATCCTTGTTTTTATGCTCATTCACTAGATTTTATCGATTCTTATTTACGTTGTTATGCCCCTGCTTAATTTTTATCAACATATTTTCTTCCTCGAGTTTAGAGATATGCTCTTCTCTTATTTTCTTTGTCAAAAAGTGATTCGGAAAGAAACGAACACGAGAAGGACCGAGATGGGAGTCAAAGGACTTCATGAGACTAGGCCATACTGTTGATGCAGTCTGACCTGATTGTTGTTTTGGTGTTGACACTGATTTAAGTTTAGGTGAATAAGATAAGTTCGGCATAAGTCCTGGTCGGGGACTGGGCACGAATTCCGGTGAGTGAAGCCGGGTGACGGAAACCCCGGTGAGTGAAGCGGGGTCCCGGTGAGTGAAGTCGGGCGACGTTAACCCCGGTGAGTGAAGCCGGGTCCCGGTGAGTCAAGCTGGGTGATGGAAATCTCGGTGAGTGAAGCTAGGTGACGGAAACTCCGGTAAGTGAAGCGGGGTCCCGGTGAGTGAATTCGGGTGACGGAAACCCCGGTGAGTGAAGTCGGGTCCCGGTGATTGAAGCCGGGTAACGGAAACCCCGATGAGTGAAGCCGGGTCCTAGCGAGTGAAGTTAGGTGAAGGAAATCCCGGTAAGTGAAGCCGGGTCCTAGCGAGTGAAGCTAGGTGACGGAAACCCCGGTAAGTGAAGCCGGGTCCTAGTGAGTGAAGCTAGGTCGAACAAAGTCCCGATGAGTGAAGTTGGGCATGAAGTCTTGGTCCGGGGGACTGAGCATGAGTCGGCCAAGTGGCTGGATCGGTCTGGAGTCCGATCAGAAGTTGGCACCAGTTCCCTTTTTAATAGATCGGTCTGGCGACCGATCCAGGGAGTCTGCTCATTCACCAGAATGATCAGAAAGAGAACAGAAACATTCTGTATGGTTTCTGATCATTTTGGTGAACGATCAGAGAGAGATCAGTAGGGTCTGGAGAAAACCCTGATCGGTCAAGGTGACCGATCAGGGTCCTCCTGGACCGATCAGGATGTGATAAGCACCTTGGAATGGATCGCCTTGAAATTCAGATGTAGGGAAGGATATTGACGCCACACTCAAGAAAGATGAGAGGGTGAGTGATAAGTCATGGGGGTTTCGATCGCCACAAGTTGCCTTGATAAGATCACGATTAGTTCTTTGCCTAAGAACCAAAGGAAGCTCTCACAATAGAGAAAACTATGATTTCATTCAAACTTAACATGCCTTGGCCATACAAGAGTTCTCCTATATATAGACTTAGTGGAGGTTGAAACATTAACCTCTACCACACTTCCCACTAAGCACTAATTATGCATCATTATCATGCATGCATGCATGCATGATGTTTATTTCCCACAATTCCCTAATACTAGCTTAGGAACTCCCAAAAGTATTAAAAACCCACCAAAAGACATCAAAAATAACTTCAGAAAATTCCCCCAAAAATACCCACGAAAATTGGACACTTGTAGCCCTTGAATGCATCTTGGATCATGTGGTTTTGGGCCTTCAAGTTTTGTCTTCATGTGGGCTCAATTTCACTTTCAATTTGAAGGAATGTGATCCATTTAGTTGTTGCCTCCATTGTGCATTGATCCTTCTTCTCCTTGAGCTCCATTATTAAGCCTTCCAAAGCTTGCTTCATTCTCTTAGTCTTGGATCTTGTCATGGGTCCTCCAATTCCTTTCAATGCCTCTTCCTCTATGGCTTTGTCTTGTAAGCTTGTATCCCCTCCTTGGTCCACATCAGGATGGGTCCTGATCGGTCAAGAGGTGATCTGATCGGTCACTTGGACTGATCAGGGCATAACCTGATAGGTCAAGTGACCGATCAGGTTAGGGAGCTTGTGGGTTGTGGCTTGAAATCCCCGTGAGAGGGTGGATCGGTCTGGTGATCGATCCTCAATCTCTGATCGGTCAAGGTGACCGATCAGCTTGTTACTAGATCGATCAGGAAGTGACATGATCCGTCAGAAGGGTAATTGATCGGTTAGAGTGACCGATCAGTGTCTGATAACTTTAATTTGAATCGTTGTCAGACGTCTGATTTCGCTTTGATCTCGTTTTGATACCTGTTGATTTCTTTTTGATTTGCTGTGCTAATCCTCTGATGAGTATGCAGGTGATACAAGGATGACACAAACCAAGAAGGAGGGTCAATTGACGACTTTCGCTTCGGTCAGGTTTCAACAGCTTCTGGCGCGGGCTGGCAACTGTCTGGCGGAGCTGGCGACTGACCTGAGGCTCGGCTGAAGAGGTTTCAGTGGACTGAGCCCAGTAGAGGTCAGTGGTGACGGAGCTGTGTTCAGAGGTTGTAGACGAGCCTGGTGATGAGCTGGTTGCAGACTCGCGATGACCTGGTGATGAGCAGAGGCTTAAGAAGAAGTTGGCGAAGCAGAGCAGCGGAAGAACGGACTGAAAACAAGCGATGTGCTTTGCTGGGTTGTTTAGCTCTCTGTATAGTCTTCTTGCTTGAGCGTTTCTGCTACATCTGTGTGAGCTATCCTTCTTGTTGTCTCGTGCGCTTAACTGTTATTCTACCGAGACGGTTGTGGAGAGGTTACTCCACCGAGAAGGAGAAGATTCTTATCCGGAGTTCCGAGGCTTGATCTGCCAGCGATTAAGGGATCGCCCACCTCACGGGTACTCCAAGGAGTAGGGGCAAGTTATCCTCGAACCTTGTACATCTCTGAGTTAGCGTCTGTTGTTCTTTCTATTTTTATGTTTGTATTGTTTGTGTTTCTGCTTTTGTGTCTTCCGCTGCTAATCTCAAGTGCAGAAACAAAAAGAAGCCGAAGTTTAAGTGTCTGGCTATTCACACCCCCCCTCTCTAGCCATCCAAGGTCTAACAAGTGGTATCAGAGGCTGGGGCTCTTTCCAACGGTCTAACACCCGAGAGCATAACAAGAATGGCTATGAGGGAAGGCTTCAGCACCAACAGACCTCCATTTTTCGATGGAGCTGACTTCCAATACTGGAGGTGAAGGATGGAATACTATCTGAAGGCAAATATTGGTATGTGGTTCTCTGTGAAGGAGGGTTTCATCTCTCTAAAAGATGCTGAGGGAAAAGAGTTGGACTCATCAAAATGGTCAACCGAGCAAACCCGAAAGGGAGAAGCTGATGCGAAGGCTGTGGTCACCTTGCAGTGTGGGATGACCAAGGAGCAGCTGATCAAAGTTGGTCCCTTCACCAGCGCTAAGGATCTGTGGAACAAACTTATTGAACTCCATGAAGGAACCAGAGATTCCCGGATAGCCAAGAGGGATATTTTTTTAGTCAACCAACTCCAAAACCTCACCATGAAGGAGTCTGAAACGGTAAGTGAACACCATGGCCGATTCAAAGAAATACTTAATGGTTTACATTCCATCGATGAGAAGGTCGAGAATCGCGACCTTGTAAGGTACGTACTAAAATCCTTTCCTAGGAATGCTTTGTGGTCATCCATGGTGAATGCCTACAAGGTATCCAAGGACTTGTCTATTGTTAAGATAGATGACTTATTTTGGGAAATGGAATTACACGAGATCGCTAACCAAAGCCCAAAGGAGAAGGATGTGGCTTTTGTGGTAGGGGACAGAAGAAAGAAGAAGAAGGAGAAGAAGAAAGAAAAGGAGGAGGAGAAGAACACCCGTCACATGACCTTCATGGCAATAGAAGATTCAAATGAAGAAAGTAGTGATGAATCGAGGGACTTCTCAACCACGGCTTCATCATCTTCGGATGATGAAGGGGTAATCTCTCTCGAGTTAGATAAATGTTATAGAACAATACCATGCTTAACCAACTTGCTTAAAAAATCTAAGAACAAGATTAAATCATTGAAATTGGAAGTAGAAAATTTGAAAACCTCTAAGGATGATAACATAGATGATTTGCACGTTAAGGTTCTTGAGGATGAGAACAAGGGCCTAAAGAGTGAAGTTGAAAAACTCAAGAATGAGAAGATTTCAACTAGCTCTAAAACATTAGATATGATTCTTAATTCTCAAAGAGCGGTCTATAACAAGATCTTTGAGAGAGATAGTTTAGGTTACCGACCTAAGGAACCTAGCTTCATGTCATTAATGTCTAGAACCCAAGTTAGATCACAAAATCTTCTAGGGTTCAAAAAGTTAGAAAGAAAATGATTAAGGCATAGATGCCAAAATCATGCATTGAAGGTTATTTAGGACCCAAGGTGTGGGTACCTAAATTATCTACATTTCGAATTGTATTGGCATTGATTGAGGGGGAGCATCTATCAACATGGGTTGTTGATAATTGGTGCTTCAAACACATGGCCATTCCTAGTTAGGGATGTGCTTACCATTTCCTCCACTTAATGGATAACCATTTACTACCTGTGAGGAATGGTTCTTTTTCATCTCGAATTTAGATGATTGGAGTTAAGTAAATGGAAATCATAAACTCCATACACAATATAGATACATGGAAAATTTTTCCCATTTACTCTATTTATTGGTGTCACTGGAAAATTTTCTCATTTGTATGTGTATACATTTGGGACTATGATTTTTCAAGATTACTCCAATCTAATTAGGTCTATGGTAAAGAAAAATGAACTTGATATAAGTTTGGAACTATGAATTTTCCGATCCAATCTATGAATTATCAATAGAATGGAGAATTAGGATTCTGGACTTGATACAAACTTGGGATTATGAATTATCAAATTTGATCCAATCTTGATGAATTATCAATAAAATTGAGAATTAGGTCTATGGTTAAGACAAACATAGATCTATGGATTATCAAAATAGTTTGGAGCAAACATGTTATAAACATACTTGGAACATACAGATACGAATCTGATTATTCCAAGAACATACTTGGAACTAATACTAATTTAATACAAAACTGTTTTGAACATTTTAAATCCATAAGGACTCTTGATCCTTGATGAGGAATAAATTCTAGACAGATACATGAAAACTTTTTCCCATTTACTCTATTCTCAATACAAATACTTGAGAATTGGGACTTTATGGCTTAGACAAAGCCATTTTTGGGATTCAAATCATGTTTCAGAGATTTTTCTGAAATTGTTAATGCAGCCTGATATCAGAGTTTCAGAACTCATCTGAAATCTGATCGGTCCACAAACCGATCAGGCCTCATCCTGAATGGTCAATGTGACCGATCAGAGCTCTCTCTGATCGACTCACAGACTGATGAGCTCTGACTTATGACCATTAATTGACATTGTCTTTTGATTCCTTACTTCATATGAAACATATACGTGTTTTACCATGATATAATTATGTATATGTTTTCATATGCAATTCAACACTTACCTTTCGTTATTTTGGGTTTGGGGAGAGACCCTCGTTTAAGAGGGAGCTGTTTAAACTTCATAACCAGACCCTTTTCGGTGTTTGACAAAGGGAGAGAGAATGGTTGATTAAGTTTAGGTCTTATTATAAATTTATTTTATGTAGGGGGAGGACTTTGATTCCCTTGCAATAGTAAAATTGATTTCATTTGACTTCTGATACCTAAACTTAGAATCGGGTTGTCAAACAACAAAAAGGGGAGATTGTTGATGCAGTCTGACCTGATTATTGTTTTGGTGTTGACACCGATTTAAGTTTAGGTGAGTAAGATAAGTTCGACTTAAGTCTTGGTTGGGGACTGGGCACGAATTCTGGTGAGTGAAGTTGGGTGACGGAAACTCCGGTGAGTGAAGCAGGGTGACGGAAACTCCGGTGAGTGAAGCCGGGTCCTAGAGAGAGAAGCTAGGTGAAGGAAATCTCGGTGAGTGAAACCGGGCCCTAGCGAGTGAAGCTAGGTGACGAAAACCCCGGTGAGTGAAGCCGGGTCCTAGCAAGTGAAGCTAGGTGATGGAAACCCTGGTGAGTGAAGTCGGGTCCTAGTGAGTGAAGCTAGGTCGAACAAAGTCCTGGTGAGTGAAACTGGGCATGAAGTCTTGGTCCGGGGGACGGAGCATGAGTCAGCCAAGTGGCTGGATCGGTCTGGAGTCCGATCGAAAGTTGGCACCAGTTCCCTTGTTAATAGATCGGTCTGGTGACCGATCCAGGGAGTCTGATCGTTCTGGTGAATGATCAGAAAGAGAATAGAAACATTCTGTATGGTTTCTGATCGTTCTGGTGGACGATCAGAGAGAGATCAGTAGGGTCTGGAGAAAACCCTAATCGGTCAAGGTGACCGATTAGGGTCCTCCTCGACCAATCAGGATGGATCCTGATCGGTCCAGAGGTGATCTGATCGGTCACTTGGACCGATCAGGGCATAACCTGATCGGTCAGGTGACCGATCAGGTTAGGGAGCTTGTGGGTTGTGGCTTGAAATCCCCGTGACCGATCCCCAATCTTTGATCGGTCAAGGTGACCGATCAGATTGTTACTGGATCGATCAGGAAGGGACCTGATCGGTCAGAAGGGTAACTAATCGGTCAGAGTGACCGATCAATGTCTGATAACTTTAATTTGAATCGTTGTCAGACGTCTGATTTCGCTCTGATCTCGTTCTGATACATGTAGATTTCTTTTTGATTTGTTGTGCTAATCCTCTGATGAGTATGCAGGTGATAGAAGGATGACACAAACCAAGAAGGAGGGTCAATTGGCGACGTTCGCTTCGGTCAGGTTTGTTTGTTTTCCATTCGCAGGTTTCAACAGCTTCTGGCGCGGGCTGGCAACTGTCTGGCGGAGCTGGCGACTGACCTGAGGCTCGGCTGAAGAGGTTTCAGTGGACTGAGCCCAGTAGAGGTCAGTGGTGACGGAGCTATGTTTAGAGGTTGCAGACGCACCTGGTGATGAGCTGGTTGCAGACGCGCGATGACCTGGTGATGAGCAGAGGCTTAAGAAGAAGCTGGCGAAGCAGAGCAGCGGAAGAACGGACAGAAAACAAGCGAAGTGTTTTGCTGGGCTGTTTAGCTCTCTGTATAGTCTTCTTGCTTGAGCGTTTCTGCTACATCTGTGTGAGCTATCCTTCATGTTGTCTCGTGCGCTTAACTGTTATTCTATTGAGACGGTTGTGGAGAGGTTACTCCACCGAGAAGGAGAAGATTCTTATCCGGAGTTAAGGGGCTTGATCTGTCGATGATCAAGGGATCGCCCACCTCACGGGCACGCCAAGGAGTAGGGGCAAGTTATCCCCAACCTTGTACATCTCTGAGTTAGCGTTTGTTGTTCTTTCTATTTTTATGTTTGTATTGTTTGTGTTTCTGTCTTTGTGTCTTCCGCTGCTAATCTCAAGTGCAGAAACAAAAAGAAGCCGAAGTTTAAGTGTCTGGCTATTCACACCCCCCCCTCTCTAGCCATCCAAGGTCCAACACATACCCCCTAGCACGACTCTTGCAACATCCAGGAGGAGGTCGTTACCCCTAGCATGGTCGTGCAGTCAACCACAGTTGGGTTGTGACCCATGGCACGGTCTGTACCCCCGTTTCTAACCACGGGCACGGCCAGGTCATACCAAATAGCATAACCCATGCCACCTTAGCCAAAAGTGGCATGGCTAGGCCTTGCCACCCTGGCATGGCCATGCCTAGTGATAACATCTCATAAGTGCATGAGAATGTCGTCAAGTAATAAAAAGATATCATATCCATAAGGACTGATGTGGCATGCACTAGGAGTTCGCAAATAGAATTACCTAGACTAGCCGGGAGTGTGAGCGATTGCAAGCTTAAAGAAGAGAGTTAAGCACTAGAGAGAGAGAGAAAGGGAGAGAGAGAGTGAGCTAGAGAAGAAGAATGAGGAAGGCTGTGTGGGAGAAATGTTCTAGGATTTAGGTTTCATTGTGTTTGTCTTTGGTATCCTACGGATAGCTAGTATCTTAGTCTCTATGTCATGATACAATGGGTAGCCTAACTAGATTACTAGTATGAGTAGCTACTTCACACTGGAGTGCCTCCCTATTGGCTATCAAATTCCATTAGATAGAGAGGGTAACTTGGAATGTCCGGTTAAAGAATTTTCCTTGTCACTGGGGTTCCCTGGACATATGATTCTAAGCTACATGAGTAATCTCCTAACGCGGGATTAGGAAACACCTATTGAATAGGGATTAGGTTTATCCTTCTGTGGATACGGTCTCCAAGTCAAGGTAATGCTTAAGGTTGTGCTGTTGAAAGGATACCTTTCTCACGGAAGGCTCCCCAGGCATACAATCTTGAGCATCTCCCTTTAATGGAGATCAATTCACACAATTCATGCAACAATCATGCATGTATTTAAGAGATCTAAACACAAAATATTCATAGAGACATTTCATCAAACAAGAAATGTGTCAAAACATGTCATCAACATAAGATACATGTGAATCTATAGAAATATCACCAAATACATGGGGAGAGAAAATCAAAGACACAAAGAAAAGCAATCTATACCCAATAAAAAAGAAGGGGAAGAAGAAAAGCTTGTCCTTGGAGCGTGGAACCAATCTCTTGCCTCGTAGGGAGAAGGATGATGGAGATCGTCTCAGATCATTGGAAAATATGAAGGTGGCCTCTCTAGGGTCCCCCCAAGCGAGAAACCCCTTTCCCCAAGCTAAGGAGCGGAGACCCAAAGCCAAAATACCCAAACTAGTGTTGTCTTGGCCCTTTTATACCTCTCCCAAACATTTCCAGATCTGTCGTCGTATATGACTTCGACAAATTGGATTTTTCACCCCTTAGATCTGGTTTTCTCATACTTCACTTTGAACCAAATTATCTACATTTTGATATAAAGAACAGCTCGAAACTCCAATCAAGTAGGATGTTATGGCCATTTTACTATTACCCTATAGTGCTGCATGAAATTGACACGGCCGTGCGAATCAGCATGATCAGACCATGCGAATTTCATCCAAAATCTCATATCATGAAGCTATTTTCTCAGGTTTATATCTTCATAAAAGTTGTAAATCTTGAAGTTCTCTTGAATTTTATATAAAGAACAGCTCTATACTCCAATCGAGCAGAAAGTTATAGAGATGTTACTTTTGCTCTGCAGTGCTATCTAGAATTTGACATGATCGTGCCTATAAGGCACGACCATGCCATGTAACACTCTTTAAATATGGGAAATAAATTTGACTGTGTTCCTTGGCTTATCCTTGTCATATTGAAGAAATTTGGTTTCATTTTGATATCGTTTAGACTTCCATTTGGTCCAAGGAACACAGGTGAGTCGAATGGATTCTACATTGAGCACTTGTTGAGGCACGGGTCGTTCCTAGGTTGCATGGCTAGGTCATGCCTCCTACGGCACCAGGGGCACGAGAGCAAGGCATAGATGCAAGGTAAAGTCGTGCCATGGAGGCACGGGCATGTCGTTCCTGTCTCGGTGAGTCCAACACGGTCAAGGCACTGGGGCGTGGTGGATAGCATGACTCGGTCGTGCCAGTTGGGGCGAGGCCCGCATGGGCTGTAGGGATCTCTCGGCAACATAAACAAAAAAACGCAGCGGAAACAAGATCCCTCGAGCTATCCATGCGAAAGAAAACTCGTACAAAGCTGATCTACAACTACTTATCTTATAGGGATTTACCTTTGATGCGTGCCCTTTCGTTTATCCCGCTCGTCCAAGGTACGCCAGATCTCTTGCACGTTCAAGCGTTCGTGCCTCTATGCGTATCCACACGAACACAATCTCTCGACTTCGTAGAAGAACTACCTTAGTTGTGCTAGCAACTTGAGGTAGTTCGCAGAGACACCAAGAACCCCAAAATAGGGTTTCGGCCAAACAGGGAGAAGAGGAGGAAGAGAGGAAGGGAAAAAGACTTAGCTTCATCCAAAATGACAAGAAAACTCTTTTATACTCATCCCATGAATATAAAGAGTTTTTGTCCCTTTAGCTTCCCTTCATTAAAGCCAATAAAGAGCATATCTTCTCATGTGGCTCTTCAACTTCTCTTCATTCAATGAAGAGAATCTTTTCATCCTCCACTATTATTAATTTATTAAATATTTTAATTAATTAATATCTCATCCAAATATGGTTAAGTCTAATCTAAATGAGTCTAACTCAAATTAGACCTTAATCTCATAATCCAATTGAATTCACTTGAGTCTAACTCAATCAATCCAATTCGGATCAAATCTTAGTCAAACTAAGATCAATTAATCTCCGAAGCATCGTGCCCTTAGTGTGTGACCCAATAGGTTCTTGTAACGTTAGCAATGTGTCTAAACCGCTTTAGACACATAAGCAATGAGCGGCATCTAGCAATGCATCATTGCTACCCAAGTAACAAGAAAGTCAAGATCCGACCTAACCTCCGTGACTATGACAATGACCTTGTCCTTCTATCCTCGATATCTAAATTGACCAATGAGACATAGACTGTGTCATCCTCGATCAATCATTGTATTTCTTGATCCCCAAGTAGACTTATTCAAAACAAATGAGCTCAATATCTCATATTGACTCATTTGAGCATTGTCATACATTTTAGCAGTCCTACTGGATCAAGGGGCCCACAGATATCACTCCCGTCATATGGGAGGGATAGATCCCATCTACATCACTCACATCCCTTCGCACAACTCATTATATACCCAGTGATCGCCTTTATAGTCCACCCTGTTACGGGTGACGTTTGACGATACCAAAGTATATAACTCTTTATGTAGGGAACCGTAGTGACTTCAGGTCTAAGGACTATT
This sequence comes from Boesenbergia rotunda, assembly GCA_024364735.1. Taxonomy (NCBI): domain Eukaryota; kingdom Viridiplantae; phylum Streptophyta; class Magnoliopsida; order Zingiberales; family Zingiberaceae; genus Boesenbergia; species Boesenbergia rotunda. The sequence continues at coordinate 64,684 of JAGFNQ010000917.1, forward strand.
CATTCTAATAGTCACATGAGACAGTTTATGACACTCATATAAACTTTCTTATGGCAGGTTAATTCAGTACACATTCTCTAATGTATACCCATATGTCAACTTGATATCACATATCTAAGACTTGTGAGCTCAAGTCATCAATTGACCTACATGCTAGTCTCCATGCATTAATATTGTCCTTGAATATTAATGCTTGACTAGGAATGGTTAGTGTAGTGTTCTCGACATCATCTCACTATCGATTCAACCAATCAATATGATGTAGATAAGAACCTACTACCCAAGGACATTATTATACTTAGTTATTTGGCATAAGTATAAAGTAAGTATAATAACCAAACATGCCCTTATTAATGATAGAATATGATATAAAAAGTCCTTAGTCAATCATCACATAATTGGCTCTAGGGCTTCTACTAACATGGGTCATGCTAATTGGCACAGCCTAGTCGTGCGGGTTGTACCAAGTGAGGCACGACCGTGTTAGGGGGCACGACCGTGGCATGTGGGGCGTCCAAGCCCCCTCACGCCCTTGTGGAACCACACGGCCTAGCTGTGTGGCTGGCTACATTCGGCTCTGACACGACTTCCATTCCGTTTTGCTTCAGTTTCGCTCCATTTCACTCCAAATCACTCCCTAATGTGAAAATAGAAAAAAAAAAAAAAAAGTAGGTCTCCGAACTAGAATTAGGAAATATACTAGTAAAAGCTTAGAAAGGAGCATAATAACATAAATATGAATCAATAGAAACAAATGAATAAGCATGAAAATTAAGGATAAAAAGATAACAAATCTATGTTCATCACGCTCCTAGACTTGAACATATGCTTATCCTCAAGCAAACACTCCGCATGTTAATAATATAGCTTAACTCTATCAAACGCTTTCATTGATGAGCATGGTATCAAAACTAGTTTGAACATAGCCTAAGTAGAAGTTCTCCATGCTTGGTGCAATGAGTAGTCATATTTTATCAAGTGTCAATCTTAATGCATAGTCAAATCGTCATCCAACTAGTTTCCTTATAGTCCCGACGATAGACACTTACCTACCATACACTTGGTTCATTTCTTTCAAACTGCTCATGGTCTCAAAGGCGTACTCGAATCAAGGGAACCTAGCATTCATTTCCCCAGTAACCTAACTAGGATTCAAAGAGGCAAATTACTAGTTTCCACTCACGAAACAGTTTTTTATCACTTATTCAATTCAAATGATTTTTTATTTCATTTTTTTTGTTGGAGTGTTTTAAGAGTGTAGCACTACTCAACTTCTAGTTCTAATCTATACAAACAAAATAGGATTTGATTTTCCGAATGAGCTTTAATGATCCGAGTCACATCCAGAAATCAAAATGCCAAAATGTAGTTTAAAAGATCACCATCGGACACAAGTTCTAGCAAATTCTATGAATCATGACTATTTATCAAGTATCAACTTTTCAAAAATAGGCAAAGTGGAGAGAGATCCTAAAACTAGGCTAAGCTCAAATGTCTCAATAAAGTAATGCTCACTTCATGCTAATGAAGATAGAGAAAAATCATTCACTCAACATACTAGCATAAATAACTAATAACATATATAAAAAAGAGTGCATGAGCATCTACTTGAAAACAAGACCAGTAATATGCATAATGATGACACTAGGAACAACTTTATAATACAAAAAGAAATGGAACATAAACTAACTATTGCCCAACATACATACCCCCCCCCCCCCCCCCCCCCCGCGACTAAAATTCGAGAATAGAGGAGATTTTAAGGTGAAGGATGTTGCTAAGCGGTACGCCTGAGAATCTCTTCGTATCCTTCTCATCACCCTTCTACCTTGTATCGACACTCTTCCTTGGCCTTGAATAAGAAAACCAATTTCCTTGAATTCTACATAAAGGAGATTGGAAAAGAAGATTGGGAAAGAAAACCAAGTGGGGGTTAGGCTTTAGGAAAAAGGAAGAAGAGAAAGACTCAAACAAATAATAAGAAAGAACTTGAGTTGCCTCCCAAGGAGCACTTGTTTAAGGTCATTAGCTCGACCCCTTATTGGCTTCACCTAAATCTCACCCTTGGAGGATTACGATATTTTAAAACCCTCTTACTAAGGGTTCTAAGTCTCTCAAAAAATATGCTCTTCTTCAAAGGGACGCACGTTGCACGCTCTTAATATTTTATAATATTTATTAGCAGCGTGCATTTTTTGCATGCCATTATTACATATGTATAATAAGTATTAACAGTGCACTCCGTATGCCGTTAATATTAAATTTTAACAACGCACATTATACGTCGTAGAAAAATTTATTGATAGCATACTTTTTTTGCACGTTGTCATTTGTATAAATATTATACTATCTCCAATGCACATAATTGGGCATGCCATAAAAGTTATTATTAATGGCATGCTTTTACCGCGCGTCGTTGATGTTGCACTGTGGAAAGTAGTATTTTTTGTAGTGAGATATCAAATATTATAGTTTTATTTATTTATTTATTCATTTATTCATTCATTTATTTATTACCATGATCGCCTAAATATTGATTTGTTATTTGTAGATGCACAAAGACTCAACAAATTGTAAAGAGAATAGAAACAGAGAAAAGAAGAGAGATAACAAAATAACTTTCTTGATTTAATAATTTATCCATGAGGTATTCTATCGAATTTAGATATCCATTCACTTCGATATAAATAGTAGCTATCTGTTCTTCCACCGCGAGAGGGTCTGATTGGGATTGTTTAAGCAACTCGCATAATAGTTGACCTCTTGCCAATTGATTCTGAGTAGTTTTATCGAGATCAGAAGCAAATTGTGCAAAGGCTTCTAACTCCACAAATTGCGCTAGTTCCAATTTTAATTTGTCGGCTACTTGTTTCATGGCTTTAATTTGAGATGCGGATCCTACTCTAGAAACAGAAATATTGACATTAATAGTCTTAAGATGCTCATTAAAATAAAAAATTAATAAAGTGTTAATTAACTATTTATAATGAAACTAATAATTAACAGATTAATAAAGAAAAAGTCTAATCTAATAATTAATATATATAAATTTTATTTGATTTGATTAAAAATCTTATTAAATAATTATTCTCTTTTACCCCCTGACAAATTCAACGGGTGATTTTGACATTGAGTGTGCTTATTAGCCTATTGAAACAGTGTATGGATAATGACTTAGTGAAGGTATCAACAATTTGATCCTCTGTAGAAATATAAAAAACTGATAATTATTGAGTCGCCACGTGTTTTTGAATAAAATGAAAATCAATTTTCACATGTTTTGTACGAACATAAAAGTCTGGATTTATTGTGAGATATGTGACTTTAATATTATCACACCAAATGTTTGGTGTAATATTTGAAATAAGATGAAGTTCAAAAAGAAGTGATTGAAGTTAATAATTTCAAATGTTGCATTTGTTATAACTTTATATTCAGTTTCAGTGCTTGAACGAAATACTGTAGATTGCTTTTTCGAATTCCATGAGATAAGATTTCATCCAAGAAATAATGCATATCCACTAGTAGAGCGCCTATCTTCTGGAGAGCTTGCCCAATCCGCATCACTATATGCATGTAAATCTCATGATGACTGTCGATATAAAAGAACACCATGTAGAATAGTACCTTTAAGATAACGAAGTATTCTTTTTACACCTTCCAGTTTTGTTCAGTAGGAGCATGCATGAACTGACAAAAATAATTTATTGTAAAGGTAATATCAGGTCGTGTGATAGTGACATATTGTAAAGCTCTAACAATGCGTCAATAAATCTGGGGATCAGACATAGCAGAAGAAGGTGCAAAGAAATTAGGAATAGCAATTGGTGTAGAGACCGAACATGCGCCATCCATTTTAGCTCTTTGAAGAAGCTTAGTAATATATTTACTTTGAGAGAGGAGACAATCTTCTTCATGTGGAATAAGTTCAATACCAAGGAAAAAACGAGCATTACCCATATCTTGAATAGGAAATTCTTGATTGAAATTACTTAATAGAGTTGTAATGACCTTTTGATCATTGTCGGTTATTAAAATGTCATCCGCATAAATGAGAAAAAATATCATAGATCCGTCATTATATTTATAGAATAGAAGAATCAATCTTTGATCCAGAAAATCCTTGAGTTTGCAACCAGTCTGATAATCTATGAAGCCATGCACGAGGAGCTTGCCGAAGACCATAAATGAATTTCTTTAGCTAACAAGCATGAGTTGAAAATTATGGATGGATAAATCAGTGGTTATTCCATAAATATTGTTTCTTCAAGATTTCCATGAAGGAATGCATTAGAAATGTCTAACTGTCGTACAGGCCAACTAGAATTAACAGTTATTGATAACAATAGTAGGACAGATGTAATTTTAATGACCGGGCTAAAGGTGTTATTGAAGTCGATACCTAGTTCTTGATTAAATCCTTGGCTACAAGTTGAGCTTTATACCATTTAAGAGAACCATCAACTCAATACTTAAGGCGAAATACCCATTTAGAGCCCACAATATTCATAGAAAAGTGTGTGAAACTAGATTCCATGTTCTATTGCAAAGAAGTGCATCAAATTTTGTTGTTTGCTTAAGAAAAACAAGTTGTTTCAACAAATTTTGAAAAGACCACTAGAGCTTTTGGAGGAGGATATTGAGTTGTCTTTGATGGACAATGTGCATAAATGTCGTTTAAGGGAAGCATGCGATGAGGAGCATTATCATCTGAATCACTTGTTGATGGCGACAAGAAAGTAGGCTGATATGGTGATTTTGATGATAGGCTTATATTATTTGAGGATCCAAAACTATAAAACATATTATTTTCGACTGGTGAGACTTCTGAGATTGGAGCAACAATTTTAGGTGATTCTGATGGTATAGGGAAGTTGTTAGAGATCTCTGGAGCAAGACCTAGTATGTCATCACTTTTGACAAAGTTAGGTAGCATCAAGAAGGTGTCACCTATATCTGAAGGAGAGATTAAAGAAACTGCTGAAAAGGAGAATAGATTCATCAAAAGTAACATATCATGAAATATATATCCGTTATGTTGTTATGTACAAGCATCGATACCATGGTGTTAATTGCTATAACCGAGAAAAACACATTGTAGTGAATGAGAATCAAGTTTGTGTTTAGAATAGAGGCGTAAACATGGATAATATGCGCAACCAAAGATTCAAAGAAAGGTATAGTCAGGAGTTTGATTATAAAGTTTTTTCAAAGGATACTTATGAGTGAGCAATGGGGTAAGAAATCGATTTATGAGATATACTATAGTACAAATAGCTTCATCCCAGAATTTATGCGGAACCGATGCATGATGAAGAAAAGCTAAGGCAGTTTCAACTATATATCCATGTTTTTTCTCAACAGAGTCATTTTGCTTTGGAGTGTGAGGGCAAAAGACTCGATAAACAATTCCACAAGAGGCAAGATGACGATGAAGAGCATAATATTCTCCTCCCCAATTAGAATGAAGAGAGAATATTTTACTATTAAAATATCGTTCAATTTGGTTTTGAAGATGACAGAATATGTCTAATAAATCAAAGTTTCTTTTCATTGGATAAAGTCAAGTATATTTACTAAAATGATCAATGAAGATAACATGATATAGGAAACCTTGGTCAGACAAGATAGGTGTAGGGTCTCAAACATCAGAATCAATTATTTTAAGTGAAAAATTGAAAACATGATCACATGAAGAGAAAAGTAACTTATGACTTTTAGATTCCATGCATACCTGACATGAATAAGATGGAAAGGAAGTAAAGGAAGTACGTGAATCATACCTATTTATAATCGACTAAACTATACGAAGGGAAGGATGGCGAAGTCGAGCATGCCAAGCTAGTTTATTTGTGTGTTCACCAATAAAAGCTTTCATTAAAGAATTTTGAAGATAACAAAGGTCATTTTTTTATTCCCCCATGAAACACAATGGTATTTGTTCCTCTATCTTTTATAAGATAATGATTATGATAAATTTCAAAAAAGTCATTGTTATTAAGGTAAAACTAACGTGCGGAGAGTAAGTTTATAGTAATAGATGAAACATGAAAAATATCGCACATGTGAAAAGTACGATTGGATAAATGGATGTATGAGTTTTCAAGATTAGTAATTTGCAAACCTGAGCCACCACCTACTTGTACCGTATCTAAACTAGTGTATGGTAGTGCTTCTATAAACAATATTGTAATTTAATGTGATATGATGAGTTGCTCCAATATCAATATACAATTTAGTAGAATTTTTTTTTAAAGTTTACCATGAATAGATACAGATGAGAAAACTTTAGCATAAACTTGTGGAGTAGTTGATTGCCTTAAAGTTCAAGACCGCCAATAAAATTTGAATCAAATTGTCTAGGACATTGAATTCCAATATGTCCAATTTGGAGACAAATTTGACATCTTTTTAAGGCTAAAGGACCACCAATGAAGGTTTTGTCGAGTCTTTTAGGATATTGAATACCAATATATCCAATTTGAAGATAAATTTAACATCTCCAAATATCTGATATCAATAATAAAAGCAACAAAAACAACACAAGTTGATGTTGTTATATCTGGCTTCTTATTGAAAAAAATTGCAAGAGTAGAACAGAAAAGGCAAAACACTAGTCGAATGGTGATTGAGACCAAGGCCAAAGGCATAGAGGTTATTCCTCTTCTCCCCTACTATCTCGTCATGAGTTGGCAGGTGATAGAAACGAGAAAGGTGGGTGGCAAGCAATAAATCGAAGAGGAAGAGACAAGGTACTTAAAAAATTTCTCTTCGAAGAAAAAAATTAATGGTGAGAGCAAGCGTCATATGGAGAAGAAGAAAGACTTTGCATAAAAAAAAATGGCTCGTAAAGCAAGAAGAGCTATAATTATGATACCATGTAAAGAGAATAAAAATAGAGAAAAGAAGAAAGGTAACAAAATACTTTTATTAAATAATTTATCCACGAGATATACAATTTATAAAAATCTTAATATACTTAGTCAAATAAAAAATTAATAAAGAAACTTTTAATTATCATATTTATAAAGAAACTGTCAATTATCATATTATTAAAGAAAATGATCTAATCTAATAATTAACAGATATAAATTTGATTTGACTTGGTCAAAAAATTTATTAAATAATTATTCTCTTTTATAAATTGCCCACGTGAAAGAAATCGTTGACCCAACAATTCGAGGCACCTTTGCTCTTGACTCCATAAGAATCGTGATTGAAATAGCCCTTAAATGCGTTTCAAAAGATCTAAACTAGTTGCCGTAGATCGATGAAGTCCTCTGGAATCTGCAGTACGCGTTGCAGATTTAGGATGGCTGAGCCATCAACGAGAATCTAAGAATCCAAGAATAGTTCTTAATCTCGAATCATTGTGCCTCCACATCATTATTGAGACTTTTACTCCTCTGCTCATTTGGTAGATTTGCATTTGTATCATGTGGTGCCATTCAAGGTAATGGAGTACTAGAATGCATGAAATAATTATGTTTAAATGCAATCATCTGCTCCCTGAAATAAATCTTTGCTTATTTAGGACATCCATATTTATTTAAATAACATGTCACACGTATTTATTATATTAATATCTTCTTTTTATTCCACACATTCATATTTACTTTAACATTAATATTAGTTATTTACGAATCTCACTATCCATTTATCCGTTTTTATTCTATATATTTAAAATTTATTTTTGTAATTTTTGACTTTTTATATAAAATCAACTCATTAATAATGTTCAATCAGAATTGAATACAGTTAATATGCTAATGTTAAAGTACTCATCCATATGGATTTATAATATCATTTGAGCAATAATAGGGAGAGTGAAAATGAAAAGTGAAAACCATAGTGAATGATGTGGCATGACGTGGTACTTTACATGCACACATCCGATTATCGCTTGGACACCATCAGCGGCCTTCGGCCGCCGCCTCGAATCAAACTATACCCTGGGAGGCACAATAAATCGTCGGAGATCGTACATATAAGATGTCACATCATTCACTATGATTTTCAGTCTCCTATTTTCACTCTCACAATCATTATTCATATCATTTAGGTGTTATAATAGTCACGTATTAACATCAAGGATGATGTTAACGAATCGGCAATTAACGAATAACAAAATTGTAGATTTAACTAATCAATTTGTTATATATAAGCTTAAATAGGTTTAGCCATATCTAAATCTGATATATTTTAAAATCTAAGTTCAGAAATTTATAAAGAGTAATGAATGATAAGGAAAGTGAAAATGAAAAACTGAAAATTATAGTGAATGATGTGGCATGACGTAACATGATATGACATTTTATATGCACACGTCCGATTATCGTTTGGACATCATCGACGGCCTTCGGTCGCCGTCCCGAATCAAACTATATCCTAGGGGGCATGGTGAACCCGTCGGAGATCGTGTATATAAAGTATCACATCATTCACTATAATTTTCACTCTTCCATTTTTACTCTCTCAATCAGTATTCATTTATAAAATATGTACGTTATGCGTATAAAAATGTAATCTACATTTAAACTTTATTATTTGGGTCTATTTGTTCCACAGATTTAGCTACTTGGTCACTAGATAGAGAGGGAGAGAGAGATTACAATGGGCTGCATGTGAATGTGAGCCAGCTGGTTAGTTACTTGGCGCTGTCAATTGCCATTTCTCTTGGAGTCATTTTTTAATATACATATTCTAATTTTTTTAAATATACACGTACTTTAATTTGGTAAAGTGTAGAAAACTCCTCAATAGCCATTTGATCTTTACATACATTTCTCACATAAGTTTTTCTTTATATTTACTCCCTGATGGATTGAGTATAAAAGAGTGAAAACTGAGTATACATCAGTGAAAACTGTGTATAAAAGAATGAAACTTGAGTATAAAAGAATGAAAATTGAGTACATGGGTTATTGATGTGGTGGATGCAACTTTACATACTCAATTTTTTAATTTTTATACTCAACTTCTTCAAATAATACTTACCAAACTGTCTTGTTAATCTCATCAAGGACTGCATACAAAGAAAAATTTGTGTGAGGATTACATGCAAAGTTAGACTTAGTATGTGGGAAGTTTATGAAAATTTATCCTTAATTTATAATAAATCTTGAACATTATTAATTTGACACATACATGGAATAATATTTTTATATAAATATTTAGATTATAAAAATATCAGTATATTATTGATTAATATTAATATTAAGAGTACATTTAATAATTAATAATTATGCATTTATAATAATGGCTTTAATTATTTTATTGGATTTATTCTTTTCTTGATGATGGCCGTGATTCCATTCTTCATCCGAAGCATGGCCGAGTTCTTGGGCTCCACTCCGGCGCTGTCCAGCACTTGCACCTCGAAGTTCCACAGCACGGAGGCGACCACCGTTTTGATCTGCATCAGCCCCACGTCCTTCCCCGCGCAACTCCTCGGCCCGCAGTTGAAGGCCATGAACTTGTGCGCCGGCACGTGCCGCACCCTCCCCTCCGCCGTTATCCACCTCTCCGGCTTGAACTCCATGCAGTCCTTCCCCCACACCGCCTCCATCCGCCCCATCGCGTACACGCTCACCACTATCTTCTGCCCCGCAGCCACCCTCGCACCACTCGGCAACACGTCGTCCTTCAGCGCCGTCTTCTCTTCGAACGGCACCGGGGGGAAGATGCGCAGAGTCTCGCACACCGCCCCGTGCAGGTAAACCATCCTATTCAGCTCCTCCGAGCTGAAGGTAGTCGATGAGTTTTCGGTCGACCGGAACCTGCTCAGCTCCTGCAGGATCTTTGTCTGCACCTTGGGGTTGTTGTGGAGCAGGAAAAAGAACCAAGAGAGACTGATGGAGAAGGCGTCTCTCCCTGCGATCATCAAGAATAGCACGTTGTCGCGCAAAAACTTTTCGGTGTCTAATTCCACTTTATCCTTGATCTCCTCTACCACCTCCATGTAGGACGCAAGAAGATCGGCCTTTGGAATCTTTGTTTTAATTTCCTCCCTCTTTTTCAATATTATTCGGCTTATGTTCTTGTCGATGACTTTCCGGGCATTGGACATTTTCTTCTCAGTGCCGACGTTGAGCCATTTCATCACCTTCCACCAGCTCTTGGGCACGGTGTGGCGGAAGAACAGCGCCTCCCACGCATCGTCGATGGCCGAGGAGAAGGGGATGGCCGGAAATTGTAGCGAGAGGCTGCCAGGGTCGTCTCCGAAGACCATGCTGCAAGTGACGTCGAAGGAAAGCCTAGTGAACATTTCCTGGAGCTCTACTACCTCTTCGCGCTCGCACTTGTATTGGAGAAGTGGGACTAACACCTTCTCGGCCTTCTCCCTGGTGGTGCCGATGACGAAGGTACGGAAACCACGGTCGCCGATGATGGCGTTGGCGATCTTGCGCTGGAACTTCCAGGAGTCGCCGTCTACGCTTAATAGGGCGTGGCCCAGGATGTCGAAGACCTCGCGGAACTGGTCGCCCTTGGGGTAGTTATCGAAGTTGGCGTTGAGGATGTGGTGGACGTTATCGGGGTCGCAGGTCAGCAACAGGTCGGCGCCGAGGAACCAGGGGCCACGGAACATCTCGGTGCAGCTGATGCGGCTGAAAAGGTATGCAAGGTAGTCGTGAATACGGGAGAAGTTGATGACCATAGCCGGAAGCATGCCGATGAACGGCCAGTTAATCGGCAAGGCAGAGGGACGGCGGCGGTTGACGTAGAACAAACAGAAGGAGTAGGCAAGTGCCACGATGATCTCAGGGTTGTCCCGCAGAAGGCCAAAGAGGGCATCGAGCGGCCAGGACTCCAGCGCCATTGATAGAATTAAAACTGTGGCTAAAGATGTGGGATATTGCGTTGTAAGGTGCCTGTATAAGTAGATGCTTTGGCCGTGGACTCCGAATTCCGAAATAAAATAAAATAATAATTCCGTGCGGTCAAATTGGCCATGTTGTCCTAACTGCCCCTCCATCCGTATTCATTATCTATCTAATATGATAGCGTTCCTTCAACAAAGTGATTAAAACGGTTGGTTATCGTATGTTGTCTCATGATTAGATATGATCTTTTATAAAGGAAAAAAAAAGTATATCAAACGATTTTTTATATCAGTCAAAAATTAATTTTAAAGTTTATTAAAGTAATTATTTATACAAATACTAACTGAAGTACCATGTGACATGTCATGATTATACCTAGTTAATCTCAATTTATAATTACTGATTCAACGATCGAACTTGTAAGGCCATCTCAAAATTACTCGAAAATTACTTGAGACCATAGGCAGAGAAAAAAATAAGGAAAAGTTTTCATAAACTCCTCAATCTCAAACTCACCTTTGCATGTAATCCTCATTCGAAAATTTTTTTACATGCAGTCCCTGATGGGATTGACAATACAGTTTTGTCAGCATTATTTGAAGAAAGTTGAATATAAAAGTTAGAAATTTGAATATGTAAGGTTGCATCCACCACGTCAAGAAACTGTATACTCAAATTTTCTAAATTAATACTTAATCACAAATAATTTATACTTAAATCTTTATAATGTATACTCAATTTTTACTCTTTTATACTCAATCCATCAGGAAGTGAATGTAAAGAATTTATCAAATGGAGAGTACATACAAAGATCAATTTAGGATTGGGGAGTTTTTAACAATTTAAAATAATTAGATCTTTAATGTTTTTTTTTAAAAATATTCCTCACTGTTTTTCATTTGAATTTCTGACCGGCAACGTTTAATTTTTTTTTAATTAAAATATTAATTTTTAAAAATAGATTTTATATAAAATTTAATTTTTTAACTTTTGTTATGCCAAAATATTAATTAAATTTTTATTTTCAAATTTTAATAATAAATTTTTTTTGTAATCGATAAAATTGTTAAATTATTTAATCTTCTAATAAAAATTCGATTTGTTTTTTTATTTAAATTGTAAATTATATTATTTTCTGATTTTTGATTTTGGATATTAGTAATAAATCTATCAAATACACATTTTGAGATAAAATCAACTCTTTTATTTTTCATATGTTTTGTATATTCAGAATCATATTTTTTTATAGACATATTTATACATAAATAATAATAAAAAGAAAAATATAAGTCTATGCAATTTTATTAAAATAAAATTACTTAAAATTAAAGAAAAAACCTAATTTATACTGTATAATTTTAATTTGATGATATTTCAAAGTTCGATTATTACCTACACAAAAATGATAAAAATAAATAAATATCAAATTTTATAATAATTTTAGATTAGCCGTCCACTTTGCATTTGTATAAATAAAAAAAATCCAATTCAAGATCTTATTTCTTATAGAGAAAAAAGAAAAGAGATTATCGACGAAAAAGAAGGGAATCTGATTTTTCTTTGAGAATATCACCAAAGGGTTCGAGAAGGAGATTAGAAAAAAAAAATAGAGTAGAATAAGATTAGATCAGAACTACTGAACGACTAGGGTTTGATCAAGTTACAAAAAATATTGAAAAAACAAAATGAAAAATAATAAAATTTTATTTGAAATGGTGAAAGGGAATGAAATTAAATGCAATTAAAACAAAAGCAATTAAATGCGCAATTAATTAGGGAATGAAATACAATTAATAAAGAAGTAAATTAATACGAAAATGATAATCGAAGTTAATAATCTAAATGAACATTGCTAAATAACTAGAATCTAGCCACCTAGAATACTTTATTTTTTATTAATTATAAAATTATTATTAAATAAATCTAAGTCACAACATATTTTATAAGTCAATCTATTTACTTTTTATTTATTTTCATACTAAATTATATTCTTTTCTATTTATTTTCATATTAAATTATTTTTTAAACTTAAAAAAATTATTTATATTCCTCTGTTGGATCTAATATTGAGTTTCAAGTATCTAGGATGGAAGAAGTCCAAGGAAATGTTAAGGACCGGATATTTGGCATGAAGATCCGGAGTAGGAAGATCTAGGCAAGAAGTCCAAGGAAAGGTCGGGGACCAGATACTTGACATTAAGACCCGAAGATGAGGGATCTCTAAGCAAGAAGTCCAAGAAATGATCGAAAACTGAATTCTTGGCATGATAACCCAGAGATGAGGAAACTCCCGACATGAAATCCAGAAAACAAGAGGTTTTTTTGGCATGAGGTAAGTGAGGTAATTGGTTTCAATTAGAATTCCATATCTAAGTGTATCAATCGATTGGTGAATCGATTCAAAGATATTTTGTGCGATAACAGAATGCTCTCTAATTGATTAGTCAATCGATTAGGAAGGTGTCAATTGATTCGTGAATCAATTCAGAGACATTCTGTGCGAAAACATGATGCTCCTTGATCGATTGATCAATCAATTGGGAAGGTGGTAAGGTACCAATCGATCAATGGATTGACTCAGAGACATTCTAGCGAAAACAGAATGCTCCCTAATCGATTAGTTGATCGATTTGGAGACATTTTGTCCGAGAACAGAATGTTGGTGCAATCGATCCAAGTTTGATCGGGTAGATCATTGATTTTAATGTGTGTGTCAATATGATTAAGTTAGGATGTGTATTTGAGTGTGCAGGTTTGCAGGATACACATAGACTTAGTTGGGCGTCTTTGGGTCTGGTGAATATGGCATGGGGAGACGAGTCGTGGGCTTGCATGCATCTGCGGGACCGTGGACAAAGCAGGAACGATGAGCCGAGGGAAGTGAATTTCGAGGCATACACGAAGGATGACATGGGGAGACGAGCCATGGGCTTGCATGCATCTGAGGGACGAGAGCCAAAGTCGAAGAAGACCTAAAGGCAACAGGTCGAGGCTGTTAGATGAAGAGTCAGCTAAGTCGTGAGGATTCGAGTGCTGAGAGAATTGTACTCGGGAATAGAAACCTTAGGTGACAGTCGACTGATGCTTGGATCAGTCGACTGATGAAGAGTACAGAAAAATCAGTCGACTAATCTTGTGATTAGTCGACTGTGTCAATTAGAATTCCGTCAGGCTGTGACATTCGAATTCGCGAGGAACAGTCAACTAGTATTAGCACCAGTCAACTGGTAACAGTCAAAACAGTATCGAATACTATTAAGAGGGCTCGTTTTTTGCTGTTTCTTCTTGGCGAAACAAGCTTGGGTAAAGCCTGTTAGTAGACTACAAGTGCTCAGAAGTTATCAAGGGATTGTGGCGAGGTTTCTCCAACCACAGGAGTGACAAGAGCTAGCCGGAGGTGTTCCGGGGAGTCATCCACCGACGGATCGGGATCGTCCACCTTACGGACAGTCGTGGAGTAGGAGTATCATCTCCAAAACACGTAAAGGTTTGGTGTTAGCATTGTTTTAGGTTATTGTTTTTAGTTTTCCGCTTGCGCTTGCTAACACGTGTAGGAAAAGAAAGTCGAAAAGTAGCTATTCACCCCCCTCTAGCTAAACGTCAAGGTCCCAACAAGTGATATCAGAGGGAGGTTCACTTGTCTACGGACTAGCCGCCGAGAGAGCAAAAAGCTAGAGGAAATGACAATTGAAGAAAGATTAGGGAACGATATCAATGTTCCACCTCCCTGTGACCGCGAGAGTTTCGAGTATTGGAGGATGCGGACAAAGACTTGATTCGACATGGATTGGGATCTTAGGATCGCACTCAAAGAACTATTTGAAGTTCCGAGAGATAAACATGGGAAAAAGTTCCGACCAAGATATTGGACCAAGGAGCAACAAATCCAATCAAAGACAAACGAAAAGGTAATTTCAATATTACTTAATATTTTACCTAATGATATAATTAGTGGTGTAGGTGAATATAAAAATGTACACGAATTATAGAGCAAGACATTAGTGCTTCATGAAAACCCTACACAAGCTCAAGTAGTGGAAGAATCTAAGGAAATGAGCTCAATGGTCCAAAAAGAGGAAAAGGATCAATCGGATGAAGAAAGAAGCTCAACATCCAAAGAGGAGGAAAAAGAGGAAAAAAGTTCATCCATCTCCTCAAGTGAAGTGGCACAAGAAAGTGAAGAATCATCTACTTCATCAAAGGGGGAAGAAGAGGTCTCCACTTCAAGGATTGAGGGGAAAAAGAGACCATCCTCGATACAGGAGCAAGAAGAAGCATCTGCCTCCACCAAAACAAAGTCAAAAGATCACATTATTTGTTTTGGATGCAACAAGAAGGGACACTACAAGGACAAATGTTCATTAGGTAAAAAGGAGGTAAACCCTAAACCCAAGTCAATTTATTTAAAATATAACATGGGTTGTAGGGAAAAGAAAGAGAAGAAGCACATTAGGTGTTTCACATGTGGTGAGCTAGGACACTACCACATCAAATGCACAAGGAAAGGAGAATTCAAGAAATTAGAGCATTTGAGGAAGTGGGAGAAGAAAGAGAAAGAAAAACTCACATCAAGGGGGAGCTACAAGAGTAAGGGAGGTAATCACTAACTTTAAGCATGTTTCAAATTCCTTTATGTGGTAAAAATAATGAAAATTGTTTATCTATGCATAATTTTGGTTTTAAATATCATGATAAAAATAGGGTTAATATTGTATGTCAAAATCCTAGGAAATTCATGTATCATGATAAACCTAGAATCTTTAGACCTAAGAACCAAGACATTAATCCAAAGAAAGGGAGACACATGCCTAGACAAATGGGTAGATCTAGAAATGTCCAAGGTGTAGGACCGATGCACGTGAGAGGGGGGGGGGTGAATCACGTAACTTTTAAAACTTTCATTTTAAAATCAGAGTCGATAGAAAATCGTACGATGCTTTGAAAAACGTGCGCGGCGGAAGAATTAAAACGAAACACGAAAGCGAAAAATAATAAAAAATAAGCGATGAGTTTTACTTCGTTCGGAGCCTTCGGTGACTCCTACTCGAAGGCCCAGGCTCCTTGAACCTTTCTTGTGGGCAATCCACTAAAATTCTCTACCGGTAAACTCCCGGTAGAGCGATTCGAATACAAGATTAGGCGGAAGTGTAACAACCCTACACTTCCCCCTTAAATAATTTCAGTGCAGACAAAACAAACAAAAATGCATTACCCAACACTTAAGATTATCTGAGCAGCTTGGGTGTTGGGAGCGATCTTCCGGCAGCAGTCGGGCAGCGTCGAGTCAAAGCACAAGCTGCAGCAGAGGAGCGTGGAACCCAGAGAGCGCCAAAGCTTGAACCAGATTTAAAAAAATATCAATCTTTAGAGGGCTCGCTTGCTTCTTTTTATAGTGCCTCGAGCTGCCAATATTCAATCCGATGCATGATCTTCTCAGCCCAAACTTTATCCATCAGCAAGCTATTCTTAAATAATTTAAAAATAGCTAATTAAATTAAGATAAGAATGATTTAGAGTTAATTAAAAATGCTCCACTTAAATTAAGATAAGAATGCTCCACTTAAATTGAAAAAATAATTTAAATAAAGTTAGCATGCTATTCTTTGGAATAATCCAAAGAATATAACGTTTTTATCCTTTGCTCCACTTAAATAAAAAATAATTTAAATAAAGTTAGCAAGCTATTTTTTTGGAATAATTCAAAGAAGATAACGTTTCTATCCTTTGCTCCACTTAAATTAAAAAAATAATTTAAAGTTTAAACTCTCGTACAGAATAACATTTTATCATTAGTAGGAGTAATTTTATTCTCAAACAAAATAAGAAATACGAATAATGTAAATGAGAGTTTATCCTCCACCGAGGCTTTAGATGAGGAATAATTTTGTAAAATTTACTTACAAAATCTAATTAGTTCACATATCAAATAAAACCTGTAAAATAGAGTTAATGCAATGGACTAAGATAAGAATATTTTTAGAGTTAATTAGACCCCGTCCAAACCTGGATAAGGATCTAACTAGGACTCAACCGAGATCACCAAAATGGGCTTAAGTTGGACCGCGCCTACAATAGGACCCGTCCTCACTGGTTCGCTCCTCTAGTGACTTACCTTACTTACCTTGTGCAGCTCTACTCAACTTCTTAACCCACCAGGTCTTCCCGCCAGGGCTCAACCACCCTTGTCTTTTTGCCAATTTTCAATCAACTTGGGCTTCAGCCAGTTGTCAGGCCTCGCGAACCCAACTGGACTTCCCACCAGGAGTCAACCACCCTGGACTTCAGCCTGGTGTTAGGTCCTAAGTCTTTCAACCCTGCACACTTAGTAAAGAGGTCAAAACCAAAAGCAAGCCTAACTTTAACCTATTTATCATTCATCAAAACTTAAGTTTAACTATTAGTGAAAATTGCACCAACAATCTCCCCCTTTTTGATGCAATGACAACCTGGGTTAAAGTTGAAAAATACCAGATAAAGCAATGAGTCCAAAAAATGAATATGCAAATGACATGCTCTAAGATCAGGAATTTTTAATTTTCTAGCTTAACCCTTAAACTCTCCCCCTTTGGCATTTATCAAAACAAAGAAATAATATGTGCGCAAGCATTAGAAATAAAACACACATTCAAGTAATATGCCAGCCAAGTAAAAAAAATCTTTAAGTATTTGGAAAAAAAATTCTTATCACGCATTTTTAGGATAGGTGAACAATGATTTTAAGGATAGGTGAACCAATATTTTTAAAAATAATTTATTTTCTAACATATTCGAAAGAGCATAAAAAGTGAAAGATTTTAACTCATGCTCCCCTTGAATCAAGTAAGAATTTTAGCCCTTTTTAGGTGTCTAACCTTAGTTACTAGCTAACTATCTAGATGATAGTAGTGTTCACTGGGTTAGTCAAGTCAAGTAATAATGTCTAGCTCATATTTTAATTCATGACTACTTGACTTGATCACTGTAATGTGGGTATTTTACGCCCAGACTTAATGTGATGCACAGATTTAAGCATTCTGAAGTCCAGGCAAAGTCCTATGCATCTCACAATCGTTCTATGTTTTGCAAGCACAAACAAGTTATCCTTAATGTGTTTTGTGAGATGCGGCTACCTAAATCTATAGGTACATGCAGTTTTAGGGATCAAACTTAGGCCAAGTCCACCAAATTTTATTTAAATGAAAGTTTGAAATACTAAAATTAAGCCAATTAAACCAAGAATCAAAGTAATTAAGCTAATTATCAAACAGAATATGCGAGCTGATTGTTCAAAAGAAGTAAGTGTGATCAGGTCAGTTCTAGAACACACATTCCTATTAACCTTCTTAAGTTACTAAATTCAGATTCAGGGAGTGGTTTAGTAAATATATCAGCTAGGTTAGCCTTAGATTCAACATGGTTAAGTTCAATTTCTCCTTTATTAACATGATCTCTGACAAAATGATGTTTAATTTCTATATGTTTGGTCCTAGAGTGGTGGACTGGGTTTTTGGTTAGATTAATTGAACTTAGATTATCTATAAAGATTTTGCTTAAAATCTAAGTTAAAGTCTTTTAACGTATGCATCATCCAAAGTAATTGGGCTACACACTCACCCATGGCTATGTATTCAGCTTCAGTGGTGGATAGGGCAATGCAGTGTTGTTTTCTACTGAACCAACTAACTAGTGAGGGCCCTAGAAGTTGGCATCCATCACTGGTACTTTTCCTATATAATTTACAGCCAGCATAATCTGAGTCAGAAAATCCAATAAGTTCAAATTGGGCTGTTCTAGGATACCAAATTCCTAAACTTTCTGTCCCTTTAAGGTACCTAAATATTCTTTTAACTAGGGTTAGATGTGACTCTTTAGTACATGTTTGATACCTAGCACACATACTAACTGCAAAGAGAATGTCAGGTTGACTTGCAGTCAGGTAAAGTAAGCTGCCTATAGCACTTCTATAATATTTAAGGTCAACAGTTTTGCCATTTGGGTCACTATCTACAGTTTGATTGGTAGCCATAGGTGTTTTAATTTCTTTTGCACTATCCATTCTAAATTTTTTAAGTAGTTCTTTAGTATATTTTTGTTGATAGACAAAAGTACCCTCACTAGTCTGTTTTATTTGTAGCCCTAAAAAGAAAGTTAATTGGCCTACTAAACTTATTTCAAATTCATTTTCCATTACCATTATAAAATCTTGCAAAAAATTTGAGTTAGTTAAGCCAAATATTATATCATCTACATATACTTGGGCTATAAAAATATCAGTTTTTAAGGTTTTAACAAATAGTGTTGGGTCAATTTTGCCTTGGTTAAAACCTTTAGATACTAAGTGGTTAGACAGTCTTTTATACCAGGCCCTAGGGGCTTGCTTAAGTCCATATAGGGCTTTTTAAGTTTAAAGACATAGTCAGGGTGTTTTAAGCTTTCAAAACTAGGGGTTGTCCTACATAAACCTCTTCCTTAATTAGGTCATTCAGGAAGGCTGACTTAACATCCATTTGATACAATTTGAATCCTGTATAGGTTGCATAACTTAAAAGCATCCTAATAGACTCAAGTCTAGCTACAGGGGCATAGGTTTCATCATAATCAAGTCCTTCTACTTGGCTAAACCCTTTAGCTACTAACATAGCCTTATTCCTGACTGTTTCACCTTGTTCGTTAAGTTTATTCGTAAAGACCCATTTGGTTTCAATAAACTTTTTGTCTTTAGGTAAGGGTACTAAATCCCAGACTTGACTACATTCAAATTGGGCTAACTCCTCTTGCATAGCTATGATCCAATCAGGGTCAAGTAAAGACTCTTCTACTGATTTTGATTCAATTTTGCAAATTAAAGCAATTTGGCTAAGGTTTCTAAAGGCTGACCTAGTTTGAACCCTTAGTTCTGGATCACCTATGATTTGATCAATAGGGTGGGCTGAGCTAACTCGAATGGTTCTGGTTTGGTTAGGTGAAGGTTCAGTCAGATCATGGTCTTGGTCCTTAATTGGGCTTTCATCTAGGTCAGTACTAGACCTAACAAAATCAATTGGTTAGTAGGTGGTTTGATCAGAGTTATTTGGGTCAGATTTTTCATCAAATTTTACATTTGTAGTTTCTTCAATTCTTAGAGTAGTTTTGTTATAAACTCGATAGGCTCTACTGGTAAGGGAATAACCTACAAAGATACCTTCCTCAACCTTAGATGTAAACTTTCCTAAGCGTTCTCTAGTATTTAATATATACACTTTACATCCAAATACTTTAAAATACTTAATATTATGTTGTTTGTTATAATAGATTTCAAAAGACGTTTTTCCTAGATTTTTATTTATAGTTATTCTATTTTGTACATAACAGGCTGTACTGACAGCCTCAGCCCAAAGGTATTTAGGTAAGTTGTATTCATTAAGCATTGTTCTGGTTGCTTCTTGTAGTGTTCTATTTTTTCTTTCTACAATTCCATTTTGTTGAGGTGTTTTAGGACAGGAGAATTCGTGGTGGTAGCCATTTTCTAAACATAATTGATTAAATTTTTGATTTTTGAATTACCCACTGTTATCACTCCTAAGTCTTATAATTTTAACCCCTTTTTCATTTTCTGTTATTTTGCAAAATTGAGTAAATATATCAAACGTTTCATCTTTATTTTTTAAGAATTTTACCCAGGTGAATCTTGAATAGTCATCTATAATTACTAAACAGTATAGATTCCCACTAATTGATTTTACCCCATGTGAGTCAAATAGGTCTAGGTGAATTAATTCAAGAATTGATTTAGTTTGAGTTTGATTAGTTGGTTTGTGAGTTGATCTAGTTTGTTTCCCTTGTTGACAAACATTACATAAGGTTGTCTCAAAGTTAGGTAACTTTGGTAGGCCTCTAACTAAACCATTTAGTTTAGGTAATTTTCTGAAGTGAGTGTGTGAAAGTCTCCTATGCCAGAGCCAAGTCTCATCCTTATGTGTTAAAAGACAATTTGCTAGGGGACGGGTTAACCTAATTTCATAGATGTTATTGTGTCTATGTCCTCTAAGTGTGATGTTTGGGTTGTCAGTGTGTTTGATCAGACATTCATTGGACAAGAACCTAACCTTATACCCAGTGTCACACAATTGGCTGATACTTAGTAAATTGAAGTGAAAGTTTTCAACAAGTAAGACATTTTTAATTATAAAATCAGACTCAAGTTCAATGTTATCTAGGCCAATTACCTTAAGTTTACCGTTGTTTCCAAACGCAACGGTCCCTAGACTTTTGTACTTGAGTTTTGTAAACTTGGTGGGATCCCCAGTCATGTGTCTGGAGCACCCACTGTCGATAATCCATTTGTTTTCCTACAGTTAGGTAGGAGATTTTTGAATGAGTTAAAGGAATGATTTAAAGAAACTTAAGAAATTTGAACCCCCAAAAAAAACTTAAGAAGTTTAAAAGTTTGAATTTTTAAAACGCTTAGGAGAATTTGAATTTTGAAAAACCTTAGAATTTGAAGACTTGAAATTTTGAAAAAGTTAAGGAATTTAAAAGATTTAAGGAATTGAAAATTTTGAATTTTGAACAACTTAAAAAGGACTTAAGGAATTTGAATTTTTGAATTTTGAATTTAGTTGTCATTATTCATCTCACTTGATTTAAGTTGTCAATCAAAGGGATCCTATGATTTGTGTGAGATAAGTTTGAGTTTGTTTTATAAAAGTTAATCTGACCTCTGTTAGATTCAGGTTTGATAAGAAGCAGTTTAAAAGTATACTTCCATAATTAGTTTCCAGGCCGTGGCGAGGCACAGAGGTCTTCTTTGGCCGAAGCCTTATTGGATCAACAACCACTTTCTAGGCAAAACCACTTAAGGAAGTTATACTTTTAACCTACCTATTGAAACTCTTTGGTCTAACTAGTCTAGGATGTGGCGGGGTAGCTTCGGCTAGTTCCACTAGGCTAAGAAGACCAAATAAAGGACGACTTCCCCTACCTGACTCCTTAGATCAGCTTCCCTAACGTACTATCAGCTCGCTCTACCCTGGTACTGAGTAGGTCAAGTGTCAGACTAATTTTTGAAACTAGTCCTAGGTACCCAGACGGTAAAGGGTGACTTTGAGGTGCCAACTAATTTGGTGTCTCCCCCTAAATTATAGGTAGGGTGTTTAGGGTCAATATAATGAATGCCCTTCTTGGGGACATAGTATTGGTTCTGCCCTACTTGCTTTGTTAGCTAAGCTTTCGGGACCCACGCTTTTCGTCGGTTTTCACGTGGGTGGACAAATGAAATAAAGGATTTTTGGATCGATCCTGATTTATATCATATCCCAGATTTATTGTACACACCCTTTTGAGATCCAAGAATAAGGTCAAGATTCTTGGACCGGGTTGTAAAAGTTGTTAGTAAGTCCTTAAGGTTTTGAACTTCACCCTTTAGGATGGAGTTATCATTTTCATGTTCAATTGTTCTTTCATTTTGAGTTGATTCAGTTAAGATTTTGGTATTAATTAATTGCTCCTTAAGGTCTTGATTTTCCTTAAGGAGCTGGTCATTTCTAGATTCAGATGCAAACAAATTTTTATTTAAAACAGAGATAATCTTAAAAAAACTTTTTATTAATTGAATCTAAGTATACCTCAGTCGAGCCATCCGAAAAGAGTCCGATCTCTTAGCTCGACTCGTATTCGGAATCTTCGTCGCTCTCCGAGTCCGATCCAGGTCCGGTTGCCATTAGCGCGAGGTAACTTGAATTTTTTGGTGGTTCATTATCGGAGTCGTCCGAGCTCTCGTCCCAGGTGACTTGTAAAGCCTTCTTCTTCTTGTTCTTCTTGGGTTGGTCCTCCTTTTTATAGGAGCATTCATGTTTGAAGTGTCCTTTTCTGTTGCAGCTGAAGCAGGTCATTTTGCTTTTACCTTCATTGCTGATGGGCTTCATTATCTTTTGGAGGTCCCTTTTTGAAAACTAATTCTTCTTTTTGGCAAAGACTTTTCTTACCAAGTTTACCATATGCTCCTCGTCGTCTGAGTCTGACTCTAGTTCTTCTTCGGATTCTTCTTGAATGTTCTTCTTCGACATGACCTTTCTTGAAGAATCTGCAAACAAAGCAAACCCTTTCTCGGCCTTGGCGTTAGTTTGTTCATGCAACTCTAATTCACAAAACAGTTCATCTAAATTTATTTTGGAAAGATTTCTAGAAATTTTATAAGTATCTACAATGGATGCCCATAATGAATTTCTAGAAAAGGCATTTAGTGCATACCTTATAATGTTTCTATTTTCTTGTTTGTGCCCAATCAGGTGGAGTCCATTTAATATGTCCTTGTTCCGAGCGTGAAGTTGACTTGCAAATTCTCCTTCCAGCATTTTCATATTAAACAATTTATTTAAAAGCAAATCCCTTTTTGTTACCTTTACATCAGTAGTGCCTTCATGCAATTCAATTAGTTTATCCCAAAGTTCTTTTGCTGATTCGGTTGGTCCGATTCTGTTCAGCTCTTCTTTGGTTAGTCCGCACTAGAGGGTGTTCTACGCTTTGAACTCGATCTGAGCTTTTTTCTTCATTTTCAGGTTCCATCTATCGGTCTTCAGTGGCGACTTGTTTCCCTCGTCGATTGGTGGTTCGTAGCCAGTTTGCACCGCGAACCATTGATCTATATCGGTTTTGAGGTACACTTCCATTCTCCGCTTCCAGTAGGGGAAATCTTCCCCGTCGAAGAGCGGAGGACGAGCAGTGTTGTAACCTTCACTTTGGGTCATCTGTGATTTACAAAACAACAAAACTCGTTCCAAGACTAAGTCTTGGATTAGTAGTGTGGTACGAAAAAAAAGGAATAAGAGAAGAGCGACTCGAAATGGTGTTGCACCAAATTCGAGTAAAACTGAACGAACAAAAGAAAAAGATCTAAAATTTAAGCAACAATACCTAATTTAGATTGTGCAACGAAAAACACAAAATGCAAAAAACTAGATCTCTCCCAGCTCTTACGGTGGTTGCACTGATTCAAAGCGTACCAGTGCTCTGATACCACTTGTAGGACCGATGCACGTGAGAGGGGGGGTGAATCACGTGACTTTTAAAACTTTCGTTTTAAAATCAGAGTCGATAGAAAATCGTACGATGCTTTGAAAAACGTGCGCGGCGGAAGAATTAAAACGAAACACGAAAGCGAAAAATAATAAAAAATAAGCGATGAGTTTTACTTCGTTCGGAGCCTTCGGCGACACCTACTCGAAGGCCCAGGCTCCTTGAACCTTTCCTGTGGGCAATCCACTAAAATTCTCTACCGGTAAACTCCCGATAGAGCGATTCGAATACAAGATTAGGCGGAAGTGTAACAACCCTACACTTCCCCCTCAAATAATTTCAGTGCAGACAGAACAAATAAAAATGCGTTACCCAACACTTAAGATTATCTGAAGCAGCTTGGGTGTTGGGAGCGATCTTCCGGCAGCAGTCGGGCAGCGTCGAGTCAAAGCACAAACCGCAGCAGAGGAGAGTGAAAGCCAGAGAGCGCCAAAGCTTGAACCAGACTTTAAAAAAATATCTATCTTTAGAGGGCTCGCTTGCTTCTTTTTATAGTGTCTCGAGATGTCAATATTCAATCCGATGCATGATCTTCTCAGCCCAAACTTTATCCATTAGCAAACTATTCTTAAATAATTTAAAAATAGCTAATTAAATTAAGATAAGAATGCATTTAGAGTTAATTAAAAATGCTCCACTTAAATTAAGATAAGAATGCTCCACTTAAATTGAAAAAATAATTTAAATAAAGTTAGCAAGTTATTCTTTGGAATAATCCAAAGAATATAACGTTTTTATCCTTTGCTCCACTTAAATAAAAAATAATTTAAATAAAGTTAGCAAGCTATTTTTTTTGGAATAATTCAAAGAAGATAACGTTTCTATCCTTTGCTCCACTTAAATTAAAAAAATAATTTAAAGTTTAAACTCTCGTACAGAATAACATTTTATCATTAGTAGAAGTAATTTTATTCTCAAATAAAATAAGAAATACGAATAATTTAAATAAGAGTTTATCCTCCATCGAGGCTTTAGATGAGGAATGATTTTGTAAAATTTACCTACAAAATCTAATTAGTTCACATATCAAATAAAACATGTAAAATAAAGTTAATGCAATGGACTAAGATATGAATGCTTTTAGAGTTAATTAGACCCCGTCCAAACCTGGATAAGGATCTAACCAGGACTCAACCGAGGTCACCAAAATGGGCCTAAGTTGGACCGCGCCTACAATAGGACCCGTCCTCACTGGTTCTCTCCTCCAGTGACTTACCTTACTTACCTCGTGCAGCTCTACTCAACTTCTTAACCCACCAGGTCTTCCCGCCAGCTCAACCACCCAGGTCTTTTTGCCAAGTTTCAACCAACTTGGGCTTCAGCCAGTTGTCAAGCCTCGTGAACCCAACTGGACTTCCCACCAGGACTCAACCACCCTGGACTTCAGCCTGGTGTCAGGTCCTAAGTCTTTCAACCCTGCACACTTAGTAAAGATGTCAAAATCAAAAGCAAGTCTAACTTTAACCTATTTGTCATTCATCAAAACTTAAGTTTAACTATTAGTGTAAATTGCACCAACACAAGGTAGGTGTGGTGAAGCTAAGGTTAAGAACCTAGAAAGGGAAAATCAAACTTTGAGAGCAAAGCTTGATATATTAGAGAAAACCTTAGAATGATTCACTATTGGATCTAAGGGTTTAGGCGTGATGTCGGGTAGTCAAATCCCCAACAATGATAGATCGGGTCTAGGATACCGATTTATGAGATCAAATGTTATGGAAAAACCATATGCAAGGATGTCATATGACTATAGCAAGGGGAAGACCAAAAATTGTAAGGGAAAGTCATTTAAAGGAAAGAAGAAGAACTTAACCAAGGAAAAGATGTTCAAAGTTAAGAAGGTTAGGATTGTAAGTTAAGAAGTATCGGAGGTACACCGATGTTGCCTTGCAATTGTAGAAAAGTCATCTAGGGAGATGACTAAGGCTAAGAGCTCAAGGGGGAGCTCAAGGAGTCAAGATGGGACTCATGGTCAATGGATCTCGGGAGAATTTCTCCAGGAAGACTAGATGGGCTGTGAAATGTGTCAAAGGATTTGGAGATAAATATGAGTCTTAATCCTAGGGATTTGGCACATCAAAAGTGAGGTTCATGCATGAAAATATGACAATGGAACTATATTGCATGAAAATTGGTGTTCAATGTGTAGATGTCATATAAACCAATGTTAGGAATGCATTGTGAAGTTATATGGGCAGAGACATCAAAGGTAAGCCAAAATAGAACTTTACGTCAAGGATAAATTAAACCACTTAGATAATTTTGAGTTTTGTGTCAATCTTGGAATTGGTGATAGATTCATTTTTAAACGTATTTTTTTCAAGTAGACATAGGTGTCACGAATCTCTTCACAAAATTTGAAATTTTTTGGAGATTTATAGAATTAGTTATGCATTTCTGAAACTAGGACATAAATACTGAAAATATAGGGTACCAGTCGACTGATGCAGAGGACAGTTGACTGGTCCAGATTGATTCAGGAACTAGGATATTCTATGCATTAGTCGACTGATCTTTCTGTTTACTGCATCAGTCGACTGATCTTTTTGTTTACTCCATCAGTCGACTGATCTTTCTGTTTACTCCATCAATCGACTGATGCTTGGATCAGTCGACTGATGTCGTGAATCTTTAAAAAAATAACTCGCACGGGGGCGGCCGAACCTAGGGTTTCAACATCGCCCCTTGTCGCCACCTCCCTCCTTTGATCTCCCCAGCTCCTCTAAAGCTTCCTACGACCATAAAATCGTGCCTCTAGCCTTGCTCCACCATAAGATCCGAATTTAGGGCAAGAGAAGCATCTTCTTTGAGTCAACTTTGATCATTATCCATCATGCAACAAATGGAGAGACGGTAACGAAGTGTTTGCTTTATTTTTCCTATTTAATTCATGATTCATGACTAACTCTCCATTTTGTGCATGTTTACCTTGGTTTTTTTTTTGATTGGGTCATTCTTGGTGTATGCATATGGTGTTTTGCATTTAGGGCTAGGCAAAAGCGAATGGTTGGTGAGGGAACTTCCCGATAGCCTCCCATAGATCCTGCGACTCTTCGGTTTCGTTCCGAGGCCTGTCAACGGGTATTTGAAAATGCTGACTTTATTTTAATAAATTGTCAATATCTCAATCAATCATATTTTCAGGAGAATATTCCTCATATCATTGAGATTATCACTCACTTTGGGTTGGAAAAGTTAGTGTACTGTCAGTATTATGTAAATTTTGACTTCTGTAAGGAATTTTATGCAAATCTCACATGTAGTAGTGCCAATGGCGGGACGTATGAGTCCATAGTAGAGGGAGCCACCATTTATTTTTCATCTGCATTATTAGGGTCCTTTTTAGGGTATTGGGTTTCAGAAAACTCATTTACATGCTTCCCTAATGTCATTGAGCCTTTAACATTGCCTAACATGACCATTGACCAAATTCACCGTTATTATTTTGATAATCCTTAACCTCCTTTGCAGCGTATTTTTATAGCTAGGCGCATGAGTGCAGTTAGCAACATTCTTTATAAAATTGTCATAGATTGCATCTTGCCCATTATCACCAAGGGGAGGTCCAAGATTCGACTAACTCACCTAGTGATGATGTATGCTTTAGAGAGGAGGCTAGACATTGACATTGCCCGTCATGTATTTGCATCTATTGTACATTTTACGTATGACGTCAATAGAAAGATCTACATGTCATTCGGTCACATTTTGACCGAATTCTTTGCATCTAGAGGTATTAGCATCGCTAGAGGTTAGTTGCATCAACTGTCCAAGGACTACGACCAGATAGGTCTCGGTAGCTCTCCTTGGCTGGGATTGAGAGACAATAGGAAGTGATGGTCTGGCAACGTCGTCATGCATCCTCTAGCTCTGATGATGATGAGAATGAGGAGGCTGCTCCTGCTGCTGCGCCTGCTGCTGCTCCTGCTGGGATTGCAGAGGAGTGGTTCTCCCGACTAGAGGCAGAGGTTCATGGACTCAGGGAGGATTTTCAGAGTTTTCAACAGAGACAGGTTGCTATTGAGGGGGAGGTTCACGGTCTCAGGAGCGACTTTTAATGTTTTCAGCAGAGACAGGCTGATGTGTAGGGATGGCAATTTTCCCCGCGGATTTGGATATCCGCGGGGAAAATCCGAAACGGGGCGGGTTTGGGGAGGTATTATCGGGTTTGGATTCGGGTTCGGGGATTTTTAAAAATCCCCGAAATAGATTGGGGCGGGTATGGGGATGCTATCTCCATCCCCGAACCCGCCCCGATATCTTTAATAATAATAAAATATTAATAATTATTAAAGTAATTCAATAATATTAATATTAAAGATGTGTGAAAACCCTAATGAGTATCGCTCACTAGTCACTCGCCGCCTCCCACAAGTTGGAAATCCCATTGTTTTTACAACTATGCTTGGGAAATCCCATTTTTTTTTAACTTGAAAAAAAATTGATATTTCAAGTGGAGATGGGGATGGGGATGGGGATGGGGACGGGGATGGAGATTTACTCCCCATGGGTTCGGGGACGGGGATTCCCCGATTAAGTAGAGGTGGGGATGGGGACGGGTTCGGAGATGGAGATTTACTTCGGGGACGGGTATGGGGACGGCAAACCCGTCCCCGACCCGCCCCATTGCCATCCCTACTGATGTGTATGAGATGATGCAAATCTGGGACCTGATGTACCAGGCCCCTCCTCCTCCTCCTCCTCCTGGTGATGACGCATAGCTTCAGCATGACGTGGATATAATGGTGTTGAGAGTGTGTGTAACTTGGGCATGTTCTTTTATTATTTCTCAAACATCATATTTCATATTATAATATTTGGAGATTTTTGTAGCACGTATTTATGGTTTCGTATGAACTTTTAATTCATATCTTAGTATTGCTTATATGAAGTGTTATTACCTTGTTATTATGGTTATATAATGAATCTCAATATACCTTGTATCAAAAGATTATGGTATAAAGGGGAAGCTTTTATCATTTTTTTTCTTTCTTTAGTGTTAATATGAGAAAAAGGGGGAGGATTGAAAACATTTTTATGTTTAAATAGTATGGGATAGACTTGTAAAACACATGATTTCAAACCTAGGATAGAAGGTTGATACAAAATGGAGTGTTTTCAAATAATTTGAATTTTGGTCAAAAGATCAAGTATATTTGGTATTTTCATGAAAATGTATTTTTCTAAGTTAGAATACATCATAAGAAATTTATTTGCAAAATTTCAGAATTTTTCGAATTTTGTAGAATTTGTTAGGGATTTCTGAATTTCGGCTCAAAAGTTGAAATTCCAGACTGCTGTGTATCAGTCGACTGCCCCCTGGGGCAGTCGACTAAACTTTATGTGGGTTTGCAGTTTGAAGGCACCAGTCGACTGGTAACTGACTCAATCGACTGGTGCATATGGTTTCTGATTTCTGGGAATTTTCAGAAAGGAAAGTTTGTTCCAAATTGATACTAAGGGTAATATTGCTTAGGACAATCCTTTTGATGATGTCAAAGGGGGAGAACTTGAGAGTTAAGTTAGGTTTTAACTTACCTTATGGTTATGTAAAATTTAAAAAATTGTGTGTAAAGGCATAGGTTAAGGGGGAGGATGCATGTTCATGCTTCTAAATTTGCTATGTATGTAATTTTCAATTGTCATCTTTGCACCTAACTTAAACATATTGCCACACATCAAAAAGAGAGAGATTGTTAGTGCAATCGACCCAAGTTTGATCGGGTAGATCATTGGTTTTGATGTGTGTGTCAATATGATTAAGTCAGGGTTTTATGTTGATCTAATATGTGTATTTAAGTGTGCAGATTTGCAGGATACACATGGACTTAGTTGGACGTCTTCGGGTCCGATGAAGGATGGCATGGGGAGACGAGCTGTGAGCTTGCATGCATTCGAGGGACCGTGGACAAAGCAGGAACGATGAGCCGAGGGAAGCGAACTTCGACGCATACGCGAAGGATGGCATGGGGAGACGAGTCGTGGGCTTGCATGCATCCGAGGGACGAGAGCCAAAGTCGAAGAAGGCTTGAAGGCAACAGGTCGAGGCTATTGGATGAAAAGTCAGCTAAGTCGTGAGGATTCGAGTGCTGAGAGAATTGTACTCGGGAAGAGAAATCCTAGGGTTCGAGTGCTAAGAAAATTGACTCGGGAAGGGAAACCTTAGGTGACAGTCGACTGATACTTGGATCAGTCGACTGATGAAGAGCACAGAAAGATCAATCAACTGGTGTCGACTAGAATCCGAAACGTCAGGCTGTGACATTTAAATTCACGAGGAACAGTCCACTGGTATTAGCACCAGTCGACTGGTAATGGTCAAAATAGTATCGAGCACTATTTAAGAGGGCTCATTTTTTGCTGTTTCTTCTTGGCGAAACAAGCTTGTGTAAAGTCTGTTAGTAGCCTAAAGTGCTCAGAAGTTGTCAAGGGATTGTGACGAGATTTCTTCACCCACAAGGAGCGACAAGAGCTAGCCGGAGGTGTTCCAGGGAGTCATTCACTGACGGATCGGGATCGTCCACCTTACGAACAACCATGGAGTAGGAATATCATCTCCGAACCATGTAATGGTTGGAGGGGTATGTCCCCTTCCCAAGCACTTATATCATTTAATATATCTATTTCTTGAAGGTTGGAGGGGTTCCTTTCCCTTGACCAATGGAGAGCTTGCATCTTTATTCTTTGAAAAATCGGGATTTTTCTTTGATTCAACTTTATCATCTCTTTTGTTCCAACTAGATTTCCAAGTTGACGAATGAGAACTTTGCCCCCCCCCCCATGCTTGTTTGATCCCTTCCTTTTGAATTGTCTTTCAACTTTCATGGACATATGCACCATGTCTTCAAGCTCCACATATGTTGCAACTCCACTACATTTGCAATTTCATGATTTAAACCTTGTAAAAATCGTGCCATGGTTGCTTCTCGGTCCTCCTCCACATTGGCTCGAATCATCACAATTTCCATCTCTTTGTGGTATTCCTCCACAGTCTTGGATCCTTGGGTGAGACTTTGTAATCTTTGATACAAATCCCGATAGTAATGTGTTAGAATGAATCTCTTTCTCATAATAGTCTTCATATCCTCCCAACTGCCAACGAGCCTCTCTTTGTTTCTTCTCCTACTTAGATAATTTGATCCCTCCAAATAATTGCATAATCAACAAATTCAACGGCAGCGAGTTTTACCTTCTTCTCTTCAGAATAGTTGTGACAATCAAATACTAATTTCACTTTTTTTTCCCACTCCGAATAGTAGGGGTGTCAAAAATCAACACGACCCGACGACCCAACCCGAATCGACCCGAAAAAATCGGGTTCGAGTTGAAAATTTTCGGGTTCGGGTCGGGTTCGGGTTGGGGGGTTTCGGGTTGAAAAAATTCGGGTTGGGTTCGGGTCGGGTTGACCCGAATTTAATATTTTGTGGATTTTTTAGGATTAAATCAAATTTTATTTTGAAAATTAAGATATTTTTATGTATATTAATATCAATATAGTATGATCATGATGAAGTATTGAGATAAAAGTGAAGAATTATAGGGAAAATGGTGAAAAAATACGTTTTGAATCGATTTTTTCGGGTTACTCGGGTCGGGTCGGGTTGGTCGGGTTCGGGTTCGGGTTTGGAGGTTTCGGGTTGAACTCGGGTTCGGGTCGGGTTCGGGTTGGGAGTTTAAAAAAAAAATTTTCCCAACCCGACCCGAACCTGACCCGACCCACCCGAATTGACACCCCGGCAAATAGACTTCAGGATCACTTTAGCCTTGAAATGAAGGAATCTTCATCTTGATATTTTCCAAGTTTCTATCCACATGATCATTCATCCTTCCTCTTCTACCACCCACTCGTGCATGATCCGATCTGCCACTTGAAGCTCTATCATCAATGTCCTCAGATATGCCATCATCATCATCATCATGGTCACCACGGTTATATGGTCTAGCACTTCGTGAAGGAACTCTACCAACTTGGCTATGTCGCAATCCTGCAATTACAACATCTTGTTTCTCTAATTTGTCCATAATCTGACTAAAACGGATTTCCATGTGTTCCAAGTGTTGTCTCAAAGCACGTTGATCAAGGGATTCTCTAGGTCTTGCTTCATCTCCACTTGTCGCCATTGAACAACCTGTTTCACTCAAACACTCTAACTCACGAATATTAGCTCTTTAAAGAACTTGAACTGAGAATTGAGGCAAATACCTTATAAGTGTTTGTGAACTATCAAAATTCCCAAGGGTGTTAGGATTAAAGACAAAAAGTGCAAATTGCAGAATTGAAAACATGAAGTAAGTGCTGAAAGGAAATTGGCCAGAATTGAATCTAGGCAAAATTGAGGATAATGCGGAAATGAAAGATAGCAAAACGTGAATTAAAGAGCTGAAAGGAAAGTTGCCAGAACTTAATCTAGGCTGCCAGAATTGAATCTAGGGAACTTAAATAAATGAAAGTACTTGAAATAAGAGCTGAAAGGAAAGTTGCCAGAATTTAATCTAGGCTGCCTGAATTGAATCTAGGCTAACTTGAAATGAAATGAGAATACTTGAAATAAGAGCTGAAATTAAAGTCCCCAGAACTTAATCTAGGCTGTCAGAATTAAATCTAGGCAAACTTTAATGGAAATGAGAAAAAATAAATTTGCAAACAATGTCTCTACTTCCTTTTCTTTCAGCCTCTTTTGCTCTTTTTTTTCGGCTTTTCTCTTCTTTTTTTTCTTTCTTTCTTCCTTCCTTCCTTTCTTTCTTTGTTTTTTTTTGGCCGAATTTTTTTTTGAGCAACAAAGCAAGTAAGACTTGCTAAGCAATAGAAAAGAAACTAAAATAAGATAGAGACTCAAGAACACAAAGAAAAGGATAACCAAATCGATTTAGAGAAACTAAGGGGGCGTTTGGTTTGAGTCATTTTCCATTTTCATTTTTCAGAAAATCGCATCTGGAAAATGACTTTTTTTCATTCTCCAGTTTTCTAGAAAATGCTATGTTTTTTCTGGAAAACAAAGCTGGAAAATGCTTCTAGAAAATCACATTTTCTACAGAAAATGAAAATGAAAAACAGACTGGAAAATGCAAACCAAACTCCCCCTAAGGCTCTGATACCAAATGATGCGAACCCAAAGAGAAGAAGTCTCAAGAACACACAACAAATGGAAGAAAGAGGGAAAGATAGTCTAAATCGAAAAGATGGAGAATGAAAAAAAGAAACCACGACCCAATGCTTAAGGAAGCACGAACCTTGGTATAGAAGAAGAAGAAGATAGATGCCACAACCTTGGGATGAAGGTTGATAAGTCTTAAACGCCACAAGGGGATGCCTTGATAAGTTCTAGTTCAATGAAGAAGCAACAAGTGAGAGCCTCGCCATGTAGTAGATTGAATAAGCCAAAGTTACATGTTGTGGCCGCCACCCCCTTAATTTATAGCTATAGGGTGACCTAAAAACCCTAAAAGGCCAAATGGAAGCCCATTTAGTAGAGGCCTATGTAGACTACAAAGGCCTATTGAGCTCTTGGCATCATTACAACCCAAATAAAGTTAAAAATTTGGCCTAAATTGAACTCGCAAAATTAACATATCCTTCTTACATAGACAAGAGACTAAGGAGACTAGTTACGCTCATCTAAGGCTTGAATTAGGTTGACTAAGCCGTATGACTTGCTCTTGGTCAAACCTTCTTCAATGGTGGCTTTGGCTTTCACATCTTCAATTAGCACATTAAGTGCTTCTTTCATCTTAGCCCTTGTAATTGGGCCTCCTTTGATGCATAATGGATCATCAACATCTTCTAAAGTGGGTTGAGCATGATCCATATCGTTAGATTGTGATGGAGACAAAGGAAGTGAACAAGTTGCCCAACAAGCTAACGATACGGATCATGCTCAACCCACTCTAGAAGATGTTGATGATCCATTATGCATCAAAGGAGGCCCAATTACAAGGGCTAAGGCTAAAAAGATGAAAGAAGCACTTAATGTGCTAATTGAAGATGTGAAAGCCAAAGCTACCATTGAAGAAGGTTTGACCAAGAGCAAGTCATACGGCTTAGTCAACCTAATTCAAGTCTTAGATGAGCTTAACTAGACTCCTTAGTCTCTTGTCCATGTAAGAAGGATATGTTAATTTTGTGGGCTCAATTTAGACCCAATTTCTAGCTTTATTTGGGTTGTAATGGTGCCAAGAGCTCAATAGGCCTATGTAGTCTACATAGGCCTCCACTAAATGGGCTTCCTTTTGGCCTTTTAGGGTTTTTAGGTCACCCTATAGCTATAAATATAGGGGGTGGCGGCCACAACATGTAATTTTGGCTTATTCAATCTACTATATGGTGAGGCTCTCACTTGTTGGTTCTTCATTCAACTAGAACTTATCAAGGCATCTCCTTGTGGCGTTCAAGACTTATCAACCTCCATCCCAAGGTTGTGGCGTCTATCTTCTTCTTCTTCTATACCAAGGTTCGTGCTTCCTTAAGCATTGGGTCAAGGTTTCTTTCTTCCATTCTCCATCTTTTCGATTTAGGCTATCTTTCACCCTTTCTTCCATTTGTTGTGTGTTCTTGAGATTTCTTCTCATTGGGTTCGCATCATTTGGTATCAGAGCCTTGGTTTCTCTAAATCGATTTGGTTATCCTTTTCTTTGTGTTCTTGAGTTTCTATCGTATTTTTGTTTCTTTTCTTTTGCTTAGCAAGCCTTACTTGCTTTGTTGCTCAAAAAAAAAAGAGGAGGAAAAAAAAATTCGGCCAAAAAAAAAAGAAAAAAAAAGAAGCAAAGAAAGGAAAGAAGAAAGGCCAAAACAAAAAAAAAAGAAGCAAAAGAGGCTGAAAAAAAGAAGAAGAAGGAAGTAGAGACTTTGTTTGCAATTTAATTTTCTCATTTCCTTTCAAGTATTCTCATTTCATTTCAAGTTAGCCTAGATTAAGTTCTGGCAACTTTAATTTCAGCTCTTATTTCAAGTATTCTCATTTCATTTCAAGTTAGCCTAGATTAAGTTCTGGCGACTTTCATTTCCAGCTCTTATTTCAAGTATTTTCATTTCATTTCAAGTTAGCCAAGATTCAATTCTGGCAGCCTAGATTAAGTTCTGGCAACTTTCCTTTCAGCTCTTATTTCAAGTACTTTCATTTTCCTTTAAGTTGCCTAGATTCAATTTTGGCAGCCTAGATTAAGTTCTGGCAACTTTCCTTTCAGCTCTTTAATTCACGTTTTGCTATCTTTCATTTCCGCATTGTCCTCAATTTTGCCTAGATTCAATTCTGGCAAATTTCCTTTCAGCACTTATTTCAAGTTTTCAATTCTGCAATTTGCACTTTTATCTTTAATTCCTATCTTTTGTCCTAACACCCTTGGGAATTTTGATAGTCGACGAACGCTTACAAGGTATTTGCCTCAATTCCAAGTTCATGTTCTTTTAAGAGCTAACATTCGTGAGTTAGAGTGTTTGAGTGAAACAGGTTATTCAATAGCAACAAGTGGAGAAGATGCAAGACCTAGAGAATCCCTTGATCAACGTGCTTTGAGACAACACTTGGATCGCATGGAAATTCGTTTTAGTCAGATTATGGACAGATTAGAGAAACAAGATGCTGTAATTGCCGGATTGCGACATAGCCAAGTTGGTAGAGTTCCTTCACGCAATGCTAGAACATATAACCGTGGTGACCATGATGATGATGATGATGATGTATCTGAGGACATTGATGATAGAGCTTCAAGTGGCAGATCGGATCATGCTCGAGTTGGTGGTAGAAGAGGAAGGATGAATGATCATGTGGATAGAAACTTGGGAAATATCAAGATGAGGATTCCTTCATTTCAAGGTAAAAGTGATCCTGAAGCCTATTTGGAGTGGGAAAAGAAAGTGGAATTAGCATTTGATTGTCACAACTATTCTGAAGAGAAGAAGGTAAAACTCGCTGCCGTTGAATTTGTTGATTATGCAATTATTTGGTGGGATCAAATTATTCTAAGCAGGAGAAGAAACAAAGAGAGACCCGTTGGTAGTTGGGAGGAGATGAAGACTATTATGAGAAAGAGATTCATTCCAACACATTACTATCGGGATTTGTATCAACGGTTACAAGGTCTCACACAAGGAACCAAGACTGTGGAGGAATACCACAAAGAGATGGAAATTGCCATGATTCGAGCCAATGTGGAGGAGGACCGAGAAGCAACCATGGCACGATTTTTACAAGGTTTAAATCAGGAAATTGCAAATGTAGTGGAGTTGCAACATTATGTGGAGCTTGAAGGCATGGTGCATATGTCCATGAAAGTTGAAAGACAACTCAAAAAGAAGGGATCGAACAAGCATGTGGGGGCAAAGTTCTCATTCATCAACTTTGAAATCTAGTTGGAACAAAAGAGATGATAAAGTTGAATCAAAGAAAAAGCCTGATTTTTCAAAGAATAAAGATGCAAGCTCTCCATTGGTCAAGGGAAAGAAACCCCTCCATCCTTCAAGAAATAGAGATATTAAATGCTTTAAGTGCTTGGGAAGGGGACATATCGCATCACAATGCCCAAACAAAAGAATTATGATTTTGAAAGACAATGGTGATATCGAGACTGAAAGTGAGTCCGAAGATGATAGTGTATTGCCCGCATTATTGGAAAGTGAAGAAGAGTATCCTGTTGAAGGTGAAGCCCTTGTCACTAGGCATGCTCTAAATGTGCAAGTGAAAGAAGATAATGAAGAACAACGAGACAACATATTTCATACCCGTTGCCACATCAAAGACAAGGTATGTAGTATGATTATAGATGGGGGAAGTTGCACTAATGTAGCTAGTACTATTTTGGTTGAGAAATTATGCTTACCCACCACTAAGCATCCTAGACCTTATAAACTACAATGGTTGAATGATTGCGGGGAAGTCAAGGTCAACAAGCAAGTATTGGTTTCATTTTCCATTGGTAGATATCATGATGAGATACTTTGTGATGTAGTGCCAATGCATGCAAGTCATTTACTTTTAGGTAGACCATGGCAATTTGATAGGAAGGTCATGCATGATGGGTTTAAAAATAAGTATTCTTTTATGATGCATGGTAAACATGTAACTCTTGTACCATTGACTCCTAAGCAAGTATATGAAGATCAATTGAGGATCAAAAATGAGAGTGAAAAAAGAAAAGAGTGTGAGAAAAAAGAAAATGAGAAAAAGAAAAAGAATGGAAAAGAGAAAGAGTGTGAGAAAAGAAAAGGTGAGGATGAGATGAGTGGAAAAAAGAATGAAAGGGGAAAAGAAATTCAAGAGCAAGGAGTAAAAAAGAGAGCTTCTATGCAAAAGAAAGAGAGGTTAAGAGAGCGTTTTATGCTTCACAGCCAATGATTGTACTTTTGTACAAGGAGGCTGATTTTAATACTAACGATCTTAACCCTTCTTTGCCTAGTGTTGTTAAATCTCTTTTGCAGGAATTTGATGATGTATTTCCTAATGAGGTTCCTGATGGATTGCCACCACTTAGAGGGATAGAGCACCAAATTGATTTCATCCCCGGAGCCACAATTCCTAATCGGCCAGCCTATAGGTGTAACCCTGCTGAGATAAAAGAACTTCAAAGGCAAGTTGAAGAGCTGATGAGAAAAGGGTATGTCCGAGAAAGTTTGAGTCCATGCGCCGTCCCCGTTTTGCTAGTACCTAAGAAGGATGGAACATGGAGAATGTGCGTTGATTGTAGAGCTATCAACAAGATTACGGTAAAGTATCGTCATCCTATTCCTAGATTAGATGATATGCTAGATGAACTACATGGCTCTTGCATTTTCTCTAAAATTGATTTGAAGTCGGGCTATCATCAAATTCGCATGCGTGAGGGAGACGAATGGAAAACTGCATTTAAGACAAGGTAGGTTTGTATGAATGGTTAGTAATGCCATTTGGGCTTACTAATGCACCTAGTACTTTCATGAGGTTAATGAACCATATTTTGCGTGCTTTTATTGGAAATTTTGTTGTAGTATATTTTGATGACATTTTGATTTATAGCAAAAATTTAGAGGAGCATCTACAACATTTACAAAATGTTCTAATTGTTTTGCGAAATGAAAAGTTGTATGCTAACCTTCAAAAATGTTCTTTTTGCACTAATCAAATTGAGTTTCTTGGTTATATTGTTAGTGCTAAGGGAATAGCAGTTGATGAGAAGAAGGTTAAGGCTATTCGTGAATGGCCAACACCAAAAACAATAACTGAGGTACGTAGCTTCCATGGTTTGGCAAGTTTCTACAGAAGGTTTGTTAAAAATTTTAGCACTTTAGCTGCACCCTTGACTGAAATTGTTAAAAAGAATGTTGGATTTCATTGGGATAATGAACAGGATTCAGCCTTCAACTCACTTAAGGAG
Organism: Boesenbergia rotunda; assembly: GCA_024364735.1. Classification (NCBI taxonomy): domain Eukaryota; kingdom Viridiplantae; phylum Streptophyta; class Magnoliopsida; order Zingiberales; family Zingiberaceae; genus Boesenbergia; species Boesenbergia rotunda. The sequence continues at coordinate 102,882 of JAGFNQ010000917.1, forward strand.
AAATTAAGTTCTGCACCTTTACTTGCGTTACCTAACTTTGCTAAAACTTTTGAAATTGAGTGTGATGCATCAGGAATAGGTATTGGAGCTGTGCTAATACAAGAAGGTCGACCCCTTGCTTATTTTAGTGAGAAATTGAGTGGCGCCGCTTTGAACTATCCCACTTATGACAAAGAGATGTATGCTTTGGTGAGGGCTTTAGAGACGTGGCAGCATTACTTGTGGCCCAAAGAGTTTGTCATTCACACAGATCATGAATCATTGAAGCACTTGAAGAGCCAAAGTAAGTTGAATAGACGTCATGCAAAATGGGTGGAGTTCATTGAATCATTTCCGTATGTGATCAAGTATAAACGAGGTATGGAAAATACTGTTGCAGATGCTTTATCTCGAAGGTATACCTTGCTCTCTACTTTGAACACTAAATTGTTAGGATTTGAATACATTAAAGATCTATATTCTAAGGATCCTGACTTTGGAAATGTATTTGAAGTATGTGAGCATGCTGCATTTGGGAAGTTTTATAGGCATGATGGATTTTTATTTAGAGTTAATCGGTTATGTGTGCCTAACTGTTCATTGAGGGACTTATTAGTCAAAGAAGCCCATGGTGGGGGGCTAATGGGACATTTTGGAGTGAGAAAAACACTAGATGTTTTGCTGGAGCATTTCTTTTGGCCACATATGAAAGGAGATGTTGTAAAATTTTGTGAGAAGTGTATCACATGTAGGCAAGCAAAATCTAAATCTTTACCTCATGGGTTGTATACACCTCTACCAATTCCTAGTGAACCTTGGGTTGATATTTCTATGGATTTTATTGTTGGTTTACCAAGGTCAAAACGAGGTATGGATTCTATTTTTGTGGTCGTAGACAGATTTTCTAAAATGGCTCATTTTATTCCTTGTAGGAAAACAGATGATGCTAACCATATTGCTGATCTCTTTTTTAGGGACATTGTACGACTTCATGGAGTGCCAAAAAGTATAGTTTCAGATCGTGATGCAAAGTTTCTAAGCTACTTTTGGAAGACACTATGGGGCAAGTTGGGAACAAAGTTGTTGTTTTCTACAACGTGCCATCCACAAACAGATGGACAAACAGAGGTAGTAAATCGAACCTTAGCTACTTTATTAAGAGCTATCATTCAAAAGAATTTAAAAGGTTGGGAAGATTGTTTACCACATGTTGAATTTGCATATAATAGATCTATACATTCTGCTACTAAGTGTTCACCTTTTGAAGTGGTATATGGTTTCAATCCGCTAACTCCTTTGGATTTATCACCTTTGCCTATCTCTGAGCATGCTAGTTTGGATGGTACAAAGAAAGCTGAATTTGTGAGGCAAATGCATGAGAAAGTAAGGATGCAAATTGAAAAGAAGACTGAACAATATGCTACGCAAGCCAACAAGGGACGAAAGAAAATAATCTTTGAACCCGGTGATTGGGTTTGGGTTCATATGAGAAAGGAGAGATTTCCGGCTAAACGTCGTACTAAGTTGCATCCAAGAGGAGATGGACCATTCCAAGTCATGGCGCGAATCAATGATAATGCCTACAAGCTTGACTTGCCGGGTGAGTATAATGTGAGTTCCACATTTAATGTTTCTGATCTCTCTCCCTTTGATGTAGGTAATCAAGATTCGAGGACGAATCCTTTTGAAGAGAGGGGGAATGATGGAGACAAAGGAAGTGAACAAGTTGCCCAACAAGCTAACGATACGGATCATGCTCAACCCACTCTAGAAGATGTTGATGATCCATTATGCATCAAAGGAGGCCCAATTACAAGGGCTAAGGCTAAAAAGATGAAAGAAGCACTTAATGTGCTAATTGAAGATGTGAAAGCCAAAGCTACCATTGAAGAAGGTTTGACCAAGAGCAAGTCATACGGCTTAGTCAACCTAATTCAAGTCTTAGATGAGCTTAACTAGACTCCTTAGTCTCTTGTCCATGTAAGAAGGATATGTTAATTTTGTGGGTTCAATTTAGACCCAATTTCTAGCTTTATTTGGGTTGTAATGGTGCCAAGAGCTCAATAGGCCTATGTAGTCTACATAGGCCTCCACTAAATGGGCTTCCTTTTGGCCTTTTAGGGTTTTTAGGTCTCCCTATAGCTATAAATATAGGGAGTGGCGGCCACAACATGTAATTTTGGCTTATTCAATCTACTACATGGTGAGGCTCTCACTTGTTGGTTCTTCATTGAACTAGAACTTATA
>JAGFNQ010000917.1:105791-223486 GCA_024364735.1 Boesenbergia rotunda
GAAGTGTTTGAGTGAAACAGGTTATTCAATGGCAAAAGTGGAGAAGATGCAAGACCTAGAGAATCCCTTGATCAACGTGCTTTGAGACAACACTTGGAACGCATGAAAAATCGTTTTAGTCAGATTATGGACAGATTAGAGAAACAAGATGCTGTAATTGCCGGATTGCGACTTAGCCAAGTTGGTAGAGTTCCTTCACGCAATGCTAGAACATATAACCGTGGTGACCATGATGATGATGATGATGATGTATCTGAGGACATTGATGATAGAGCTTCAAGTGGCAGATCGGATCATGCTCGAGTTGGTGGTAGAAGAGGAAGGATGAATGATCATGTGGATAGAAACTTGGGAAATATCAAGATGAGGATTCCTTCATTTCAAGGTAAAAGTGATCCTGAAGCCTATTTGGAGTGGTAAAAGAAAGTGGAATTAGTATTTGATTGTCACAACTATTCTGAAGAGAAGAAGGTAAAACTCGCTGCCATTGAATTTGTTGATTATGCAATTATTTGGTGGGATCAAATTATTCTAAGCAGGAGAAGAAACAAAGAGAGACCCGTTGGTAGTTGGGAGGAGATGAAGACTATTATGAGAAAGAGATTCATTCCAACACATTACTATCGGGATTTGTATCAACGGTTACAAGGTCTCACACAAGGATCCAAGACTGTGGAGGAATACCACAAAGAGATGGAAATTGCCATGATTCGAGCCAATGTGGAGGAGGACCGAGAAGCAACCATGGCACGATTTTTACAAGGTTTAAATCAGGAAATTGCAAATGTAGTGGAGTTGCAACATTATGTGGAGCTTGAAGACATGGTGCATATGTCCATGAAAGTTGAAAGACAACTCAAAAAGAAGGGATCGAACAAGCATGTGGGGCAAAGTTCTCATTCGTCAACTTGGAAATCTAGTTGGAACAAAAGAGATGATAAAGTTGAATCAAAGAAAAAGCCCGATTTTTCAAAAAATAAAGATGCAAGCTCTCCATTGGTCAAGGGAAAGGAACCCCTCCAACCTTCATAAATGCTTTAAGTGCTTGGGAAGGGGACATATCGCATCACAATGCCCAAACAAAAGAATTATGATTTTGAAAGACAATGGTGATATCGAGACTGAAAGTGAGTCCAAAGATGATAGTGTATTGCCCGCATTATTGGAAAGTGAAGAAGAGTATCCTGTTGAAGGTGAAGCCCTTGTCACTAGGCGTGCTCTAAATGTGCAAGTGAAAGAAGATAATGAAGAACAACGAGACAACATATTTCATACCCGTTGCCACATCAAAGACAAGGTATGTAGTATGATTATAGATGGGGGAAGTTGCACTAATGTAGCTAGTACTATTTTGGTTGAGAAATTATGCTTACCCACCACTAAGCATCCTAGACCTTATAAACTACAATGGTTGAATGATTGCGGGGAAGTCAAGGTCAACAAGCAAGTATTGGTTTCATTTTCCATTGGTAGATATCATGATGAGATACTTTGTGATGTAGTGCCAAATTTTAGGTAGACCATGGCAATTTGATAGGAAGGTCATGCATGATGGGTTTAAAAATAAGTATTCTTTTATGATGCATGGTAAACGTGTAACTCTTGTACCATTGACTCCTAAGCAAGTATATGAAGATCAATTGAGGATCAAAAATGAGATTGAAAAAAGAAAATGAGAAAAAGAAAAAGAATGGAAAAGAGAAAGAGTGTGAGAAAAGAAAAGGTGAGGATGAGATGAGTGGAAAAAAGAATGAAAGGGGAGAAATTCAAGAGCAAGAGAGTAAAAAAGAGAGTTTCTATGCAAAAGAAAGAGAGGTTAAGAGAGCGTTTTATGCTTCACAGCCAATGATTGTACTTTTGTACAAGGAGGCTGATTTTAATACTAACGATCTTAACCCTTCTTTGCCTAGTGTTTTAAATCTCTTTTGCAGGAATTTGATGATGTATTTCCTAATGAGGTTCCTGATGGATTGCCACCACTTAGAGGGATAGAGCACCAAATTGATTTCATCCCCGGAGCCACAATTCCTAATCGGCCAGCCTATAGGTGTAACCCTGCTGAGATAAAAGAACTTCAAAGGCAAGTTGAAGAGCTGATGAGAAAAGGGTATGTCCGAGAAAGTTTGAGTCCATGCGCCGTCCCCGTTTTGCTAGTACCTAAGAAGGATGGAACATGGAGAATGTGCGTTGATTGTAGAGCTATCAACAAGATTACGGTAAAGTATCGTCATCCTATTCCTAGATTAGATGATATGCTAGATGAACTACATGGCTCTTGCATTTTCTCTAAAATTGATTTGAAGTCGGGCTATCATCAAATTCGCATGCGTGAGGGAGACGAATGGAAAACTGCATTTAAGACAAGGTATGGTTTGTATGAATGGTTAGTAATGCCATTTGGGCTTACTAATGCACCTAGTACTTTCATGAGGTTAATGAACCATATTTTGTTGGAAATTTTGATGACATTTAGATTTATAGCAAAAATTTAGAGGAGCATCTACAACATTTACAAAATGTTCTAATTGTTTTGCGAAATGAAAAGTTGTATGCTAACCTTCAAAAATGTTCTTTTTGCACTAATCAAATTGAGTTTCTTGGTTATAATAGCAGTTGCTGAGAAGAAAGTTAAGGCTATTCGTGAATAGCCAACACCAAAAACAATAACTGAGGTACGTAGCTTCCATGGTTTGGCAAGTTTCTACAGAAGGTTTGTTAAGAATTTTAGCAATTTAGCTGCACCCTTGACCGAAATTGTTAAAAAAATGTTGAATTTCATTGGGATAGAGAACAAGATTTAGCCTTCAACTCACTTAAGGAGAAATTAAGTTCTTCACCTTTACTTGCATTACCTAACTTTGCTAAAACTTTTGAAATTGAGTGTGATGCATCAGGAATAGGTATTGGAGCTGTGCTAATACAAGAAGGTCGACCCCTTGCTTATTTTAGTGAGAAATTGAGTGGCGCCGCTTTGAACTATCCACTTTGACAAAGAGATGTATGCTTTGGTGAGGGCTTTAGAGATGTGGCAGCATTACTTGTGGCCCAAAGAGTTTGTCATTCACACAGATCATGAATCATTGAAGCACTTGAAGAGCCAAAGTAAGTTGAATAGACGTCATGCAAAATGGGTGGAGTTCATTGAATCATTTCCGTATGTGATCAAGTATAAACGAGGTATGGAAAATACTGTTGCAGATGCTTTATCTCGAAGGTATACCTTGCTCTCTAATTTGAACACTAAATTGTTAGGATTTGAATACATTAAAGATCTATATTCTAAGGATCCTGACTTTGGAAATGTATTTGAAGTATGTGAGCATGCTGCATTTGGGAAGTTTTATAGGCATGATGGATTTTTATTTAGAGTTAATCGGTTATGTCTGCCTAACTGTTCATTGAGGGACTTATTAGTCAAAGAAGCCCATGGTGGGGGGCTAATGGACATTTTGGAGTGAGAAAAACACTAGATGTTTGCTGGAGCATTTCTTTTGGCCACATATGAAAGGAGATGTTGTCAAATTTTGTGAGAAGTGTATCACATGTAGGCAAGCAAAATCTAAATCTTTACCTCATGGGTTGTATACACCTCTACCAATTCCTAGTGAACCTTGGGTTGATATTTCTATGGATTTTATTGTTGGTTTACCAAGGTCAAAACGAGGTATGGATTCTATTTTTGTGGTCGTAGACAGATTTTCTAAAATGACTCATTTTATTCCTTGTAGGAAAACAGATGATGCTAACCATATTGCTGATCTCTTTTTTAGGGACATTGTACGACTTCATGGAGTGCCAAAAAGTATAGTTTCAGATCGTGATGCAAAGTTTCTAATCTACTTTTGGAAGACACTATAAGGCAAGTTGGGAACAAAGTTGTTGTTTTCTACAACGTGCCATCCACAAACAGATGGACAAACAGAGGTAGTAAATTGAACCTTAGCTACTTTATTAAGAGCTATCATTCAAAAGAATTTAAAAGGTTGGGAAGATTGTTTACCACATGTTGAATTTGCATATAATAGATCTATACATACTACTACTAAGTGTTCACCTTTTGAAGTGGTATATGGTTTCAATCCGCTAACTCCTTTGAATTTATCACCTTTGCCTATCTCTGAGCATGCTAGTTTGGATGGTACAAAGAAAGCTGAATTTGTGAGGCAAATGCATGAGAAAGTAAGGATGCAAATTGAAAAGAAGACTGAACAATATGCTACGCAAGCCAACAAGGGACGAAAGAAAATAATCTTTGAACCCGGTGATTGGGTTTGGGTTCATATGAGAAAGGAGAGATTTCCGGCTAAACGTCGTACTAAGTTGCATCCAAGAGGAGATGGACCATTCCAAGTCATGGCGCGAATCAATGATAATGCCTACAAGCTTGACTTGCCGGGTGAGTATAATGTGAGTTCCACATTTAATGTTTCTGATCTCTCTCCCTTTCATGTAGGTAATCAAAATTCGAGGACGAATCCTTTTGAAGAAAGGGGGAATGATGGAGACAAAGGAAGTGAACAAGTTGCCCAACAAGCTAACGATACGGATCATGCTCAACCCACTCTAGAAGATGTTGATGATCCATTATGCATCAAAGGAGGCCCAATTACAAGGGCTAAGGCTAAAAAGATGAAAGAAGCACTTAATGTGCTAATTGAAGATGTGAAAGCCAAAGCTACCATTGAAGAAGGTTTGACCAAGAGCAAGAAGTCATACGGCTTAGTCAACCTAATTCAAGTCTTAGATGAGCTTAACTAGACTCCATAGTCTCTTGTCCATGTAAGAAGGGTATGTTAATTTTGTGGGTTCAATTTAGACCCAATTTCTAGCTTTATTTGGGTTGTAATGGTGCCAAGAGCTCAATAGGCCTATGTAGTCTACATAGGCCTCCACTAAATGGGCTTCCTTTTGGCCTTTTAGGGTTTTTAGGTCACCCTATAGCTATAAATATAGGGGGTGGCGGCCACAGCATGCAATTTTGGCTTATTCAATCTACAACATGGTGAGGCTCTCACTTGTTGGTTCTTCATTGAATAAGAACTTATCAAGGAATCTCCTTGTGCCGTTCAAGACTTATCAACCTCCATCCCAAGGTTGTGGCGTCTATCTTATTCTTCTTCTATACCAAGGTTCGTGCTTCCTTAAGCATTGGGTCAAGGTTTCTTTCTTCTATTCTCCATCTTTTCGATTTAGGCTATCTTTCACCCTTTCTTCCATTTGTTGTGTGTTCTTGAGATTTCTTCTCATTGGGTTCGCATCACTTGTCGCCATTGAACAACCTGATTCACTCAAACACTCTAACTCACGAATGTTAGCTCTTTAAAGAACTTGAACTTAGAATTGAGGCAATTCCCTGTAAGCGTTCGTGGACTATGAAAATCCCCAAGGGTGTTAGGATAAAAGATAGGAATTCAAGACAAAAAAGTGCAAATAGCAGAATTGAAATGTTGAAGTAAGTGCTGAATGGAAATTTGCTAGAATTGAATCTAGGCAAAATTGAGGATAATGCGAAATCAAAGATAGCAAAACGTGAATTAAAGAGTTGAAAGAAAAGTTGCCAGAACTTAATCTAGGCTGCCAGAAATGAATCTAGGCAAACTTAAAGTAAATGAGATTACTGAAATAAGAGCTGAAAGGAAAGCAGCCAGAACTTAATCTAGGCTGCCAGAATTGAATCTAGGCAAACTTTAAAGGTAAAGAAAATACTTGAAATAAGAGCTGAAATGAAAGTCGTCAGAACTTAATCTAGGCTGCTATAATTGAATCAAGCAAACTTTAAAGGAAATGAGAAAAATAAATTTGCAAACAAAGTCTCTACTTTTTTTTTTCCACCGTCTTTTGCTGTTTTTTTGTTTCGATTTTTCTCTTTTTGTTTCATTCTTTCTTCCTTCCTTCCTTTCTTTGTTTTTTTTTGCCTGAATTTTTTTTCCCTCCTCTTTTTTTTTTGAGCAACAAAGCAAGTAAGGCTTGCTAAGCAAAAGAAAAGAAACAAAAATAAGATAGAGATTAAAGAACACAAAGAAAAGGATAACTACATCGATTTTGAGAAACTAAAACTCTGATACCAAATGATGCGAACCTAAAGAGAAGAAGTCTCAAGAACACACAACAAATGGAAGAAAGAGAGAAAGATAGTCTAAATCGAAAAAATGGAGAATGAAAGAAAGAAAGCTCGACCCAATGCTTAAGGAAACACGAACCTTGGTATAGAAGAAGAAGATAGACGCCACAACCTTGGGATGGAGGTTGATAAGTCTTGAACGCCACAAGGGGATGCCTTGATAAGTTCTACTTCAATGAAGAACCAACAAGTTAGAGCCTCACCATGTAGTAGATTGAATAAGTCAAAAGTTACATGTTGTGGCTGCCACCCCCATAATTTATAGCTATAGGGTGACCTTAAAACCCTAGAAGGCCAAAAGGAAGCCCATTGAGTAGAGGCCTATGTAGACTACATAGCCATATTGAGCTCTTGGCACCATTACAATCCAAATAAAGCTAGCAATTGAGCCTAAATTGAACCCACAAAATTAACATATCCTTCTTACGTAGACAAGAGACTTAAGTGACTAGTTAAGCTCATCTAAGGCTTGAATTTGGTTGACTAAGCCGTATGACTTGTTCTTAGTCAAAACTTCTTCGATGGTAGCTTTGACTTTCACATCTTCAATTAGCACATTAAGTGCTTCTTTCACCTTTTTAGCCTTAGCCCTTGTAATTGGGCCTCCTTTGATGCATAATGGATCATCAACATCTTCTAGAGTGGGTTGAGCATGATCCATATCATTAGCTTGTTGTGTAACTTGTTCACTTCCATCACGGGAATCGGGCAACGACGACTTGGTGAGTGATGCCGAGCACGTAGTCTTGGTTCGGGGGACCGAGCAGAACACTTTGCCGAGCGGGGATTGAGGACAGGAGTTGAGACGGGTCAAGGTTGGACGTCATCGAGTTCCGAGTTCTCAGAGGCCGAGCAAAGTCCAACCGGAGGTTCCGGGTGGCAGTAGATACACTCTCCTGAGAGAAGTATGCGAGGACACATTCCCCGAGGAGGGAACAGTAGGTGTCGGTTCTGTTGGGTATGGCTTGGCGGGTTTCCCTAGCGAATACCTAGTCGATCCGAGAAACCTCTCCATGCCTACAGATTAAAAAATTAATCCGAATGAAGACCCATTTCCCATCGACCGTCTCGTGCCGTATCGAACGATCCAAATTAATAATTTGCTCGATCGTTCGAACACGGGAAAGGCGACGAGTTGATCGCCGACTTTTGTGTTTATGGTCGGGGTCCAGTTAATAATATATTCACCGAATTTGGAATCAAAATAATAAATTATTAAACATGAAATGACGAGACATATAATCATGGCACAAAATTGACATAAGGAAAAACAAATGAGCGTATGGAAAGATATACCTTTCCGATCACCTCGCGGTCTTCTACCTTATATCCCTCCCTTCGTGGACGTCGTGTGGGCGACGATCTACAGCGATCCGAGATCACCAAAGCCTCCAAAAGAGCTCTTCTTCTCACCTTGGCAAAAACAGGAAACCCTAGTTCTAGGGTTACCCTTGCCGCCGGCGCCTTCTTCCTCTCTCCTTTGCGCCGCCGATTGCCGGAGCTGCCGTAAGGCCTCCGGACCAGAAGAGCTCTTTGAGAGGAAGGAGAAAAAGATGAAGAAGAATTCCTCACCCAACCAGCCGACAAGATCCCTTCTCCCTCAACCTTGCGGCTCCGCCACAAGATGGGTTGCGCCGCCTCCCACCTTGCTTCCTTGAGCCTCAGCTGGAGCTTGGTGGAGGAGGTAAAGAGAACCGAAGGGGAGAACCCCCCTTCTTCTCAACCTTGCGTCGCCAAAAACCTAAGAGGGTGAGAGAGAGAGAGAAGAGAGGAGAGAAGCTTGGGTATTAACTATTGATTAAGCCTTGGTTTCTTGATCTCATAGAGTATTTATAGGGCTAAGATAGGGACCAAGAAGAGGAGTTGGATCTTGGCCCGCTAATGGATCTAAACCCGATCCATTCCACTAAAGGATCTTAATTGAACTTCCTCACCAACCCCCATATTTTCATATGGGCTCCACATATTACTAGTCGTCCATCCCCCCGTGTTTAAGATCTAGCATCCTATTAATTCATTTAAATTACTGAAAATTCAAATTAATTAACTTCTGGATCTTTGATTAGTACCACTCAACCTTATCATCGTGTCGGATCAAATCCATCTGCAAGGTTTAGCACGATGAACCTCTTGAGCTCATCAAGGGGGCATCATCATCCTGACTCACCAGGACACGAATTCCATTAATAATCATCGGCACATCATATTATTAATATTATCTCCCAACTTACCGGGCCTATCGATCTAACAGAATAGATCTTGCCCATTGGTAAATCAAAGAAACAATAATTAATAATATATGCCCAATATTATTTCGAGATTAAGGGATCGTACTCCATAATATAAACTGAGGTCCTATCCAATTATCGAGTCAGTACAAATTGGATAACCTCGGGTTTCGGTCCTGCTCAATGTCCTCAAAGTACGCTAGTGTAATTCTATGGTCAAGACCAACCACACCTAATTACACTACAACCATCCCGATGGGTTGCCCAATTCCATCTCGGTTGTGGGCCTCTTATTTATACTAAGTAGGGAACTGATAACACGATCTTCCATGTGACACCACACACCATGTTATCTACAATGCAAAGTAATTGGACTTCGTGTATGTACTATTATAAACAAACACCTAGTGTAGTTGCGATTCTTTTTTCATAATAAAGATGTTCATATAAAGAAACTCATGTCTTTCAGTATACACATCTTACAGGTTCGACCTAGGGTTTCAGGTGAAACGTAAAAGTCAGGACCAAGACAGCACTAGGTGTCAATCCATACATGCATGAATTCTATTTATTATTATTGTGGAACTAACCCTTGTTGCAACTGAAGAAGTTGACTCAATTGGACTAGGGCGCCTGAATGGGACTTAGGCGCCTGGGAGTTGGCAACGGGTGGCATAGCTGGCGCAATGGTCAAGCTTGCGTGGTGAGTGCTGAGTGGAGGAGCCACATCAGCACTCAGGCGCTTGAAAGGGATTAGGGCGCCTAAGTCAGGATAGAGTTTGACTCTCGAGACGCTGCGACTAGGGCTCCTGAAAGGCTTTTCAGGCGCCTGGATGTGGAGTATATAAAGGGGTCGAGAGCAACACTCCAGAACATCAACGCATACTCTACAATCAGTCTGCTTTCCTGTGTGCTGCGCCATTAAAGTCCTGACAACGCCGAAACACCATCCGACTCACTGAGTGAAGAACTTTAACTCATTCAAGGTGGTATATTTGTTTTAAGTTTTGCACACTAAAGCATTGTAATCTGTATATTCTTTTCGATAGATAGTGATTGCCCAACGCAAACGATCAAGGATCGTGGGCCTTGCAGTTGGAGTCGGTCAAGACTCCGAAGCAAGTAAAATTGACTTGTGTTAGTGTACGTGTTTTGTTTTCTGCTACGTACTCGATTCTTTTTAAAATCTGAATTTTCTTATGTGCGATATTCACTCCCCCTCTATCGCTCATCTAGATCCTACACAGATATCACTCCCGTCATATGGGAGGGATAGATATCATCTACATCACTTACATCCATCCACATAATTCATTACATACCCAGTGATTGCCTTTATAGTCTCCCCTATTACGAGCGACGTTTGACGATATCAAAGTACATAACTCCTTATGTAGGGAACCGTAGTGACATCAGGTCTAACGACTATTTATACTAATAGTCACATGAGAAAGTTTATAACACTCATATGACAATCAATCAAACTTTCTCTAACCTTCATACTAGTCTCCATGTATTAATATTGTCCCTGAATATTAATGCTTGACTAAGAATAGTTCAGTATAGTGTTCTCTATATTATCTCACTATCGATTCAATCAATCAATATGATGTAGGTAAGAACTTACTACCCAAGGACATTATTATACTTAGTTATTTGACACAAATATAAAGTATAATAACCAAACTTTGTCTTTATTGATAATAGAATATGATACAAAAGTCCCTAGTCAATTATCACATAATTGGCTTCAGAGCTCCTACTAACAGAACAATGTCTGAGTCAGAGCAAGAGTTAGAGCTCAAATCATAGACAACAATAGACAAAGTGGAGAATCCTAACAAGGATTCAAAAGGTAAACTTGTAGATTCAAACTTTAAAGTGCACAAAACATGTCTTATATTCAGTGAAAGGGGACATCACAAAAGCAAATGCCCAACTTATAAGAGTTGATCCATACAATTGGAGGCAAAGGAGAAATCAATGCTAGGAATTCGGAAGGGAAAAGGACACATCAAATGTTTCAAGTGTCAGGGGTTCAGACATTACAAAAGTAAATGCCCAAAAAAGAGACTCAAGGATCCAGGGGGAGTAATCAAGGTGAGTAAATTTAAGTTATATAAAAATCCAATGTTTACAAAGCATGCTAGTGATAACAAATTATCTGATCATTATTGCTCTAGTTTAGAATTCCCTGAAACATTAGATATACATGCTCACATAAACAAATTATCTAATTTAAATAATTTAATTAATCAAATCAATTCAAATCCAAATAAGATTAACTCAAAATCAATTAATAAAGACTAAAAAGAAAATAAAGCAAATAAATTTTCAAAGATCAATCCACACTTGAGTTTTAAAAAATTACAAAAACAAAATAAATTTTTGAAAAAATTAAATTGATAAACTAGAAATGTTAATCAAGAAGTTTACCAACTCACAAAGTTTATACTTGGATTACAAGTCTAAGTCAAATCTAAATCAAGAGCTTAAACTAAGTTATAATCAAGCTTTTTATGACTATCAAACTAATCATTTAAAAAACCCAAATTACATACTATATGATTCAGGGGGAGACACCATATTAGTTAGAATCTGAAAATGAACCTTACCTATCAGGGTACTTAGGACTAAACTAAAAAGCTAATTTGGCACTTATCTAACTTAGTACTAGGCTGGGGCGAGATGATAGTACATTAGGGAAGTTAAGTAGGATAAGGTGTACTCTATTTGGTCTACCTAGCTATGTGGAAATAGCCGAAGCTACCTCACCACATCCTAGACTAGTTAGACCAAGGACTTTTAAGAAGAGAGATTAAATATATATTTTTTGAAAGGCTTTGATTAGAAGTGGTCATTGCTCCGATACCCAAGAAGGCTCCTGCGCCTCGCCGCAGCTTGAAAGCTGATTTTTCAAATGTGTATTTAATTGTCTGACATCCAAACCTGAATCTAACATAAGAATAAATTATCTTTTCAACAAATCAACTCAACTCATCTCACAAAATTATAGGACTACCTTGGTTAATAACTTTAGACCGGGTGAGATAATTAAGAACAACTGAATTTGACTCTATTGTCTGAATCCTTAATTAAGTTTACATTAATCAATTTTAAATCAATTAATATTTTACCTTAATTAAAACCAAATTAACTTTACCTTATTTAAAAATTCAACTTAATTAATTTTACCTTAGTTAAAAATTCAACTTAATTAACCTTGACTTAATTAAAATTCAACCTAATTAAAATTTTTACATAATCAAACTATAAATTTAATTAAATTTTAACAAAACCAACTTTTCATTAATCATACTTTAAACTTTAATTAATCTTAACTTAAATCAGTTTTACATTAAACAAACTTTAACTTTAATTAATCAAACATGAACTTTAATTAATCTTAACTTAAATCAATTTTATAGTAATCAAACTTTATCAAACTTTATCTTTTATAGTAATCAAATTTTGCGAGTAGGACAGGATCCTTACTAAGCATTTGTGCTTACTAGTTTATGTGTTGTCTTATGCTGCAGATAAGGGTAAAGAACACTTAAACTAAAGGAAGAGGCAGGAGGCTGAAGATGTGTGGGGTGGTGGCTCGGGAAAGAAAGATCTTTATATCTACATTACTATGTTTATGATGATGTTTTCTTCAACAATGAATGCTAGTGATTAGGTTTGATATTGCATGATAATGATTACACTTAGAATTCTCTTATACTTGATTTTGGTTGGTTATGTTGTGAGCTTGAAATAATATGTGAACCTATCATGTTATAGAATAACTATTGATTAAAATATTTCCAATGATGTTCTAATGATTCAAGCATGATAATTGATTGACATGCACTGACTAGCATGCTTAGCACTTAGTCCTTGCATTGTTGTTTGTTTTAATTTTATGCTAGAAGAAAAGAAAATAATTATATGAATGAATGATTGTACGTAACCCCGCCCCGAGAGTAGATATAAGGGCGGGCGTTACATAGTCGGTCCAATTTTTCCATGTTGCCTTGGACTCCAAGAACCGGACTATAATCCACATCTTCTATTTGCTCCATCAGCTCACGACACCGCTCATGGCAACGATTCGTGGCCCCTTCTCATGCAACATCTGGAATTGAAAAAAAATGACAGAGTCAGTACAATACTGACAAAAACCAGTACAAAACTAGTTTTTTTTTCCAATTCGCAAATATATACAGAGAGAAGCATAAACAAAATCGGTCTCCTTTACTTTAGTAATTACAAAATTTTTTTTTACCCGCATATCCAAATTCTAAAGTATTCGATTTCATAAAACATAAGGTAAAGTATCGTTCATATCTACATATCCTAAAAGTACATTCTATCATAAGGTATCATTCATACTTGCATATTCTAGAATCATAAAAGAAAATAAGATATGTCATAAAGGTACTTACTTGGAAGCGGCAGGATGAAGGCTTGATGTGTGTGTAGTGAGATGGCAACCTGCTCTGATACCAACCTATAACGCCCGCTTTTTTCCCACACATTACGGTGTCGTGAGAAAGCGGCATTACGCTGACATACATGTACGCATATGAATATCTTAATGCAGCGGAATAAATTTTTTTTTATATATATACATATGCGTTTAACCATGCATCAAATACTTGAATCATGTATATAAGCCTTAACTATCATTCATGAACATGGTGGCATTTGTAACTTATCATATTAACATCATACGTAGCATCATGATATAAACATTCCATAACTCATCCATAAGCATCATAAGTAGCAAGTAAATTCTTAGACATAACCATCATAAGCATACCATGAAACTTAAGAAAAACCATGCAAAGTATAAGACACGTAGCAAAGTATAAATATGAGATTTTATTTCCTTTTCCCTTGACCATGTCACTGCCACACACACTCTTGCCCCTCCTGCTGCTTCCTTTAATAACCTCTTGCTTGATCTGTGGTATAAGGAAAATAAGACTATAACACATATGCTTATTAAGACTCTTTACTACTCACTAAAACCGTACGTCACATAAACATAAACATATGAAACATTTTAACATAACATAATTCTGAACATAAAACATAAGCATATTCTTAACATAAATCATAATCATAGGAACATTTAACATAGTATGATTCTTAACATAAAACATAAGCATAAAATATACTTATCATGGCATAATTCTTAACATCACATAAGCATACACCTACTTATCTTGGCATAATTCTTAACATGAACATAAGCATAACCATACTTATTATGGCATAATTCTTAACATGAACATAAGCATAAACATACTTATCATGGCATAATGCATAACATGGATGCATGCATGGTCAAATGCATATATCATAAGGATGCATATTTGAAAACCATAATTATAAATACTTAAACATAATCATAACATCATGGGGGTCCCCGGCTTGTACCACATACATACATCATATGCGCGCATCCCTAAGTAAATACGAGATAGCTAGTCTCGACTTACTAGGGTAGGAACAACTACGGTAGTTCCAAAAACCGAGGCATTCTTAAGGTGCCCATCCCTGTTGGACAGCTACGGTAGTCCCAGAACCGTGGACAGCTACGGTAGTCCAGAACCGAGGCGTTCTTAAGGTCCCCATTCTTAGTAATATGAGAGAAGTGTCCTAAGGTAATCGCCTTATGATTGTAATCATTTACTTTAATAAATGAATATTCACTATTTGAGTATACATGTTCGTGTATTTGATTGAAATCTTAAACTCATTTACTGAATGTCCGCAATACAATTCACAGCATGAGAGAATTTGTGATGAATTCACAACTAGTGATTATCTCTACATGTGCAATTGTGAAGTATTGAAATTGTCCCTAGTCGATGAATTGATAAATACGGATACTATCAATTCTGTTGAGACTAGCATGGGTTATTCTCTAATCAGCTGATTCTCACTGGCTGGTGACATTGGGATGTCCGAAGATAAACATGAATGCTAGTTAAGGGAACTAGTTCATTGGAGTGACTAGCTGTAAGACTTCATATGGTAATCTACATATAGATATGTCAATGAAGTTCTTACTGCAGCTTAAGTGCGATGTTCCTTTGACTTGCGGTGTTCAAGTCATCTTGGTCATGGAGACTTATACTTTGACATCTTAAGCAAGCATCTCTAAGGAGGTGTGGACTCAGGATGGTTGGGTATAAGCCGAAGTGCCCGAAGATGTTTGAACAGCCTACAAAGGATTCACCACTCCTTGCGAGGAGATGTATACCAAAGGCCTATCGTCGGATTGTTACTCGAAGCCTCTGGCCAGAGCATCACATGTTCAGAGTATGAATCTCTTAGAAACATGAGAGTAACTAGAATCCGTAGGACGAGAAAAACATTGCTTGGGCTAGGTGTGACGTAGTCAGCCTAGTGGGGACTGACACACATAGACCGTGTCCTGAACCAAGTGGGTACAAGATGGTGAAGGGAATGAGACACGATTCATTAAAGCTGCTGAAGGGTTTCAGAATTGTTTCTGAGGTCAACCGTTGATCTTTCGATTAATTGCGGATCATGATGTACTACTAGGTGCCACTCATGATCATTCTATAATTGGTTAATTATAGACGGCCAACATAAATCGAAAGCCTATTTAGTCACACGCACTACGAGTAGTTTGAGGGATTTAAAACAAGTTGAAAATGGGATTTTTCAATCAAGAGAGATAAGTCGAATCTGAATTTTTCAGAGACGCATCAGAAGCATAAAATGGCTAAGTCTTTTGAAGACTTATTGAATGAATTAAATGAGTTTAATTCGTGAGATCGTGGCTTGGGTTTGGCCGGCCAAAGAGGGTCCCCACCCTCTTTGTTTGGCCGGCCACAATAAGCGGAAGAACCAAATTGTTTGGTTCAAATTTATAAAATAAACCGCGCGTGGTTTGTCTTATAAAATTATGGATAAAGAAATTTGTATAAAGAAATTTGTATAAAGAAATTTATATAAAGAGATTTATTTCTCATGGAAATTAAAATAAACCTTGGAATGGTTTATTTTATTTTATAAAATCAATAATGGATTGATTTACCATGATAATGAAATTTATATAAAGAAATTTCTTTCTATAATAAAAGGGGAGACATGATTGTTTTTATTATAAATTAAGTTATAATAAAAACTTGGCATAACGGAATAATTCATAGAAAAATTTATAAGATAATTTCTTATGAAAAATTTATTCCGTTAAAATGAGACTTGGCGATTAATAGGCTACTATATAAAGGTACCAAGGCAAGGCTTGGAAAATTAATCCAAGAGATCAAGGATTCTTGCCTAACCTCTCTCCCTCTCCTTCTCTATGTAACGACCCGGCTCATTTGGCGGCCCATTTGGCGGTCTCGACCGTCGACCGTGCCGTTACCAATACTAGGTCTTTCCACACCTGGGCGTGGATTTTTGCCTTCCCAGGATTCGAACTCTAGACCCAGGGTTAAATCTAGTTCTTTGTGAATCCTGAATACCAATTGAGTTATAGCTCAATTGGTATTCAGGATTCACAAAGAACTAGATTTAACCCTGGGTCTAGAGTTCGAATCCTGGGAAGGCAAAAATCCACGCCCAGGAGTGGAAAGACCTAGTATTGGTAACGGCACGGTCGACGGTCGACGGTCGACGGTCGAGACCGCCAAATGGGCCGCCAAATGAGCCGGGTCGTTACAATAAAAAGGCGCCTTTTTATTGTAACGACCCGGCCCATTTGGCGGCCCATTTGGCGGTCTCGACCGTCGACCATCGAGCTCAATTGGTATTCAGGATTCATAAAGAACTAGATTTAAGCCTGGGTCTAGAGTTCGAATCCTGGGAAGGCAAAAATCCACGCCCAGGAGTGGAAAGACCTAGTATTGGTAACGGCACGGTCGACGGTCGACGGTCGAGACCGCCAAATGGGCCGCCAAATGGGCCGGGTCGTTACACTCTACCTCTCCCTCTTCTTGTGCCGTCGGCCCTAGAGCCCTCCCCCTTTGCCGTGAGCTTCCACCACCAAGAAGAAGCCGAAGAAGAAGAAGAAGCGGGCGTGACTCCTTCCTTCCTCCCGGAATCTTGATTTCGTTCTTCGTTTGGTGGTTAGTTTTTCATCTCTCTCTTGGTATTCTTGTCGTGCCTTTGGAGAATCTAGTAGTTCTTGTCGGCATGAAACTCGTGGCTTTGCGAAGTCATTCCGAAGAAAACCCGGCGTGGACGCGAATAGAGGCGGAGCTTCCAAGGGACGCTACGGTTGGATCTCGTCCCTTTCTACGAGTTACGCGAGGTATTAAGTAAATTAGTTTACTTTCTGCAAAATTTTAAATGTATGATCATGTCTCCACAATATAAGGTTGCATGCTAGATACGTGGTTAAAATAATTTGAGAAATTATTTATGCTAAATATTCCGCTGCACGTAATTAAATTTTAAAATTACGAACCCGTATTCATGTCAACATGCACCCGGTCCCAACAGTGGTATCAGAGCCGGTTAGTGTTCGACATAATCATATAATTGTTTTGCGGAAAACTTTGTCATGATCTCAATTTTGGAAAATTTTCCAATTATGGAAACTTTCCAATTATGATAAATTTTAGATTTAGGAATTTCAATGATTGGAAATCCTCATGAAATTTCGCAAACTTTTGAAATATCCTAGTTTCTGAAATTTTATGATAATTGTGAAAACTTCCCATTTTTGGAAACTTTCCAATTTTGGAAATTTCCTATTTTGGAAATTTTCTAATTTTAGAAATATGTATGTTTTCTTTGTACCAGAAACTTACAATTATTCTGAAAACCTATTATGAAATCTCGCAATTTTGGGAACTTTCTTTCAAGAAAGTCTAGACAAATTTATGGATTATTAATTGACAATTAAATTCGAATTGGTTTTAAATTATTAACAAAATTCTTTATTTTGGATTGAGCCTCGGGGAGCCGTCCAATTTAAAGTTAGTTGTTGTAATTTAATTTCCTATTTTGAATAAAATTGTCATGTTTAATTTGGTTACGCCTCGGGGAGCGGACCAAATTAGATTTACAATAAATTCCTTTTTTTGGGTATTTGAGCCTCGGGGAGCCACCCAAAGAAAATAATTTGTTGAAATTAATAAATCCATAAATAAAATATGTAATCAAATCTTGGAAATTTTAAGGTGATTCTCAAACGATAATTTCCTTATTTGATTTAAGAGGTGATGCTCTTACATATTGTTGTCTCCAAAATTAATTAGGAAAATGGTTTCCTATAGAGTTTTCTTAAATAAGATTTTCATGAAAATAATATGTGGTTGAATTAAGGGAATCTGTCTCTTAATTTAATAAGATTTGATTTAGAGAAATCAAAGTCTTAAACATATTATTTCCGAAATTGATTGACAATTTAGGAAATTATTTTCCAAAATAATTCCTTGAATAAAGTATGAAATTAGAATTGGGAAATCCGGTTCCTAATTCAATTAATGAGACTTGATAAATTAAGTCACATACATACTTTATTAAGGAAATCGTTAGTACATGACATAATTATATGTCATGAATGTGCTTAGAAAAGAAAGGATGAGACCCAAAACCCCTTACAAAATATTAAGGCTAACACCTTCCATTAATATGGTTAGAACCAGAGTTTTGTTTCTCATTTGGGTTGATGGACACATCCATGCCCGGCTTGAACCTCAACATGTTCAAACCATGGAATTAGTTTATGATTAATATAGTTGGAGTCAGAGGTCAATCCTTAGTTTTGGTTGTTGGACACATCCAAGCCTGACTAAACGGTTGAATGAACTCCAACCATATTAAAACTATTTCTTGATTAATGGGTCAGCCTTAAGCTTGGAGCATCGATTTGTTGTGTCACAGCCAAGGTCGATGTAAAGAGAGGTGGAGTTGGGTGCTATGTATAATGTTGCATACTTGTTAATGAGTTAACAACCCAATGATTTATGCAAACATTCAATTAGTTGATAGCATAAAGTGATAGTTACATATATGTGATATGTAATCGGTATAATTACCTACCTTCATAGTTAAGAATAACTTGATGGCCACAGCCATGGTTGTTCTTACCTATGGTTGGATATCAACCTATTTGGAGGTGTTCCTATGATCTCCCGAATTAATAAAAAGGGTTATTCAATTTGAAAAATAAATAGGATTTAATTAATGTATGTTGATGCATTCTTTATCATTCTTCTCACATAAGCTCAATTTGTATTTCTAGGATAATCACTCGATCATGTCTTCTCTGAATTTGGGTTCCATTTTGGACACCAATAAATTGACTGGGCCAAACTTCGTGGATTGACTTCGAAACCTGAGGATAGTCCTCAAGGCAGAGAAGCTTGCTTATGTCCTTGAAGATCAACTTCTCAACCGTCCTCCAGAAAATGCAACTCCAGACTAGTTAGTGGCCTATCAGAAACATGTGACCGATTCTCAACTTGCTAGTTGCATCATGCTAGCCGCTATGGTACCTGAGCTGCAAAAGCAGCATGAGCATATGGATGCTTATACCATCATCTTCCATCTTCATGAGTTATTTGACGAGCAGGCGAGATCCGAAAGGTTCGAGGTCTCCAGACTCCTCTTCACCTCTAAAATGCAGGAAGGCACTTCTGTCTCACAGTTTGTGTTGAAGATGTTGAGGTACATTGTGTAATTCCCGCTTTTTTTTTTCATAAAGCGGCGTTACGTTAACATGAGTAGGGCAGGTAGACATCATAAGGCAGCGGAATAACTTTAATCTTACACATACATGCACCTACTACCATTCCTAACATAATGACATGGGAACTTGGCATATTGACTTCATACTTAGCATCATATCATGTCATACTTAACATCATGTCATAGAGTCACATAAGTCATCATTCAAGCACATAAGCAGCAAAGGTAAAGTTCTAGCATAAGACGAGTAAACATATTATTTTCTTGGCCAAGTCACTACCACACACATGCATTCTTGCCCTCCTGCTGCTTCCTTAATGTCCCCTTACGTGATCTGCGGTATAAGGAAATAAGACTATAAGCACACAGGCTTAGTAAGACTCTTTCCTACTCACTAAAACCATTCATCACTTAATCATGAGCACGTGAAACATTAACATAACATGGTGCTCTACATAGAACATAAGTATCTAAAATCATTTAGCATGACCTAGTTCTTACATAGTACATGGACATAAGATTTCACTTGACATGGCATGAACATAAACATAAGTAAACATTCTTAGCATGACATGATATATGGCATAAACGTAAACATAAGTAAACATTCTTAATATGGCATGATACATGGCATAAACGTAAACATAAGCAAACATTCGTAACATGGCATGATACATGGCATAAACGTAGGCATAAGCAAACATTCTTAATATGGCATGATACATGGCATAAACGTAGGCATGCTTCCTATCATATCATATGGGCATCCTCTTAACATAACCATAAGCATAAATCGTTTACTATCATGCATATTTCTTGACATGAAACATAAGCATAAGACATTACTATCATGACATAATGCACAGCATGAATGAATGCATGAGTCAAATGCAGATACATAGGATGCTTAACTTTTAAAATCATACTTTTAAATACTTAAACATAATCATCACATCATTGGGGTCCCCGACTTGTACCATATACATACATTATGTGCGCGCATCCCTAAGTAAATACGAGGTAGCTAGTCTCGACCTACTAGGGTAAGGACATCATAGTCGGTAGTCCCAGAACCGGGGCGTTCTTAAGGTGCCCATCCCTGTTGCACAACTTCGGTAGTGCCAGAACCGTGGACAGCATAGTCGGTAGTCCAGAACCGGGGCGTTCTTAAGGTGCCCATCCCTTGGACCCATACTTCGGTCCGGTATAAGCCCATTCATAAAGTAAAATACTTTACATGCTTCACCATTCATAAGACATTCATGGCATATTTAAACATAGCATAATCTTGTTACATGAAGCATGACTTAAAATATGCTTGTCCTTTCATTGTTCATACTTAATGCATAGCATCATGATGCCTGGAAGGCATGAGCATTATCTTCATTCATAAACATGGCATGAATCTTCTTTCATAAAACATGGCATGCATCATCATTTATAAAACATGGCATGCATCTTCATTCATAAAACATGGCATGCATCATTATTCATAAACATGGCATGCATCTTCATTCATAAAAGATGGCATGCTTACCTAAAACATCATTCTTATTCCTAGTGCTTACATGATCATGGCATATAAGGTAAGCATTGCATTATATTCATTGAACATGACATGTTTACATAGACCCTTATCCTAATCCATAGGGCATGCATGATCATGATACATAAGGTAAGCATTGCATTTCATACATAAGCATGGTATCTATCTCAAGCTTGCATAGTTAGGACTTCCATAAACATGCTACCTATTATCCAAGTGCAGGGCATAGAACATAAGACATTCATAAATAAACCCTATTAAGTATGGCATCCAAACATACACACATGAACCATGGTGCTTAAGGTTAGGGTTATAGGTAACTTAATTTCTACCACATGCTTGAACCTTTATATATACTTCATAATAAAGCATAAACCATCATTCTTCAAACCCTAACTCCACCCAAACCCTAGTGACCATGCTTGGCCGAAACCTACAAGGGAGGGATTCCATTATTCCATGACATGTAAGGTAGCATAAGGAAAAAGAAACAACCATACAGTACATCTAAGGCCATAAGGAGCCATTAGGGCTCATGATTAGGGTTTACCCTAACTTTTAGCCCTATTTTTCTAGGGTTGGCCGAAACATGTAAGAGCCATGGGTGCATGAATAAATTCATAAAATTTCCAATTAATCATCTAACACCTTCCATACCATACCATAGGAGTCATTAGGGCCCTTACTTGAGGTAATCCCTAACTCCTTGCCCTAGAACCTTCTTGGCCGAAACCCTTAGGGTCATAAGACCTTGTGAAATTTCACATAATCCCCTTCAACCTCCCCTTGTATCATAAGGGTACACAAGATACATGATTGAAGGGTTAAATCCAACCCTAGCCATGGAGTCCTTATAATGGTCCCAAACCCTAAAGGATCTTTGGGTACTCCAAAAATTCCCAAAAATTATACTTATTCTCTAAACATCATGAGAACACATTAGAAAGCATGATTAAGATTTTTAACATCATCATGGACCCAAAAACCCATGGTGGCCGAATACTATAGGGGTCCAAAACATGGTTTTCTCAACATCAAACCCAAAACCAACTTCATATTATGCTAAAAATCAAAAAGGAACTATTATACCACAGGTGAGGGAGTCTTACATTGGTTGATCTTGATTATAGACCTTAGATTTGGGAGAAGGATGAAGATCTTGTTGCTTCTTGACCACCCCTAGCCTTTGTACCCTTGTAAAAGCCTTGGATCTTGGAGATGGAGCCTTAGGTGAGCCTTTTCCAAGGGAGAATCCCCTCTTGGGCTTTCGGCTAGAATGAGGGAGGAGGAAGAAGAAAGGTGGACTTGATGGAAGAAAGAAAGTAACTCCCATGCCCCCTCTTTATAACACATTAAGGAGGGTAAGTGAAGAGTCATGATGTCTCTTCATTTTCCCTAAGCCTTAACCATAATCCACTTCATTTTCTCATAGTACTCCCTTGCTAGGTGAATTGGTTAGAGCATGCATGGTTGTACAAGAGGTCCAAGGTTCAATCCTTGGTGCATGCACTAACTTTCTATTTTATTTTTATTTTATTTTCTATTATTTCAAAAATCCCTTAAAAATTCCCCCATAATTATGTTAATATTTCTCATTAAAACCCCTTTATATTTCTATAAATTTTTACCTAAAATTCACCAATAATCATGGTACTAGAAAGCCCATATAAGGCCCATTAGTGCCTATTTCCCAATTTAAATGAGAAAACATGGATTTCTAGGTTAAAATTCGTGTTAATATTTCTAGGTCCCTCGGAAAATTATCTAGACATGCTCAATATTTTAAAGAAATATTAAGAAAATTTTCTGGGTCGTTACACATTGAGCGACTGGGCATACTCGGTTTTGCAATGGATCATGAATTAAGTATTGACTTAATTCTGTATTTTTGCCCAAAAGTTATTCACAATTTGTGATGAACTATCGGATGAACAAGCTGGATACTACCATTCCTGAGTTGCTCAACCTGCTGAAGACTGTAGAGCCTTATGTGAAGCAGGATCAAAAGACGGTACTGTTAGTTGGTTCCTCAAAGAAAGGTTCTAAGAGGAAGGCCAAAGAACAGAATAAGGGAAAGAAGAAAAAGGCCAAAAAGACTGAAAAGACACCAAAAGGCACTTGCCATCACTGTGGCAAGGAAGGTCACTAGCGAAGAAACTGCAAGGTTTATCTTGAGTCCTTGAAGAAGAAGGCATCCGATGCCCAATCCTCTTCAGGTATCTTCGTTATTGAATGTCACTCTATTTCCTCAACCACCTGGGTACTTGATACTGGGTGTTGCTCACATATATGTAATGACATACAGGGGCTAAGGAATAGAAGAAGACTCGTTAAGGGAGAAGTGAAGTTGCGAGTTAGAAATGGAGCAAAGATTGCTGCTGTTGCCATCGGAACATATTTGCTAAAGCTCCCTACTGAACGTGTCTTAGAATTGGATAATTGTTATTTTGTTCCTTCGTTAATAAAGAACATTGTATCTATTTCATGTTTGAATGAAAAGGGTTATCATTTAACTTTTAGTAACAATTGTTGTTACATAACTTTAAATGGTGTTCTTTATGGGACCGGAACTTTATGCAATGGTATCTACACGTTAGATTTATCCGGTGACGTTTTCAATATCGAAGTTAGCAACAAATGTGCTCGAATAGATAATCGAATAGACTCCTATATGTGGCATTGTCGTCTTGGCCATGTAAGTAAGAAACGCATGACCAAATTACACCGACGTGGAATTTTGGAATCATTTGAACCCGGTTCATTTGATACATGTGAATCATGCTTGAAAGGTAAGATGACCAAATTACCCTTTTCCGGAAAAGGTAATCCAGTGGGAGAATTGCTTGGTCTAATACATACTGATGTATGTGGACCAATGTCAACTCTTGCACAAGGAGGCTATAGCTACTTCATTACCTTTATCGATGATCACTCACGATTCGGGTATGTGTTCTTGATGAAACAGAAATCTGAAGCTTTTGAGAAATTCAAAGAGTTCAGAAATGAAGTAGAGAAACAGCTTGGCAAAAGTATTAAGATACTTCGATCCGATCGGGGTGGTGAATACTTAAGTCAAGAGATTCAAGATTATCTTAGGGACAATGGGATATTGTCTCAATGGACTCCGCCATATACACCACAGCATAATGGTGTATCTGAGCGGCATAACTGAACCTTGATGGACATGGTTAGATCTATGATGAATCATGTAACTCTTCCAAAATCCTTTTGGGGCTATGCGCTTAAGACTGCTGTTTACTTGCTAAACAGAGTCTCGACCAAGGTAGTCTCTACTACTCCATATGAGACGTGGAATAGTAAGAAATCTCACTTAACTCACCTTAAGATATGGGGTTGTCCTACTTATGTGAAGCGGACTGTATCAGATAAATTGGATGCTAAGTCTGATAAATGTCTATTTATTGGATACCCTAAGGAAACAAAGGGTTACCAATTTTATCATCCCTTGGAACAAAAGGTGTTTGTTTCAAGGCATGATGTATTTCTGGAAATAGAATTTCTTTTACAAGAAAACAGTGCGAGTGACATTGAACTTGATGAAGTTCAAGAAACTCCAATAGACATTACAGAGACACCTAGTCTAGACCCACAACCGATAACTCATAATGATGAGCTATCAGTTGAACCTAAAACAACACTACCTCTTCGTAGGTCTGATAGGACACGCAATATTCCAGAGAGATATGGATTTCTCATAAGTGAATCGAACGATGTGTTACTCATAAGCGATGACGAACCTATCAGTTATGAAGATGTTCTGAAAAGTTCAGAAAGGGACAAATGGCTTGAAGCCATGAAGTCGGAAATGGATTCCATGTACGAAAATCAAGTATGGGACTTGGTTAACCCACCTGAATGAATTAAGCCCATAGGGTGCAAGTGGGTTTTCAAGAAGAAAACCGACATGGAAGGTAATGTTGTTACCTTTAAAGCTAGATTAGTGGCAAAAGGATATCGTCAGAAACAAGGAATTGATTATGACGAAACCTATTCGCCAGTAGCTATGCTTAAATCCATTCGGATGCTCCTGGCCATAGCGGCTCATTATGATTATGAGATATGGCAAATGGATGTGAAAACAGCTTTCCTTAATGGAAACCTGCTTGAGGATGTATACATGATACAACCTGAAGGTTTCACATCGGTTGATAAAACCAAAATATGCAAGCTTCGACGATCCATATATGGACTGAAGCAAGCATCCAGGAGCTGGAACATCCGTTTTGATGAGACAATCAAAGAGTTTGATTTCTCACAAAATCCTGACGAACCTTGTGTGTACAAGAAGGTTAGTGGGAGTGCAGTCGTATTCCTAGTACTATATGTCGATGACATATTGCTTATAGGAAATGATATATCAGTCTTACAGTCGGTTAAAATTTGGTTGTCCAAAACTTTCTCCTTGAAAGACCTGGGTGAAGCAACCTATATCCTTGGGATTAGAATCTATAGAGATAGATCAAAACAGTTGCTTGGTCTTTCGCAGTCTACATATATAGACCGAGTGCTAAAAGGTTTAGCATGTCGAAATCCAAGAAAGGTTACCTTCCCATCAGGCATGGGATCAACCTTTCAAAGTCTATGTGTCCGCGCACAGAAGACGAGAGGATTTGCATGAATAAGATTCCTTATGCATCCGCGATAGGATCTATCATGTATGCTATGTTATGTACTAGGCCCGATGTATCGTATGCTCTGAGCATCACGAGCAGATACCAGTCTGATCCAGGAATGGATCATTGGCCGGCTGTCAAGACAATCCTTAAGTACTTAAGAATAACTAAGGATGTGTTCATAATATATGGAGAAGGAGATATGGTAATACGTGGGTATACAGATGCCAGTTTCCAGACAGATAAGGATGACTCCAAATCTCAGTCTGGATACGTATTTACTTTGAATGGAGGCGCAATAAGTTGGAAGAGTTCCAAGCAAGACACTATAACGGACTCTACCACGGAAGCGGAATATATTGCAGCTTCGGAAGCAGCAAAGGAAGCTGTCTGGTTCAAGAAGTTTGTCTTAGAACATGGAGTGGTTCCAACCATTGATGAAGCAATACCGGTTTACTGTGACAACAATGGAGCTATTGCACAAGCAAAGGAACCAAGGTCTCATCAGCAATCCAAACACGTGCTTCGCCGCTATCATCTGATCAGAGATATTATAAGTAGGAATGATATACAAATTGAGAAAATTCCCACTAAAAGGAATTTAGCGGATCCTTTAACTAAGGCCTTGCCTCAAAGCAAGTTTGAGGGTCATGTTAGAGCCTGTGGTATTGGATACCGTAGCGATTGGCATTAGGCCAAGTGGGAGTTTGTTAGTAATATGAGAGAAGTGTCCTAAGGCAATCGCCTTATGATTGTAATCATTTACATTAATAAATGAATATTCACTATTTGAGTATACATGTTCGTGTATTTGATTGAGATCTTAAACTCATTTATTGAATGTCCGCAATACAATTCACAGCATGAGAGAATTTGTGATGAATTCACAACTAGTGATTATCTCTACATGTGCAATTGTGAAGTATTTAAATTGTCCCTAGTCGATGAATTGATAAATACGGACACTATTAATTCTGTTGAGACTAGTATGGGTTATTCTCTAATCAGCTGATTCTCACTGGCTGGTGACATTGGGATGTCCGGAGATAAACATGAATGCTAGTTAAGGGAAATAGTTCATTGGAGTGACTAGCTATAAGACTTCATATGGTAATCTACATATAGATATGTCAATGAAGTTCTTACTGCAGCTTAAGTGCGATGTTCCTTTGACTTGCGGTGTTCAAGTCATCTTGGTCATGGAGACTTATACTTTGACATCTTAAGCAAGCATCTCTAAGGAGGTGTGAACCCAGGATGGTTGGGTATAAGCCGAAGTGCCCGAAGATGTTTGAACAGCCTACAAAGGATTCACCACTCCTTGCGAGGAGATGTATACCCAAGTCCTATCGTCGGATTGTTACTCGAAGCCTCTGGCCAGAGCATCACATGTTCAGAGTATGAATCTCTCAGAAACATGAGAGTAACTAGAATCCGTAGGACGGGAAAAACATTGCTTGGGCTAGGTGTGACGTAGTCAGCTTAGTGGGGACTGACACACATAGACCGTGTCCTAAACCAAGTGGGTATAAGATGGTGAAGGGAATGAGGCACGATTCATTAAAGCTGCTGAAGGGTTTCAGAATAGTTTCTGAGGTCAACCGTTGATCTTTCGATTAATTAGGGATCTTGATGTACTACTAGGTGCCACTCATGATCGTTCTATAATTGGTTAATTATAGACGGTCAACATAAATCGAAAGCCTATTTAGTCACACGCACTACGAGTAGTCTGAGGGATTTAAAACGAGTTGAAAATTGGATTTTCCAATCAAGAGAGATAAGTCGAATCTGAATTTTTCAGAGACGCATCGGAAGCATAAAATGGCTAAGTCTTTTGAAGACTTATTGAACGAATTAAATGAGTTTAATTCGTGAGATCGTGGCTTGGGTTAGGCCGGCCAAAGAGGGTCCCCACCCTCTTTGTTTGTTTGGTCACAATAAGAGGGAAGAACCAAATTGTTTGGTTCAAATTTATAAAATAAACCGCGCGTGGTTTGTCTTATAAAATTATGGATAAAGGAATTTGAATAAAGAAATTTGTATAAAGAAATTTATATAAAGAAATTTATATAAAGAGATTTATTTATCATGGAAATTAAAATAAACCTTGGAATGGTTTATTTTATTTTATAAAATCAATAATGGATTGATTTACCATGATAAAGAAATTTATATAAAGAAATTTCTTTCCATAATAAAAGGGGAGACATGGTTGTTTTTATTATAAATTAAATTATAATAAAAACTTGGCATAACGGAATAATTCATAGAAAAATTTATAAGATAAATTTCTTATGAAAAATTTATTCCGTTAAGAGGAGACTTGGCGATTAAGAGACTACTATATAAAGGTACCAAGGCAAGGCTTGGAAAATTAATCCAAGAGATCAAGGATTCTTGCCTAGCCTCTCTCCCTCTCCTTCTCTCCCCCTTTGCCGTGAACTTCCACCACCAAGAAGAAGCCGAAGAAGAAGAAGAAGCGGGCGGGACTCCTTCCTTCCTCCCGGAATCTTGATTCCGTTCTTCGTTTGGTGGTTAGTTTTTTATCTCTCTATTGGTATTCTTGTCGTGCCTTTGGAGAATCTAGTAGTTTTTGTCGGCACAAAACTCGTGGTTTTGCGAAGTCATCCCGAAGAAAATCCGGCGTGGACGTGAATAGAGGCGGAGCTTCGAAGGGATGCTACGGTTGGATCTCGTCCCTTTCTACGAGTTACGCGAGGTATTAAGAAAATTAGTTTACTTTCTGCAAAATTTTAAATGTATGATCATGTCTCCACAACATAAGGTTGCATGCTAGATACGTGGTTAAAATAATTTGAGAAATTATTTATGTTAAACCTTCCGCTGCACGTAATTAAATTTTAAAATTACGAACCCGTATCCATGTCAACATGCACCTGGTCCCAACACCCATCCCTTGGACCCTTACTTCGGTCCGGTACAAGCCCATTCATAAAGTAAAATAACTTCACATGCTTCGTCATTCATAGAACATACATAGCATAAACATAATCTAGTTTCATGAAGCATAGCATAAGAGTAGGAACAGCTACGGTAGTTCCAGAACCGAGGCATTCTTAAGGTGCCCATCCCTTATCATGACATAAAGCATACTTGGCATTTCATCATTCATACTTAATGTATAACATCATGATGCCTTAAAGGCATAATCATTATCTTCATTCATCATCTTCATTCATAAACATGACATACCTACATAATTATGCCTCCAGGCATAAACCTCATCTTGGTTCATAAAGCTTTCATGATCATGGTACATAAGATAAACATGCATTTCATACATGGTACATATCATCTAGCATACATAATCATAGTACCCCTCATAGAGCAGGCATGGGTAGGATTCATATGAACATGATACATACTACTTAGGTTCATGACCTTAAACATAACTTAGGTTCATGGCATTCATCATAGAACATGCATAGACCTTCATAACCATATATCTATTATAGGCATTTAACATCATACATGCATTAGTCTATATCACATACATAACATCATACATGCATTATTCTATATCACATACATTCATGAATGAACATAGCACATAACCTAAACACACAAGTCCTGATATATAACACATAAAGCTAGGGTTTTAGGTAACATAAAAATTCTTACAACATGCTTAGACATACTCATGCATCATAGCAAACTATAACCAAGTATCCTTGAGACCTTAACCCAACCCAAACCCTAGATCATGTCTTGGCCGAAAGTTTAATAGGAGGAGGCTCCAATATTTCAATCAATATGAAAGATTCCATAAATAAAAGAAAACCCATACATTATCTACCATGTCATAGGGAGCCCTTAGACCCCATAATTTGAGCTAACCCTAATTTCTTAGCCCTAGGATAGCTCTTGGCCGAAACCCTAAAGGGCCATAGGTCCATGGAAAAAAATTCATAAAATTCCCAATTTACATCTAATACCTTACATATAATACCGTAGAAGGCCATTAGAACCCTTGGTTGGAGTTAACCCTAACTCCTTGCCCTATAACCTAACTTGGCCGAATGCTTCAAGGGTCATAAATCATGTAAAAACATTCACATAAATCCCCATTATCATCCCTTGCATCATGAGAAAACATAGAAAACATCAATTGAGAGTTAGATCCAAACCTACCCTTGAACCCATGATGGTGGCCGAAAGTTACCAAGGGCCTTTGGTGCTTCAAAAATTCCACCACTCACCATACCCTCTTTATTTATCTTAAGGAAGCATTAGGAAACATAAATAAGGTTTTAACATCATCCTAAATGTAAAACCTACCTTGGCCGAAAGTTGTAGGAGTCAAGTTCATGGTTTTCCAACATGTAATCCAAATAAAACTTCATATCATGATAAACATTAAGGAAAAACCAATATACCACAGGTGAGGGAGTCTTACCTTGGTTTATCTTGATTATCACCTTGAATAGAGAAGCCAAAAGAAAATCTCCTTGACCTTAGACTACCTCTAGCCCTTGTAGCCTTGTAGGAAACCCTTAGATCTTGAAGAGGAAGCCTTCTTGTGAAGCTTTCCTAAGGGAGAAACCTCCTTGTGGGGTTCGGCTAGAAGGAGGAAGGAGAGGGAGAGGAATAGCCTTGATGGAAGAAGAGAAGAAGAAGAGTAACTCCAATGTCTCCTCCTTTCTCACCTACTCCTTTTATACCCAAATGATGGGGGCAAGTGAAGAGACATGATGCCTCCTCTCATGGTGACCCTTCACTTCCTTTAGCCTCAACTAAAATCCTCTTCCTTTTCCACTAGCACTCCCTTGCTAGGTGAATTGGTTAGTACATGCATAGTGATACATTAGGTCCAAGGTTCAATCCTTGGTGCATGCACTTTATTTTTTTATTTTTTTTCTTTTATTTTCGGCAATGCCCCCTAAGGCCCACCAATAGCCATGCTAATATTCCTAATTGAAACTCATTTATATTTATATTAAATTCTACTTAAGATCCACTAATAACCATGATACTAGAAAAGCCCATGTAAGGCCCATTAGTACTTAGCTTCTTATTCCATATAGAAAATCATGGATAATCATGCTAAGGTTCCTACTAGTATCCCTATGTTCCTCGAGAATCTATCTAGGCATGATTAATATTTTAAAGAAAATATTGAAAAAAATTTTCGGGTCGTTACAGAGAGGTCTCTCAGGTTCGACCTCGTGGTAGCTTAGGAAACCCGCCGAGCTATAACCAACAATTGGTATCAGAGCTGAGGTTTCTGGTTTTGTGTGTTTAGGATTGGTTAATTTTTTACTCATTATCATGTATGATTATTTTTGCTGGATGTTATATGGATATACGTAGGCTAACTCTTTGTTGCAGGCACAAGATTCCAACTTATCATGGCTTAGATAATTGTGTTATGTGATTGATTATGTATATTGTAATTAATTATATCCTCGGGGTTGACGAAGCTTGATAGTATTTAATTTTTGTAATTAAATACGACACCTGTTTAGCCGAGCAGTTATTTACTTTCGATCTAAATTGCATGTACACTCCTTCGTGGAGTATAGAATCGATGGATGTAAATATTTAGCTACTCATCTCGGTTCGGAGATCCCTTCATGGAGGCTTGCGCATGGATAGGGAGGAGTGGACGAGGTAGCGACACGACTAGAGGCGCAATAGAAGACCAAGGCCATGATAGTTGGAAAATCTAGGATTTTTCATATTCATTATGTTGGTTTATATGCTTGTTGTGTCTGTGTGCATGGAAAATCCTCAAAATTAAATAATTAAGTGGGAGTGGGACCCTAAGAGTCTGTGTGCATGGAAAATTCTCAAACTGGTGGTTGCACCAAGTTTGAGCCACCCACTCTGATACCACTTGTGAGATCAGATTGAATCGATAGAGGGGGGGTGAATATCAATCGTTAAATTTTCGGAAATAAAGAGAGTAATTGCGCAGCGAAAAAAGCAAAAACAATCGCTAACAAGTTTTGTTTTTACTTGGTTCGGAGTTGCGGTCGGCTCCTACTCCAAGGCCCACGGTCCTTGACCGTTTACGATGGGCAATTCTATATTTTCGTAAAAGATTACAAGTTGAGTACAAATATAGAATTAAAAAGGAGTTACAACATTTTAAATAAAAATTAGCTTTTACCGATGACTGAAGAAGTTGGAAGTTTCGGAGAAGCGGGTCATCATCGGCGCTTGAATCGCGAGTACGGAACTTGTCGGAGCGGAGCGCTTGAGCGTAAGTGTTGAATGCAATTGATGTCGAAGCCTTGGGGTGAACCCCTTTATATAGTGTTAATAGGGGTGCCTGTGTTGAAGGGGGCGCCTGACACGTGGTCTCCTCTGCGCGAACCTCAATCCGCAGACTTGGCCAGCGCTTATCCCCTTCACTAGGGCGCCTGAGTTAACTGGAGCACCTGTGTTAACATAGGCGCCTCAATGACTTGGTCTTAGGTTTGCGTGGCAGTTTGCTTCGAATGGCTGGAATCCCTCTTTGGCTAGGGCGCCTAGCCCAGTGAGGCACCTGAATGAAGAAACCTTCATCCTTCGTTCTTGCAATCAGGGTTAGTTCCAAAACACAAGAAGCATATAATTGATAAGATTAAACCATGTTTTACAACCTGAGCTGTCTTGGTTCTAACTTTGGGCTTCCCAAATGGAACCCTAGGTCGAACCAACGCCTAATGTTCCCTCCTATGGGCAACACGTCCTCACCTACTCCTCTCGGGAGAATTTATCTGTTTGCCTACCAACTCCTCCGGTTGGACTTTTGCCCAGCTTCACTCACCAGGTCTTAGTGCCTTGCTTCACTCACCAGGTCTTCGGTACCCAGTCCCAGACCAGGTCTTAGTGCCCAGCTTCACTCACCAGGTCTTAGTGCCCAACCTTACGTCAGGACTTAGTTGCCCAGCTCGCTGCCAGAACTTAGTGCCTAGTGTACCTAGGACTTTACCTGCACACTTGATCAACATTGTTAGATTATAACACAACCTTAACTTCTAAACCCTTTGCAATTATCAAAACATGGGTGTGACTTCGGTGCTTCCGGCAGCAACATTTAGGATTTGGTTATTTTTCTACACATTATCATGTACTTTTTTATTGCTGGATAATATTTGGATGTGTGTAGGCTAACTCATTGTTACAGACACTAGATTCCAACTATTATGGCATTAATTGTGATTGTATGTGATTGATTGTGTGTTTTGTAAATTAATTGAATCCTCGGGGTTGTCGAGGCTAAATTAGGTATTTAATTTTTGTAATTAAATATGACACCTGTTTAGCCAAGCTTTTATTTACTGTTGATCTAGATCACATATACACTCCTTTGTGGAGTATAGGATCTACACTCCTTTGTGGAGTATAGGATCAATGGATGTAAATAAGTAGCTAGTCATCTCGGCTCAGAGACTCCTTCATGGTGGCTTGCGCATGGAAAGGATGGAGTGGACGAGGTGGCGACACGATTGGAGGCACATTGGAGACCAAGGCCATAATAGTTGGAAAAATCTAGGATTTTTCCTTGTTTATTATATTGGTTTATGTGCTTGTCGTGTGTGTGTGCATGCGATAATCCTCAACATAAATAACTATGTGGGAGAGGGACCCTAAGGGTCCCATGACCTCTATTACAATCTGATAAGTGATGCGAACAAGTCTGCGCATCAGCTCTGAGTGCCTTCCTCCCCATCGGATGGGCTTGTTCTGCGGATCACTAGGTCAGAAAAGATTATAGGAAATTATTGAAGAGCGTGTGTACTTCCCCATCGGAAGACACATAATCAGAAATAATTTTTCTTAGTGTCGTGTAATGGTAAACACTTAGATACAAATAATAGTATCCTCCCCATCGGAGTCACTGCTATTATTTGTAGGACCGAAGAGGACCAACTATTGATTTTACTTATCAGAAAGTTAGGATGACAAGATAGTAAAATTAATGGGTAAAACATCCTCTCACAAATGTAGAATTCGTATACGTCCACACCATCGTGGCATGCGAAATTCTCGGTGTTTTGAGGTGTTGGTTGTTTTTTTAAAATTTATTGTTTTGAGGAGTCAATTTATTTTCAAAAAAAACTAAAGTGTGTGATTGTTGTGATTCTCAGGTGTTTAAAAATGGATCTAGACCCACTTGACTTAATTTAAAGAGAAAACCAAATTAATGCCCCTAATAATGATATGGATTGGGAATTAAATATGGACTTTATCTCTACTACCGAGGAACCCAAATGTGATCTGGTCGAGTTATGTGCCGAAAAACCTAGCAAGATTAATACTGAAAAGGAGTTTGATTAATTTAGGAAATGGTTAGAAGAAGATGAGACGGCTGAGTGTCATCAAAATCAGACTTCTTCCATTACCAGTGATAAAACATCCAAACTCGATGAACTCTTCGAGCATCAAAATCGAGCCGCTAGGAAGGAGGTCATGAAGAACATGACGACGACCATCTTGGTTGAGGGTACGCCCGTAAGGGAACATGCTCTCAAAATGATGTCTTGGCTGAAAGAGATGGAAATCCATGGAGTACAAATCGATGGGGAAACCCAGGTCGATCTCATCCTCCAATCTCTACCAATGAGTTTCGAGAAGTTTCACCTAAGCTACAATATGGACAAGCGTTCGTATTCGTGGGCAGAACTTCTGACAGAACTCGAGGCGGCAGAGGCGTTTTCTCTTCAGAGCTCACAGACTTTCATTGCTCAAGAGGTTTTTTCTTCTAACCCGAAAGGAAAGAAGAAGAAGTAACATGCTGGGGCAAAGAAAGTAGCAGGATTACAGGGACCTCAGAGTTGCATAAAGAAGCTAAAAGGCAAGTGCTTTGTGTGCA
This sequence comes from Boesenbergia rotunda, assembly GCA_024364735.1. Taxonomy (NCBI): domain Eukaryota; kingdom Viridiplantae; phylum Streptophyta; class Magnoliopsida; order Zingiberales; family Zingiberaceae; genus Boesenbergia; species Boesenbergia rotunda. The sequence continues at coordinate 139,819 of JAGFNQ010000917.1, forward strand.
AGCAGTCTGGACATTGGAAGGCGGGCTGCCCCCACCGTTACAGTAATAATTCAAGTATATTTTCTTCTTTTGTCGTTGTAACATGTTTAGCGGTGATATCTACCGGTACCTGGTGTGTAGATACGGATGTCACTAATCATGTCTGCATTTTTGTGCAGGGGTTCCAGGAAACTCGAAGGCTAGCTGAGGAGGAGATTACTGACTACATAGATAGGCTATGGAGATGACTTTTACAGTGGGAGTTTATTTATTCATTTATGTCTTTAACATAGGATGATATAGTTTTGGTTTTATAAAGATTGCCTATATGTACTTAAATTTTGGAAAGAACTTTTGTTCAGTTTCTGGAATAAGATATTCTATTGCTTTTATTGTTAAAAGTGGAATAGAAGGATTATCTATTAAAATACATTGATAGGCAATTGTTTATCTTAATAACCAAAAGCTCCAATGATGTAAATAGATGTTAAATAGCTTATCATCCAACTATAGTAAGAGAAAGGTCTCTTCCTAGATGAACCTAGCATACCTTTAGACTCTAAGACTTGGTCTTATTAACCTTTAGTAGGATTCAAAAGTTGATAGCCAATGAGCCCTTGGGTTCATTCGTGGTAGAAGACTTGTCTTCCTTAAAATCTTTGAATCTTACTAGGAAGGTAAGAAGACCAAGAGGCTCTTCCAAGCCTAGGGGCATAGAGCCAAAGGTATGTAGGAGTTGGTTCAACCTGATAAGTATAGGTCCTTAATCTATCCAGAATAGAGGTAGCCTTGAACACGCTGTTTATTTTATAAACAATTATTCAAAGGACTAAGTACATTTACATGATATATCGCTAGACTGAATACTTTAATGAGATCAAAGAATTCAAGTCTAGTGCGGAGAAACATCTGAGTAAAAGTATGGTGACATTGTGGTTAGATCGTAGTGGCAAGTACCTCTTGGGATAGTAGTAGGACTTACTTATCAGTGATTGGGAATAAGTCCCAATTTACTACACCCAGTATGCCCCAACAAAATGGTGCAACACAGAGAAGGAAAAGGTCTCATAAGGTAATGGTTAGGATAATGATAAGCTACTCTGAGATTAGCCAGTTTTGTTCGGGGATAAGTCCTGGATACAACTGTGTATGTGTTTGATACTAACTAGGTTAGTAGTCTCTCAACCCATAGAAATGTAGACTAAGCAAGAGCCTAGTCTAAGACATTTTTAGATTTGGGTAGTTCAGGACATATGCTGAAGAGAGATACTGATAAGTTGGAATCTAGTGCACAAGTTTTGTAGGCTATCCTAGGAGAACAAAAGGTGGTTCAATAGTCCTAAGGATCAAAGGATATTCGTTGGTACGAATGACTGATTCTTAGAAAAAGGATTATGTAATATACCACAAGGCCATGAGTAGAATTATTCTGAGTAAAACAAATAGGGTACATTCTGACCTCAGTACCAATTGTACAAGAGGAATATCACAAGGCACTGCACCTCGTGTCACAGAAAATACACAGGGGATACCTTATCATAGTGGGAGGGTTGTTAGTCAACCTAAAGGATTCATGTTATTGAAGAGTCTGAGGGTTTGGCCCTTGAAGAACATGAATCGGATCCCTAGAACTATGATAAGGATCATCAGCTTTGAAGAGATAAATCCTGTCATGTGGATTTGTTCAAAGGACGGATGAGATTATGTATATAAGTGATGTGACGCAAATGAAGTGGTATTTGTTAGTGATATGAGAAAAGTGTCCTAAGGCAATCGCCTTATGATTGTAATCATTTATTTTAATAAATGAATATTCACTATTTGAGTATACATGTTTATGTATATGATTGAGATCTTAAACTCATTTACTGAATGTCCGCAATACAATTCACAACATGAGAGAATTTGTGACGAATTCACAACTAGTGATTATCTCTACATATGCAATTGTGAAGTATTGAAATTGTCCCTAGTCGATGAATTGATAAATACGGACACTATCAATTCTGTTGAGACGAGCATGGGTTATTCTCTAATCAACTGATTCTCACTGGCTGGTGACATTGGGATGTCCGGAGATAAACATGAATGCTAGTTAAGGGAACAAGTTCATTGGAGTGACTGGCTGTAAAACTTCATATGGTAGTCTACATATAGACATGTCAGTGAAGTTCTTACTGCAGCTTAAGTGCGATGTTTATTTGACTTGCGGTGTTCAAGTCATCTTGGTCATGGAGATTTATACTTTAACATCTTAAGCAAGCATCTCCAAGGAGGTGTGGACCCAGGATGATTGGGTATAAGCCGAAGTGCCCGAAGATGTTTGAACAGCCTACAAAGGATTCACCACTCCTTACGAGGAGATGTATACCTGAGGCCTATCGTCGGATTGTTACTCGAAGCCTCTGGACAGAGCATGACATGTTCAGAGTATGAATCTCTTAGATACATGAGAGTAATTAGAATCCGTAGGACGAGGAAACGTTACTTGGGCTAGGTGTGACATAGTCAGCCTAGTGGGGACTGACACACATAGACCATGTCCTGAACCAAGTGGGTATAAGATGGTGAAGGGAATGGGGCACGATTCATTATAGCTGCTGAAGGGTTTCAGAATTGTTTCTGAGGTCAACCGTTGATCTTTCGATTAATTGGGGATCATGATGTACTACTAGGTGTCACTCATGATCGTTCTATAATTGGTTAATTATAGACGACCAACATAAATCGAAACCCTATTTAGTCACACGCACTACAAGTAATCCGAGGGATTTAAAACGAGTTGAAAATTGGATTTTCCAATCAAGAGAGATTAGGTTTGGTTGAGCCAAACGATAAGTCGAATCTGAATTTTCAGAGACGCATCGGAAATGTAAAATGGCTAAGTCTTTTGAAGACTTAATAGATGAATTAAATGAGTTTAATTCATTGGGGCGTGGCCTGGATAGGCCGGCCAAAGAGGGTCCCCACCCACTTTGCTTGGCCGGCCACAACAAAGGGAGGGAACCAAATTGTTTGGTTCAATTTATAAAATAAATCAAGTTTGGTTTGTTTTATAAAATTATGGATGATAATGAAATTTATATAAAGAAATTTATATAATGAAAGTTATATAAAATTTATTTTTCATGGAAATTAAAATGAACCATGGATTGGTTTATTTTATTTTTATAAAATCAATCATGGATTGATTTACCATAATAAAGAAATTTATATAAAGAAATTTATTTTTCATGGAAATTAAAATGAACCATGGATTGGTTTATTTTATTTTATAAAATCAATCATGGATTGATTTACCGTGATAATGAAATTTATATAAAGAAATTTATATGATAAATTTCTTATGAAAATTTATTCCATAAGAAAAAGAGACTTGGTTGATTTTTATCATGAATTAAAATATGATTTTAACCATGATATAAAATCAAGACTTGGCATGATGGAATAAGTCATAGAAAATTTATATGATAAATTTCTTATGAAAATTTATTCCATAAGAAAAAGGAGACTTGGCGGTTGAGAGGCCACTATATAAAGGACCCAAGGCAAGGCTTGGAATTCATTCGAAATAATCCAAGTATTCTTGCTTGGGCTCTCTCCCTCTCCTCCATTCTTCCTCTTGGCCGGCCACAAGCCTCTCCCCCTTTCTTCTTGCCGTGAGCACAAGGAGATGCACCGAGGCGACGAAGTTCTTCCGTTGGGACGATCTTCCTCTCCGACCATCATCACCTTGGGATTGGGCGCAAGTCATCTTCCTCCTCCTCGCCGGAATTGTGATTCCGGCCAACCTTGGTGGTGAGTTTTTCCGATATGATTACTTCTCTCTTGGTTTCTTGTCGCGTTCTCGGAGAATCTAGTAGTTCTCGAGAAAACGAAACTCGTGGCTTTGCGAAGTCATCCCGAAGATACTCGGCGTGGACGCGAATAGAGGCAGAGCTTCCGAGGGACGCTTACGGTTGGATCTCGTCCCTTTCTTTGAGTTACGCAAGGTAACAAGTAAATTAGTTTACATTTTTGCAAAATTTTAAATATATGATCATGTCTACACAACATAAGTTTGCATGCTTAGATGTGTGGTTAAATAATTTGAGAAATTATTTATGCTAAACCTTCCGCTGCACGTAATTAATTTAAAAAATTACGATCCCGCATCCATGTCAACATGCACCCGGTCCCAACAGTATTCTTGTACTATACGTAGATAATATTTTGTTGATTGGCAACAATAACGAAATACTATCAGAAGTAAGGGTTTGGTTGTCCAAATAATTATGAAGGACTTGGGAGTAGTAAGACACATCCTTAGGGATCAAAGATCTGAGGGATCTCCAGAAATGGATGATGTGCTTATCCCAAGCTTCATACAAGACATTTTTCTAACTCGTTTTAGGATGGATACCTCCAAGAAATGTTTGGTACTTTCAGTTGTGGAGCTACTATATCTAAGGAGATATGTTTAGATTATCAAAGTAGATAGAGTAGGTAGTGGCGGATCCTTTAGCATCAGCTATAGGAAGCCTCATGTATACTAAAAATGGGGTCAAATATCTGTAGTGTTGTGAGCATGGTTAGCAGATATTGGAGTAACCTAGGTCAAGAAAATTGGACTGCAGTAAAAGTGTATATTAGTGCCTGAGAAGGACTAAGGACTATGTGCTGGTTTACCGGGCGGACCAATCTCCTGAGAGTTATATGGATAAAAAATTCCAATTAGATAGGGGCAAATATAAGTATTCCTCGGGGTTTTGCATTTACTTTAAGGAGGTAGAACCATTGTATGGGAGAGTGTCGCGCAGCGGCTGCGTAATGGACTCTACGATAGATGCTGGATGGTTGGCAGTCTCTATGACAGCCAAAAGTGCTACATGGTTTAGGAACCATAAGATGGACTTCGATGTGAATCTTGGTTTGCTCAGGGCTATCACATTTTGTGGTGAATAAAATGGTACAGTTGCAAACTCGAAGGAATCACGAGTCTATTATGCAAGTAAACACATAGAGCTCAAGTACCGCCCAGGAGAGGAATAGCTGTTGTTGCCTAGATTACATCAGAGGATGATCTAGGGAGATCTTTTTCACTAAGGCCTTGGTAGTGAGAGCTTTTAGGTATGTGAAGGATCTAGGGGTCAGATGTATGGCATTTTGAAAACAGCAAAGTCTTTGAGTATAAGTGGGAGATTGTTAGAATGTATACCAAAAGCTTTGCATTTGGTTAAAATACATTTACATTTAAAAGAGAATTGCAAAATCACACGGTGCATATTTATTTTAGTATATGCACAAAATGCCTCATACTTTGTATTGTAGATAACATGTTGCGTGGTGATGCATAGAAGATCATGTTATCAAGTTCCATGCAGAAGTATAAGAAAGAGGCTCACAACCGAGATTAAGTTGGACAAACCGTCGGGATGGTTGTAGTGTAATTAGGTGTGGTTTGTCTTAACCATAGAATTATACTAGTGCACTTTGTGTGCATTGAATAGGACAAAAAGAGAGGTCATCCAATTTTGTACTGACTTCATAAATTGGATTAGACCTCGGATATATATTATGGAGTACGATCTCTAAATCCTGAAACAATAACGGGCACATTTAATTAATTAATTATTACATTGATTTACCAATGGACGAGATATATTCTGTTAGATCAATAGGCCCGGTAAGTTGGGTAATAATATTATCTACATAGTGTGTCGTTGATTATTGAGGGAATCCATGTCCTGGTGAGTCAGGATGATGATGCCCCTGTTGGATCGAGAGAAACGATAGAGGGGCGGTGAATATCGTAAATCGTTTTCGGATTAAAAATAAGAGCATACGCAGCGGAAACTTAAATCACAACACAAAGACGCAAGCAGTTTTACTTGGTTCGGAGTCGCAGTCGGCTCCTACTCCAAGGCCCACGGTCGTTGACCGTTTACTCCGGGCAATTCTATATGTGCGCAAAATCAGTTTACAAAATGTATTACAAGAAATGGTACAGTAAACTTAAAGTAGCTCTTCGTTACCGACATCCGGTGTAGATTATATTTTCGGAGCAGAGGGACGTCATCGGCGCTTGTATCTCGAGTCGGGAGGTTTCCGGAGCAGAGCGCGGGAGCAGAAGAGCGTGAATGCGTTGGAAGAATTGATGTGCAAAGCCTTGGGGTCGAGGGCCCTTTTATAGCCCCTGGGGGCGCCCGGAACGTCGGGGGCGCCCCCCCCCCACGTGTCAGTTGATCCGAGTTCCTCTAGGTCGGCTCTGATCCCTTCAAACTCGGGATCAGACTTTGACGGGGGCACCCGGGATGCAGGGGGCGCCCGGGTTGACCGGGTCAACTCTTATCCGTTGGCTTCGCTGGCTTCTGCTTCGTTAGCTTGAACTGGGGGCGCCCGGACCATCAGGGGCGCCCGGGAGCATGGGGGGTGCCCGGGAGAACGGGGGCGCCCCGCCCATGAGCTGTCGAAGCACTTCTTTTGCTTCATCTGTTTTGTATTCACCTTGGGGGCGCCCGAGACACTCCGGGCGTCCTACTCAGGTACTGCCTCACTCCTTTGAGGCTCTCGGAGCTGCAGACACTCGTTCTTTCGGTCCTGCATCCAGGGTTAGTCCAAAACAACATAAAGCAATAATATGTTAGTTTTATACAACCTTAGTTGTCTTGGTTATGACTTTGGGTCTCCCAAATGGAGCCCTAGGTCGAACCGACGCCTACTGTTCCCTCGACGGGGAACGCGCCCTCAGCTACTCCTCTCGGGAGAATTTACCTGATGCCAACCGGATCCTCCGGTTGGACTTTTACCCAGCAGTCCTTCGCCAGGTGCCTAGCTGTCCTTCGCTAGGTCTTCAATACCAAGCTGTCCTTCGCCTGGTGCCTAGCAGTCCTTCGTTAGGTCTTTATATCCTAGCATTCCTTCGCCAGGTGCCTAGAAGTCCTTCTCTAGGGATTTGTATCCTGGTATTCCTTCGCCAGGTGCCTAGCAGTCCTTCGCTAGGGCTTTGTATCCTGGCAGTCCTTCGCCAGGTGCCTAGCAGTCCTTCGCTAGGGCTTTGTATCCTGGCAGTTCTTCGGCAGGTGCCTAGAAGCCCTTCACTGGGACTTTGTTTCCTGGCAGTCCTTCGCCAGGTGCCTAGCAGTCCTTCGTTAGGACTTTTTCTGCACACTTGAGCAACAACATTAGATCACCAATAATACTTAACTTTGAACCCTTTGCCAATATCAAAACAATGTTCGATATGGTGCTTCCTGCACCAACAATCTCCCTCTTTTTGATTTATGGCAACACAATTCAATGTTAAGTAAAAAATTACAATAGTTTAATCAAGAAGGTTAAGACTAATAAAACATAGTAATTCTGAACAGTCTAAAACCAATGTAATTTGAATAGAAAAAAATTTTCTCATAAAAAAATTTTTCTCATACTCCCCCTGAATCATTGTGTTATAAAATACTTAACTTAACACTTAACTTTTACCTTTCCTCCCCCTTTGACATATATCAAAAACAAACATGGGCGAACAAGGTAAAGTTTTTAAAAAAGTTTTTGCAAACCTAAATTTTGTTATAAAACTTTTACTTGGCTTTGCAAAAAGAATTTTACTTAGGTAAAATTTTGAAGCCAAATTTCCCTAACAAATGGTTCAACTTTGAGAATTGGGAGAAAATTTGTTTTAAAAAACTTTGCTTGGAAATACTTTGTGTATTTTGGAAAATAAAATCTTTAAAAAAAATTTCTAGGCAAGTTTTTTACAAAAACACACATTTGCCAAAATTTAAAAAAATCTTTGCTCAGGCAACTTTTGTTTACTAAGGAAAAATCTACTTAGAAATATTTGCAAAAAGATGCTCTTAGAAATTTTTGAAAGCACACTTAGAAATTCAACTTTGCTTTTTGAATAAGAGAAAGCTTTTGAAAAACATTTTGATTTTGAACAATTTGAGCTTTTTCTCTCCTTAGCTGTTTATTAATAAAGAAATATATTTTGAAAGAAATCTTAAGAAAAAATTATGTATCAGAGCCTATGAGTTTTGAAAACATAAAAATACTTAGTATAACTCTTGAAAGCCTAGCAAAAAGCTTAAATTGCACCAACAAAGCTCCACTTCGAAAGGTATTGTGCAATTTTAAAAAAGATTTTGTATTTATAGGCAAATCTTTAGAAAATTCACGTACTTAGAATACTATTGCCTTAGAAAAGTATTAGTACTTTTGAAAACATTATATTTTGAAAAATAGAAGTACTTTTGAAAGATATTATGCAATTTTTTGAAAAATATGCAAGTACTTTTGAAAAAAAATAGATTGAGCCTTTTTGGAAAGTCTAAGTACTGTTTTTGAAAACTATTAGACTTTGAATAATATAAATAATTTTTGAAAAGTATTATGCATTTTGAAAACATAATATTTTACTTGACTAGGTTTCTTTTCCAGTCTGACACAATCCTAGGAAACCTTGTTGACTACAAGAACATTTTCCTAAGTGTCCTGGAAATTTCTCCAAACTCAAGAAAATTTCAAAAAGTATTTCAAAAATGATTTACTAAGCCAAAAAACATTTTGAGAAATAGAATATTGGTATTTTTAAAGGCAAATTAGTTGTATTTTCAAAAGAACTTTGAAAACTTGTGTATTAACACAACTTATTTTGAAATGTTCAATAGTTCTTTTAATTTACGTCCCCCTAAACTTGACATAGTCCTTGGAAGCTTGTTGACCACAAGTATTCTTCCTCTGAGTCCTTAGGGGTCAGTTCAGATCAAAAGAATTATTTAAAAAAATAATTGCCAAAGAAAATACTTGTTAGAAAAAATTTCTTTTGGTTTAGACTCTCCCTAAATTTGACACATCCTCGGAGTCCTTGTAGGTCATGAAGTGAACCTTCCTCTGTGTCTTTAGGGTTTGTCAAAATCAAAAGCGCAATTCTTAAAATGAATTTTGATGTATTAACATTTTGAAAAAAAAATGATTGTTTGAAAGACATATGATAGCATAGTTTTCGAAAAACATGAGTGATAGTTTGAAAACATAGTATTTTTAAACTACTTCTTTTAATTTGAACTCCCCCTAAACCTGACACAGTCCTAGGAGGCTTGTTGACCACAAGTTAATCCTCCTCTTAGTCTTAGAGTTTGATTCAAATAAAGAGAGAAGAAAACTATGTTTAAAAAATTATTTTGTTTTAATGATTTGAAATATAATTTCCTTCTCCTATTTGAGAAAATGAATATACAAAACTGAAAAGGGGAAATGATTTAAAAAAATAGAAGTTTTTTTTAAGTCCCAAAAAAAATATAAATATCTAAGCTCGGACCGCAGACACAAAAAAAAATCCTAAGTAATCCCAAGGTGACTTTTTGCCATACAAGAATAAACTGAATGTTTGAAAGAAATGCTTGTATAATGGTCAAGGAAAGAAATAAATGTTATGAAAAAATTTCAGGTTAGTGAACAAATGAGACTTGATTTTAATTACAATGATTTGAAACATTAACTCTTAGTAAAAAGGTTAAATTTGGTTTTTGAGAAAATTAAAATTTAGAGGGTTAAGTTTGTTTAGTTGAATTTAAATTTTAATTTTGAAAGTTGTTCGATTGAATTAAATTCAAATTTTAAAGGTTGTTGAATTAAATTTGAATTTTAAAAGTCAGTTGAATTAAATTTGAATTTTAAAAGTCAGATAAATTAAATTTGAATTTTAAAAGTCAGATGTATTAAATTTTAATTTTAAAAGTTAGATGAATTAACTTTAATTTATTAAGATTTAATTTAATTGATTTAATTAAGATGAATATAATTGATTTAATTAAGATTTGATTTTGATTTAATTGAATTAATTTTAGTTTGATTAATTTGAATTAGTTGGTTGGGTTGGACTCAACTTTTAGGTCCTAAGCATCTCACCCATTTCTAAGTGACAAAATAGGATATCCTTAACTGTTTTGTGAGATGCATATTTTAATAGAAAGATTTATTTTGAAAAGGCCATGATTAATTTTGAAAAGTTAAATTAATTTTTAAACCCAATTTAAATTTATTTTGAAAAGAGATATTTGAATCTAAAATTAACTGAAAATTTATGTTAGATTCGAATTTAACAAAGAGTAAATTGAATTTGAATTTCAAAAATTGGCTTCCAGGTCTTGGCGAGGCACAAGGCCTTCTTTGGCCGTAGCCTTATTGGATCATCAACCCTTTCCTAGACAAAGCCTTTTAGTGAAATTTTATCTTCAAAATTACTTTTTGGTAAATTCTGGTCTAACTAGTTTGGGTCTTGGATCGGTAGCTTCGGCTAGTTTCACCAGTCTAAAGAGACCAAGTAGTGTATACTTGACCTTATTAGAAAAGGCTTCCCTAACGTACTATCATCTCACCACCACCCAATACTATGTTGTTCAAATTTCAGTTAAGTTGGTTCAGTCCTTAAATTAACCAATCCTAATTCAAAGCATAATAAAATAAACAAGCAAGAAAAGCAATCAACTAAGTCACGTCATAATTGTAATGATATTCTCGGTTTTTAGAATCAGCAAGATTGTGAATTAGACTTTCTAGCATTTTGACCTTATGTTTCAATATTTCATCATCATGTTCCAATTTACTAATGTTTGCTTTAACTAATTTATAAGGTTCAATCATATTATTCAAGGTAAATAATGGATTTTCAAATATTGTAAATTTACCTTTAGATTTCTTTTTGGAGGTCTCCCCCTTGATTTTAGTCATCTTTCTTTTGCTTGATTGTTTCTTCAGTATTTTGTGGTGGTTACGAGTCAACCGGACCAGTTTGGGTCGATCTCCTCCATTGTCTTCTGATTCTGAGTCTGAGTCAGGCTCGGGTACAGGTTGAGGCTTCTTCTTTGGTGGTTCTCTTGGACCTTTTCCTGCAATAGAAATTACACCTTCCTCGACCATTACAGTATTTGTTTGATTACTTAATTGTAATTCAAAAAAAGATTCGAAATTGGTTACCATTTTTGTCTTAGTCAATTCGTCTTCTGACTTTGGTTTGGATTCGTGTTCAGACTCTGACTCGGCTGTTTGTGCTTGGACCGTGAGTGCAAGACAGCTTACTTGATCTTCTTCTTCTTCTGAGATCTCTTGATGAAGGTTAATCAATTTTTCCCAAATTTCTCTCGCACATCTGAATGGACCTACTAGTTCGAGTTGCTCCTTGGTTAGGCCACATTATAGGATTGCAGTCGCCTTTGCATCTGTCTCGATCTTTCTCAGAGTTGGTTCGTCCAATTTATCCCAGGCGATCGACATTCCATCTTCTGTAGGTACTGTAAACCCCGTTTGGATTATCATCCATAGCTCTAGATGGGCCTTTAGGTGGGATTCCATTAGCCCCTTCCAGGTTCTGAAGTTCTCGCGAGAGAATAGAGGCGGACGAACACTGTTCCATTCTTGATTGACCATTAAGGATAATTCTTGCACACAAAGAGAAAAAATAGAAATGTACCAAGACTTGGTCTTGGATTAGTAGTGCGGGAGAGAGAGAGAAAATAGCCCAAAAAATATTGAACGAATTTCGAGGCAGAATAATAAAATAATAATAAAAGCTTTTGAGATAAATTTTTAGAAAATGAATATTCTGATTAATGAAAAAATAGGAGTTAAAAAAAAGTTGCTCGAATTAAGGTAGCATGAATTTTGAGAAAAAAATATTAAAATAATGGTAAAAATATTAAAATAATGGTAAAAAAGTTTATGTCAAATTTTTAAAAATTGATCGTTTTATCAATTCTAACTTATGGTGAAAAAATGAAAATTCAAAATTGAAAAAGCGGAAAAGATCGAGTGGTGTTAATTAAAAAGGAAAAGAAATAAAATGAAAAAAAATTTCGTAAATCCGAAAAACTCCCAAATTGGTGGTTGCACCAAATTTGAGCTTCCCTGCTCTGATACCACTTGTTGGATCGAGAGAAACGATAGAAGGGGGGGTGAATATCGTAAATCATTTTCGGATTAAAAATAATAGCATACGCAGCGGAAACTTAAATCACAACACAAGACGCAAGCAATTTTACTTGGTTCAGAGTCACGGTCGGCTCCTACTCCAAGGCACACGATCGTTGACCGTTTACTGCGGGCAATTCTATATGTGTGCAAAACCAGTTTACAAAATGTATTACAAGAAATGGTACAGTAAACTTAAAGTAGCTCTTCGTTACCGACGTCCGGTGTAGATTATATTTTCGGAGCAGAGGGACGTCGTCGGCACTTGTATCTCGAGTCGGGAGGTTTCCGGAGCAGAGCGCGGGAGCAGAAGAGCGTGAATGCATTGGAAGAATTGATGTCCAAAGCCTTGGGGTTGAGGGTCCTTTTATAGCCCTTGGGGGCGCCCAGAACGTTGGGGGCGCCCCCCCCACGTGTCAGCTGATCCGAGTTCCTCTCTGTCAGCTCTGATCCCTTCAAACTCGGGATCAAGCTTTGACGGGGGCGCCCGGGACGCTGGAGGTGCCCGGGTTCACCGGGTCAACTCTTATCCGTTGGCTTCGATGACTTCTGCTTCGTTAGCTTGAACTGGGGGCACCCGAACCATCCGGAGCACTCGGGAGTATGGGGGGGCGCCCGGGAGCACGGGGGCGCCCCGCCCATGAGCTGTCGAAGCACTTCTTTTGCTTCATCTATTTTGTATTCACCTTGGGGGCGCCCGGGACACTCCGGGCGCCCTACTCAGCTACTGCCTCACTCCTTTGAGGCTCTCTGAGCTGCAGACACTCGTTCTTTCGGTCCTGCATCCAGGGTTAGTCCAAAACAACATAAAGCAATAATATGTTAGTTTTATACAGCCTTAGCTGTCTTGGTTCTGACTTTGGGTCTCCCAAATGGAGCGCTAGGTCGAACCGACGCCTACTGTTCCCTCGACGGGGAACGCGTCCTCACATACTCCTCTCGGTAGAATTTACCTGATGCCAACCGGCTCCTCCAGTTGGACTTTTACCCAGCAGTCCTTCGCTAGGAGCCTAGCTGTCCTTCGCCTGGTGCCTAGCAGTCCTTCGCTAGGTCTTTATATCCTGGCATTCCTTCGCCAGGTGCCTAGCAGTCCTTTGCTAGGGCTTTGTATCCTGGCATTCCTTCGCCAGGTGCCTAGCAGTCCTTCGCTAGGGCTTTGTATCCTGGCAGTCCTTCGCCAGGTGCCTAGCAGTCCTTCGCTAGGGCTTTGTATCCTGGCAGTCCTTCACCAGGTGCCTAGCAGCCCTTCGCTAGGACTTTGTTTCCTAGCAGTCCTTCGCCAGGTGCCTAGCAGTCCTTCGCTAGGAATTTTTTTGCACACTTGAGCAACAACATTAGATCACCAATAATACTTAACTTTGAACCCTTTGCCAATATCAAAACAAGGTTCGATATGGTGCTTCCTGCACCAACCGCCCCCTTGATAAGCTCAAAAGGATCGTCATGTTAAATCTTGCAAGTGGACTATGGTCCGACATGATGAAAAGGTTGAGTGGTGCTTATCAAAGATCAAGAGGATAATTAATTTAATTGTCAATAATTTAAATTAATTATCAAGCATTCGATATCTTAAATACGGGGTGATGGACGACTCATAATAGGTGGAGCCCATATGAAAATATGGGGGTTGGTGAGGAAGTTCAATGGGGTCCTTTAGTGGAATGGATCACCATTAATGGATCGGGTTTGGATCCATTAGCGGGCCAAGAACCAACTCCTCCTCATGGTCCCTACATTATCCCTATAAATACCCCATAGAAGTCATGATACAAGGCTAATGAATTAATTGAGAATTAATTTAATTAATCACAATTACCAAACCCTAAACCCTCTCTCCCTCTCATCTCTCTCTCCTAGGTCATCGACGCAAGGGAGAAGAAGGTGTCTTCTCCTTCTTCCCTCCTTGATCTCCTTCATAGATCTTCAGGCGACATTCACAGTGAAAAGGATAGGCTCTACTCATCCTTTGGTGATTGACGGAGGCTTGAAGGTGGAGGAGAGGTGGCCGGCGGCAAGGTTTGAGCGGCGCCGGTGGTAAGGTTGAAGAAGGACTCTAGGGAGAAGAAGGATCACTCTCTTCTCCTCCTTTTCTTCTTCCTTACTTGAGCACGCATAGGAGAGGAAAAAGGAGTGGTCAGCGGTGAGGAATTTCCTTCCTCTAGCTCCGGCGGCGGCGGGTTTGGAGAAGTTGCCGGCGGTGGCAATTTCAGATGTGAGGAGGAAGAAAGGAGCTTCTTCTCTATTCTTCTTCTGGTTCTTAATCTTCACAACCTTCTTCTCGGTGCTGCCTTGTGGTTGGCGGTCCTTGGGAGTTTGAGGTCGCCGGCGGTGCAAGGAGGAGAAGTGGAAAGGTGGTCGGTGCAAGGAAACCATAGCTATCTAGGGTTTGTGTTGTGGCAAGGAAGAAGCTTGAAGAAACGTGATTAATTTGAGGCCTTCGGTGACTACGCGTCTTGGTAGCTCGTCTCCCACATGACTTCCAAGAGAGGAGGGTCATAAGGTAGAAGACTGCGAGGTAAAAGGCGAGGTATTCCTCATCCTTACCTCCTCTTGTTTTCGTTATTATTTCATGCTTATTTTTAATTGCATGTGTTTAATTAATTGTCATGAGTTAATTATTAGTTAATTAATATGATAATTAATTATGTCATGGACCCCGATTATAAACACAAAAATCGGTGATCCATTCATCATCTTTCCGCGGTCGATTAATTCGGAAAGTTACAAGGCCTTAATTTTAGTTTTGGCTAAGTTATGACTTGAATTAATTGATACGACGACGAGACGGTCGTTTGGGAGACGAGTCTCTATTCGGGTTAAATTTTAATCCGTAGACATAGAGAGGTCTCTCATGTTCAACCTCGTGGTTGTTTAGGAAACCGCTAAGCCATACCTTGGGTATTCCTACCTCGGTGGTTACAACCAACAGTTTCTACTTCTAAACCGAAAGGAAAAAAGAAGAAGAAACTAGATGGGGCAAAGAAAGTAGCAGGATTACAGGGACCTCTGAGTTGCATGAAGAAGTCGAAAGGTTAGTGCTTCGTGTGCATGTAGTCTGGACATTGGAAGGCGGACTGCCCCCGCCGTCAGAGTAATAATTCAGGTTAGCGGTGATATCTATCGCTACCTGGTGTGTAGATACAGATGCCACTAATCATGTTTGCATCTCTTTGCAGTGGTTCCAGGAATCCCGATGACTAGCTGAGGAGGTGATTACCATCTACACGGGATAGGCTACAGAAATGACTTTTTGCAATGGGAGTTATTCATTTATGTCTTTTAGATAGGATAATAGAAAGTTTTTGGTCTTAAGGAGATTGCTTTTATGTACTTAATTTTTGGAACGAACTCTTGTTCAGTTTTTGGAATAATATATTCTATTGCTTTTATTATTAAAAGTGAAATAGAAGGATTATCTATTAAAGTACATAAATAGGCAATTAGTTTACTTTTAAAACCAAGAACTCCCATGATGTAATTAGATGTTTAAAAGCTTACCATCTAACCAAGATAAGAGAAAGGTTCCTTCCTAGATGAACCAAACATATCTTTGACATCTAAGGCTTAGTCTTATTAACCTTTAGTAGGATTCAAAGGTTGATAGCCAATGAGCCCTTGGGTTCATTGGTGGTGGAAGATTAGACTTCCTCGAAATCATTAAATCTTACTTGGTAGGTCAGAAGACCAAGAGGCTTTTCCAAGCCAAGGAGCATAGAGCCAAAGGTATGTTGGAAATGGTTCATCTTGATGAGTATAGGTCCTTAGTCTATCCAGAATAGAGGTAGTTTTGAATACTTTTGTTTATTTTATAGACATTTATTCAAAGGTCAAAGTACATTTACTTGATGTACCACAAGTCTGAATCATTGATAAGATCAGAGAATTCAAACTAATGCGGAGAAACATCATGATAAAAGTATGGTGTCATTACGATTAAATTGTAGTGGCAAGTACCTCTTAGGATAGTTGTAGGACATACTTATCAGAGATTGGGAATCAATCCCAATTCACTGCACCCGGTATGCCCCAACAGAACGGTGCAGCAAAGAGAAGGAAAAGGTCTCTTAAGGTAATGGTTAGGACAATGATAAGCTACTCTGAGATTAGCCAGATTCGTTCTGGGGATATGCTCTGGATACAACTAAGTATGTGATTGATACTATCTAGGTCAGTAGTCTCTAAACCAATAGAAATGTGGACTGGGTGAAAGCCTAGTCTAAGACATGTTCAGATATGGGGTAGTTCAGCACATGTGCTGAAGATACTAATAAGTTGGAATCTAGTGCACATGTTCGTAGGCTATCCTAGGAGAACAAAAGGTGGTTTAATAGTCCTAAGGATCAAAGGATATTCGTTGGTATGAATGTCTGATTTTTAGAAAAGGACTATGTAATATAACACATACCCATGTGTAGAATTATTCTTGAGTAACTGAGGAGGGGACATTCTAACCTTAGTGCCAACAGTACATGAGGGATACCACAAGTCACTACACCTCGTGTCACAGAAGATATACAGGGGATTCCTTATCGTAATGGTAGGGTTATTAGACAACCTAAAGGATTCATGTTCTTGGAGAGTCTTTGGACTTGGTCCTTGGTGAACATGAACCGGGTGTTAGGATGTATACTAAAAGCCTTACATTTGGTTAAGTACATCTACATTTTGAAAGAGAATCGCAAAATCACACGGTGCATATTTATATAGCATATGCACAAAATGTCTAATACTTTGCATTGTAGATAACATGGTGTGTGGTGACGCACAGAAGATATGTTATCAAGTTCCTTGCAGAAGTATAAGAAAGAGGCTCACAACCGAGATGGAGTTGGACAAACCATCGGAATGGTTGTAGTGTAATTAGGTGCGGTTTGTCTTAACCATAGAATTACACTAGTGCACTTTGTGTGCATTGAGTAGGACCAAAAGAGAGGTCATCCAATTTTGTACTAACGTCATAAATTGGAATAGAGCTCGGTTTATATTATGAAGTACGATCTCTAAATCCTGAAATAATAACGGACACATGTATTTAATTAATTATTACTTTGATTTACCAATGAGCGAGATCTATTCTATTAGATCGATAGGCCCGATAAGTTGGGTAATAATTTTATCTACATGGTGTGGCGTTGATTATTGACGGAATTTGTGTCCTAGTGAGTCGGGATGATGATGCCCCCCCCCCGATGAGCTCAAAAGGATCGTCATGTCAAATCTTGCAAGTAGACGATGACCCGACATGATGAAAAGGTTGAGTGGTACTAGTCAAGGATCAAGAAGATAATTAATTAAAATTGTCAGTAATTTAAATTAATTATCGGGCATTCGATATCGTAAACACAGGGAGATGGACGACTCATAATAAGTGTAGCCCATATGAAAATATGGGGGTTGGTGAGGAAGTTCAATGGGGATCCTTTAGTGGAATGAATCTCCAATAATGGATCGAATTTGGATCCATTAGCAGGCTGTTGGAAATTCTAGGCCGCAAAAACCGCTTTTTGCGTTGCGGAAACCCCAGAATCTCGGCCACGGATCCGTGCGAACTTATAAAACAAATACGAGTACGAGTTTAATATCTAGATCTACACTAGATCTACGTGATAAGGTCATTACCCTTGACGCGTAGCCCTTCGCTTTCCCGCTTGTCCAAGAGGCCGCCGGATCTCGTAGAGTATCAAAGTAGACACTCCTCTATATGTATCCACGCGAACAAAAGAAGATGGATCGAAACCTTGGTGTGCTAGCACCCCTATGGGTTTCGGCCAAGAGAGGGAGAGGAAGAAGAAAAATCCGGGAGGAGAAGAAGAGCCACCAAAAAGAAACAAAACCCACCTTTTGTTCACCTTGGGTGGCCGGCCACTTAATGGCCATTAATGGCCATTAGGTGGCCGGCCATAATGGCCATTAAGTGCCATTAGGTGGCCTTCCAAATCCCCTATCAATTTGAATTCGAAATTCAAATGGGGGGAAAACCAAGTCAAGTCTAACTTGAATTGGAACCAAGTCAAATCAAACTTGATTTTGATTTAGGTCAAGTCAAACTTGCCTTTTATGGACTTTCCATATTTAGCCAAGTCAAACTTGACTTCATTTCTTCTCCCATGTTGAGTCTAACTCGAAGTGGAACCAAGTCAAGTCAAACTTGATTTGGATTTAGGTCAAGTCAAACTTGCCTTTTATGGACTTTCCATATTTAGCCAAGTCAAACTTGACTTCATTTCTTCTCCCATGTTGAGTCTAACTCGAAGTGGAACCAAGTCAAGTCAAACTTGATTTGGATTTAGGTCAAGTCAAACTTGCCTTTTATGGACTTTCCATATTTAGCCAAGTCAAACTTGACTTCAATTTTTCTCCATCTATTTGTTCTTTGCGTGTGACCCTATAGGTTCTTGTAACGTTGGCAATGCTTCTAACCTCTTAGAAACATAAGCAATGAGCGGTATCTAGCAACACATCATTGCTACCCAAGTTACAAGAATGTTGAGATCCAACATCACCTTGTGACTAATAATTGTGACTCTCACAATATATGATAATGTCCCTCTATCCATTTGATATCTAGATCGACTCAATTGAGGCATAGACCGTGTCATCCTCGAGTCAATCTATATCTTGAACTCCAAGTAGACTCACACTAATCAAATGAGTTCAATATCTCATATTGACTCACTTGGGCATGGCCATGCACTTTGTGGTCTAACTCTATCAAGAATACGATATCGCTCCCGTCATATAGGAGGGATAGATCCCATCTACATCACTCACATCCCTCTCCATAATTTGTTACATACCCAGTAATCGCCTTTATAGTCCACCCATTTACGGGTGACGTTTGACGAAGCCAAAGTACGTAACTCCTTATGTAGGAATCCATGGTGACTTCAGGTCCAAGGACTAATAGTCATACTAATAGCCACATGAGAAAGTATATGACACTCATATAACGATCCATGATACTTTCTCATGGCGGGTCATTCAGTATACATTCTCCAATGCATACCCATGTGTCAACTTGATATCTCTATATCCATGACTTTTGAGATCAAGTCATCATGTTGACCTACATGCTAGTCTCTACGTATTAACATTGTCCCTGAATGTTAATACTCGACTAGGAATAATTTAGAGTAGTGTTCTCCATATCATCTCACTATCGATTCAACCAATCGATTGATATAGATAAGAACTTTCTACTCAAGGACATTATTATACTTAGCTAATTGGCACAAATACACGTAAGTATAATAACCATAAAACATGCCTTTATTTATACATAGGAATATGATACAAATTAGTCTATACAATCATTACATGATCGGCTCTAGGGCTCTCACCAACACAGGCCAAGGCCCAACTCCTCCTCATGGTCCCTACCTTAGCCCTATAAATACCCCATAGGAGTCATGATACAAGGCTAATGAATTAACCATCCAAATAACCAAAGCCTTTCTCTATTCTCTCCTATCATCCTCTCTCTCCTAGGGCTCCTAGTGGCCGGCGGCTAAGGCAAGCAAGGAGGTGTCGCAAAGGGGCAAGGAAAAGGAAGAAAACCTAGTTTTCTTCATCTTCTCATCATCCTTTTCTCCTTTTCTTCCTTAGAGGGTTCGGCAGCAGGTTGGAGAGAAGAGGCAAGGCTCGCCGGCGGTGCAATTCTCATTGCTTGACGCCGGCGACAGTTCAGAGGTAGAAGAGTGGCAGTTTGGTTCCTTCTTCATCTTCCTTGCTTCTCTCCTCTTCCCTTGGCCGGTGTTTCCATGAATATGGAATAGAGTTCGGCAACTAAAGGGGAGATAGAGGAGGGATTGCCGGCGGTCCACTCCTTGGTGAGGAGTTGGTCGGCGCAAGGAGGTAGAAGGAAGGAGTTATGGTTATGGTTTTCTCTCTTCTTTCATTCCTTCTTCTTGTTCTCCATCTTCTTTTGGTGGTGTGTTACACAAGAAAAGGACTTGATCATCCCTTGGTGGTCGGCGGCGACCTCATTGGAGGTTAGGGCTCCGACAGGTCCATGGGAGGAAGATGAAAGCCCTAGTCTCTTTCCTAGGGTTTCGGCCGAGCTAGGAAGAAGGTGATTAATTGCAAGCCTTGGTGACTCCGCGTCTTGGTAGCTCATCGCCCACATGACGTCCAAGAGGGGTGGGTCATATGATAGAAGACTGCGAGGTAAAAGGCGAGGTATACCTCTTCTTTGGCTCCTTCGTTGTTCTTATTATTGTTGGTGCAGTTTGCACTAACGGTCAAACTCGGGTTTTGATGTATGACAAAGTGGTTAAAGTTAGGGTTGTGTGTGTTTAACCTCTTTACCAAGTGTGCAGGGTTGAAAGACTTAGGACCAGACACCAGGCTGAAGTCCAGGATGGTTGAGTCCTGGCGGGAAGTCCAGTTGGGTCCGCGGGACCTGACAACTGGCTGAAGACCAAGTTGGTTGAGACTTGGCAGGAAGACCAAGGTGGTTGAGCCTTGGCAGGAAGTCCTAGTAGGGTCAAGAAGTCAAGTAGAGCTGCAAAATGGGTAAGTAAGGTAAGTCACTGGAGGAGCGACCCAGTGAGGACGAGTCCAATCTTGGACTTTAGGCGCGGTCCAACTTAGACCCATTTAGGTGATCTAAGTTGAGTCCTGGTTAGATCCTGGTCTGGGAGACAGGATCTAATTAACTTAGAATTATATCTTATTATTTGCTGTTTTGGACTAACCCTGGATGCAGAACCGAAGGACTGTGTTTCTGCAGCTCAGAGAGCCTCAAAGGAGTGAGGCCGTAGCTGAGCAGGGCGCCCCGGATGTGTCGGGCGCCCCAGAGTCAACCCAAAGTCAGCGGAGAGGTAAACGCCCCGACAGCAGCGCTATTCGGGGCGCCCCGCTTCAATCGGGCGCCCCCTGTGCCACCTCACTGACCAGCTGCCGAAGCTCACCCTCGCGAAGCCAGAAGATGGGATTTTGACCGGTCAATCGGGCGCCCCGCGCGCGTCGGGCGCCCCAGTCAAAAGCAATCCCGAAGTAGACGAGATTAGCTTTGACCGGAGCATCGCCGGATCGACAGCCACGTGGGGGCGCCCCGAGCATGTCGGGCGCCCCCTGCCCTATATAAAGAGGGCCTCGACCCTCTTCAAAGGACAACACTTCTTCCAAAAGCTTTCAAGTTCTTCTACGCTCGCGCCTTGCTCCGGAAACGCTACACTTCGAGCCGACGACGTCCTGCTGCCCCGAAAGAGTCGATCTACTCCGGACGTCGGTAAAAAGTTAATTTTTTAATATATATATTGTTGCACTTAATTACTTGAAAGTGTGGGATTGTCACACTTTCAATTCATTTGTACTCGCCTGCTCTATCGGGGTTGACCGATAGAGAGTTTTAGTGGATTGCCCAACGGAAAGGTCCGAGGGACCTGGGCCTTCGAGTAGGAGTCGACGAAGGCTCCGAACGAAGTAAAAATCGTTCGTGTTTTTGTGTTCATCTTTCGTTTCTTTCATTTCCGCTGTGCACGCTTTTTAAAGCACTCTGATTTAATTTTTTAAAAGTCACGTGATTCACCCCCCCTCTCACGTGCATCGATCTTACAAGTGGTATCAGAGCAAGGTTCGCTCTCTATCGGTGCAACCACCGTAAGAGCCGGGGGAAATCCAGTTTTTATCGTTGTCTGTGATTTTTTTTTGCTCACAGTCTAAATCTGATATTATTATCAATATTTATATATTAGTTTTTTTTTCGATCGATTTTACACGAATTTGGTGCAACACCATTCGAGTTGGTCATTTTATTTTTATATATTTATCTCTGCCGGCACTACTAATCCAAGACCTAGTCTTGGGACTTTGTTTGGTCTATTTTTTGTGTGCAAGATTTCTAAATGGCGCAAAATAAGATGCAAGGGTGAAATGTCAACGAGCCCCCACACTACTATCCAGAAGATTTCGACTATTGGAGGCGATCAATGGAGATCTTCTTGGGCAGTCAAGACTTCGACTACGTGCTAGCCCTGAGATACCAATCTCAAAATGATGAACTGAACAAGCAGGTAAATAAATTAATTTGTGCAGTTTTGCCTAACAAAATTTCCTGCAGACTGGAAAAGTATAACAACGCATATGACCTATGGACTCGGCTGAATGAATTGCACGAGAATTTGAAGGAGCTGGATAAGCCTAAGCTTAAAGCTGAAGATGAGTCTACTAAATCAATCACAAAACCAAACTTAAAGATGGAAGATCAAGTCCAATTTGCAACTAAAGTCAAGCCTGAACCAACGGTAAAGCCTACTAAATTAGGGGATGCGATTGAGGTAAATTACAAGAATACCCCTAGTATTATTAATACAAATGTCTTGCATGATTCTCAGCAAATCTCTGAAATATCTGACTGTGTAGAAGGCTCTTGTAATAAATTAGATATCTCCATAAATCCTCCCGAAATGCACATTTTGTTAAAAACCTCTTGCAATACTTTGGACTTTTCAGACCAGAACAAACTCAACTCTGACTTGGTTAAACAAAACATTGACCAAGTTAATTCAGATTGTGAAAATCTAACCCTCGATAAAATCAATGTTTATCTCAATAAAGTTTTTAACTCAGTTAATAGTTCAATTGTAATCGAAAATTCAAAAACCATTAAACTTGAAAATAAACCCAAGTTAATTAACAATTCTTCAAAACTGAAAATTACAAACTTGGGTAATTCGAAATTAAAACCCAACAATAATTTAAGCATTACAAAAATTCCTAATAAAGACAAATTAAAAAATTTAACTAATTCAAAATTCAAAGAAAATTTAAGAGTCCACTTTAACAACCCAAAGCACTCAACCAATAATCCAAGGGGAGGCACCAAACTAGTTGGCACCTCAAAATCAGCCTTTGCCCAGGTGGGCACTTAGGACTAGTCTTAAAAGTTAATCTAACTCTTGACCTACTTAGTATTAGGGTGGGTCGAGATAACGGTACGCTAGATAGACTCTCGGGGAGAACTAGCCGAAACTATCTCGACACATCCTAGACTAGTTAGACCAGGGTGTCTCAACAAGTAGGGTTAAAGTACAACTTCCTTAAGCAGCTTTGTCTAGAAAGAGGTTGTTGCTCCAATAAGGTTTCGGCCAAAGAAGGCCCCTGTGCCTCGCCTCCCGCCTGGAAGCTAATTATCGAAGTATACGTTTAAACTACTTTTTGTCAAACCCGAATCTAACAAAAGGTCAGATTAACTTCTTTTATGAATCAAACTCAAACTCATCTCACACAAATCATAGGATCCCTTTGTTTGATAACTTAGATCAAGTGAGATGAATAAGGATAATAAGTTCAAATCATTGATTGATAATTTAAAACTCAAACTTGAATTTAAAATCTTACCTTTTAAATCCAAAATTCAAATTAACGAATTTAAAATTCAAATTCAAATTAAAATTCAAATTAAAATTAAAATTAAGATTAAAATTAAAATTAAAATTCAAATTAAAATTAAAATTAAAATTAAAATTAAAATTAAAATTAAAATTAAAATTAAAATTAAAATTAAAATTAAAATTAAAATTAAAATTCAAATTAAAATTAAAATTCAAATTAAAATTAAAATTAAAATTAAAATTAAAATTCAAATTAAAATTAAAATTAAAATTAAAATTAAAATTAAAATTAAAATTAAAATTCAAATTCAAATTAAAATTAAAATTAAAATTAAAATTAAAATTAAAATTAAAATTAAAATTAAAATTAAAATTAAAATTCAAATACAAATTAAATGTTAAAATTAAACTTTAAAATTCTTAATTAAATCATATTTTAACTTAATCTAAATCTTAATTTTTCGCCTAATTAAATCCTTAATTAAAAATTCATCTAATTAAATTTCAACACAAATTAAAAATTAACCTTAATTAAATTCTACTTTAACTTTAACTAAAATTTGCATAATCAAACTTTACTTAAATTAACTTTAATTAAATTAAAATTTAACGTTAATTAAATTTTATATAATTAAAAATCTAACTCTTTACATAATCAAATTTTAATTCTTAATTAATTAAACTTGAATCCTTAATAAACTTTAATCCTTAATTAATTAGAATTTCAATCTTTATTCAGACTCCAATGATTGAATCTTTAATTAAATCTTAACTAACTTTAATTTATTTAAAATTCGACCAAATTAAATTTTAACACCTAAAATTTACCTAATTGAACTTCAACCCTTTATTAAAACTTCATTTAAATACCTCTAACTTTAATCCCCAAATAACTAAAGCTTGTAATTAAAATTTTACCTTAGTCTTAATTGAAATTCTTAATAATTTTTACCTTCAAACCTGTCTCACAACAACCTTAAGGTTAACGTGATTGAAGACCCTAGATTCAGTGAGACAGGAAAATTAAGCTCAAATTAAACCACCTTGCTTGTGCTCTCATAATCAGGGTCAAACTATGATTAACGTAGTCAAACATGGTCAAACACAGTCAAACGGAGTCAAACAGTCAAACATGGTCAAAACAGTCAAAAGTCTGGTACCTAGGGCGCCTGTAACCTGTCGGGCACCGGGGTTCTGACTTGGCGACGCCGACCAGCCGCACAGGACATTGCCGACGAAGAGGTCGAGGTCGACGTTGCCGACTTAGCAGCAGAGGTAGATCAGCCCGCTCCACCGGCCTTGTACGAGAGAGTTACACGACTCGAGACGCACGTCCAGAGCCTCAGAGAAGAAGTGGAAGCGTACCATATTGAAGACCAAGAGACAAACTTAGGCTACTACAACAACATTATGAGTACCCTCACAGCTGATAGAGAAGCCTGGAATGCACAGTACCATGAGATCATGGCACGATTTGATGCATGGCAGCCGGGCCCTTTTGATCCTCCTGGTCCCTCCTCTTAGATGACTTGGACATGTACCCATTTGACTACCCCTACTGCGTAGGGTTGACTTCTGTTGATTTGAACTAGACTTCTACTTGAACTATGCTAATCTTAGCTTGGCTTGTTTATTTTTTTTACTAAATTAAGTTAGGGTTATGCTTAGTAGAATAGAATCATCTGGTCTTTGGATTTTCAATTTTAAATTGAACTTAAAATGTTTTTTAAAAAAAAAAATATTACTTTAACTTTGAAAAGTTTTTTTTCTTAGTTTTATCTCAAAAACTACCCCTTTCAAAACTAGGGCTTTTTCGAAAATGGACTTAGCCTAGGCTCTGACCCCTAGAATTGCATGAACCTATAGATTTAGGTAGCCGCATCTCACAAAACACATTAAGATTACCTTGTTTGTGTTTGCAAAAACATAGAACGGTTGTGAGATGCATAGGACTCTGCCTGGACTTCCGAATGCTTAAATCAGTGCATCACAGTAAGTCTGGGCGTAAAATACCGACATTTCAGTGATCAAGTCAAGTAGTCTTGCCTTAAAAGCTGAGCTAGACCTTATTACTTGACTTGACTAACTCAGTAAACACTACTATCATCTAGATAGTTAGTCAGTAACTAGAGTTAGACATATGAAAAGGGACCACAATCATTACTTGGTCCAGGGGGAGCTGAAGTCAAAATACTTTTTCAAAATGTCATTTTTAACAAAACACATTTGAAAATTTTGATAAATATTGATCCCTAAAATTTTTTTTGTTATATTTTCTGAAACAAAAAAAAAAAAATTTTTTTTAAAAGCTAAGTTAATAAATTTAAGACTAGTTTTTTTTCTAACACTTAGCATATATTTCTACTCCTTTAAAAGTTATTATGCTTATAAATAGTTCCTTGCAATTCCTATTTAGCATTGAAAAATCCGTATTTTTGGGTCTTGCAAATCTCCTTTTTCAAATTAACTTTAAAATAAAAACACTTATGTTTTTTGAAAATCCACTATTAGCTTGTTCTTATACTAGCAAGTATCAAAATATTTTGATTGATTTACTTCCAAAAATGATTCTTTTGAAATATTTTTATTTATAGTTTGGATATCCCTAGGACATAATAGAATGTTTACCTTGAAATTGACAAGGAATTCTAAGGGCTTGTCAAGTTAAGGGGGAGCTCAAACTAACTTGGAAAATTAATTTTAAGAATAGTTTGATTAAGTCTATGATATTATTTTTAAAGTATAACTATTTTCAAACGAATCTAAGGCATATTCTTGAAAAATTAGTTTTAAAAATGAATAATGGTCTTGAAACTTTTAAAGCTTATTCTTAGAATATCTTCCTTCTTCTAAGTTAAAGCTCAGTAGCAAAGTTCCTTTTGGCTTTGAAAAATATGTATTATTTGGGAAATTTTTATATATTTCCTTAAAAAAAAAAAAAAAAAAAAAGATTGTCAAGCTTAACTTTGAAAATATTTCTAATTCATTTGACAAATAATGTTGTCGAAAACTAGTTGTTAATTTTGAAAGCCAAGTTAATTGATTTAGGGGGAGTTTTTTTTACTTAGGCTATTTATCTTACTTAATCTATTTTGCCTAAGACTAGTTTTCCCTATCACTTAGCTTTGGATCCTACTCTCCGTAACTTAAAATACGTATGTTTTTTTTGATGAATGACAAAGGGGGAGAATAGGGTTAAAGCTTAGAAAATTCTATATTTAGTAGGGTTAAAGCTTAGTAAATTCTATTTCCTACTTAATTTTGCACCATGTACTTTCATGCTTATCTTTTATTTACTTGCATGTATCTGCCAGTTTTTCTCTAACTTTAACCTGAGTTGTCAATACATCAAAAATGGGGAGATTGTTGGTGCAGTTTGCACTAACGGTCAAACTCGGGTTTTGATGTATGACAAAGTGGTTAAAGTTAGGGTTGTGTGTGTTTAACCTCTTTACCAAGTGTGCAGGGTTGAAAGACTTAGGACCAGACACCAGGCTGAAGTCCAGGATGGTTGAGTCCTGGCGGGAAGTCCAGTTGGGTCCACGGGACCTGACAACTGGCTGAAGACCAAGTTGGTTGAGACTTGGCAGGAAGACCAAGGTGGTTGAGCCTTGGCAGGAAGTCCTGGTAGGGTCAAGAAGTCAAGTAGAGCTGCAAAATGGGTAAGTAAGGTAAGTCACTGGAGGAGCGACCCAGTGAGGACGAGTCCAATCTTGGACTTTAGGCGCGGTCCAACTTAGACCCATTTAGGTGATCTAAGTTGAGTCCTGGTTAGATCCTGGTCTGGGAGACAGGATCTAATTAACTTAGAATTATATCTTATTATTTGCTGTTTTGGACTAACCCTGGATGCAGAACCGAAGGACTGTGTTTCTGCAGCTCAGAGAGCCTCAAAGGAGTGAGGCCGTAGCTGAGCAGGGCGCCCCGGATGTGTCGGGCGCCCCAGAGTCAACCCAAAGTCAGCGGAGAGGTAAACGCCCCGACAGCAGCGCTATTCGGGGCACCCCGCTTCAATCGGGCGCCCCCTGTGCCACCTCACTGACCAGCTGCCGAAGCTCACCCTCGCGAAGCCAGAAGATGGGATTTTGACCGGTCAATCGGGCGCCCCGCGCGCGTCGGGCGCCCCAGTCAAAAGCAATCCCGAAGTAGACGAGATTAGCTTTGACCGGAGCATCGCCGGATCGACAGCCACGTGGGGGGCGTCCCGAGCATGTCGGGCACCCCCTGCCCTATATAAAGAGGGCCTCGACCCTCTTCAAAGGACAACACTTCTTCCAAAAGCTTTCAAGTTCTTCTACGCTCGCGCCTTGCTCCGGAAACGCTACACTTCGAGCCGACGACGTCCTGCTGCCCCGAAAGAGTCGATCTACTCCGGACGTCGGTAAAAAGTTAATTTTTTAATATATATATTGTTGCACTTAATTACTTGAAAGTGTGGGATTGTCACACTTTCAATTCATTTGTACTCGCCTGCTCTATCGGGGTTGACCGATAGAGAGTTTTAGTGGATTGCCCAACGGAAAGGTCCGAGGGACCTGGGCCTTCGAGTAGGAGTCGACGAAGGCTCCGAACGAAGTAAAAATCGTTCGTGTTTTTGTGTTCATCTTTCGTTTCTTTCATTTCCGCTGTGCACGCTTTTTAAAGCACTCTGATTTAATTTTTTAAAAGTCACGTGATTCACCCCCCCTCTCACGTGCATCGATCTTACAATTATTTTATGTGATATTTGTTATTATATTGCATGTGTTGTTAATTAATTATCATAGATTAATTATTTGTTAATTAATATGATAATTAATTTATGTCATGGACCCTATTATAAATATAAAAATCGGCGATCCATTCGTCGTCTTTTCCGCGGTCTTTTGATTCGGAAAGTTACAAGGCCTTAACTTTGGTTTTGGCTAAGTTGTGACTTGAATAAATTGACACGATGACGAGACGGTCGTTTGAGAGACGGGTCTCCATTCAGATTAAATTTTTAATCCGTAAACATAGAGAGGTCTCTCATGTTCGACCCCGTGGTTGCATAGGAAACAAGCCAAGCTATAACCATCACCGGGTCCCTGGACCTATGACAAGGAACATCTGCTTTGATGAGATAAATCTAGTCATATGGATTTGTTCAAAGGATGGATAAGATTTTGTATATAAGTGATGTGATGGAAACGAAGTGGTATTCTTGTACTATACGTAGATAATATTTTGTTGATTGACAACAATATTGAAATACTATCAGACGTAAGGGTATGGTTGTCCAAATAATTATGAAGGACTTGGGAAAAGTAAGACACATCCTTGGAGATCAAAGATCTAAGGGATCTTCAGGAAAGGATGATGTGCATATCCCAAGCTTCATTCAAGACACTATCCTAACTCGTCTTAGCATGGAAACCTCCAAGAAGAGTTTTGTACTTTTCAGCTGTGGAGCTACTCTATCTAAGGAGATATGTTTAGATTATCAAAAGAGATAGAACAGGTAATGGCAGTTCCCTTAGCATTGGCTATAGGAAGCCTCATGTATGCTAAAAATGAGACCAGATATTTGTTGTGCCATGGGCATGGTTGACAGATATTGGAATAACCCATGTCAAGGAAATTGGATAGCGGTAAAAGTATAAATTAGTACCTGAGAAGGACTAAGTGTTGGTGCAGAATGCACCAAAGTCAAACCTGTGTTTTGATAATGGCAACAGAGGTCAAAAGTTAAGTCTTACTTGTGTTTCTAACAAACTACTCTAGTGTGCAGAGATAAAGTCCTAGCGAAGGAAAGCTAGGCACCTGGCGAAGGACTGCCAGTATTCAAGCCCTAGCGAAGGACTGCTAGGCACCTGGCGAAGGACTGCCAGTATTCAAGCCCTAGCGAAGGACTACTAGGCACCTTGCGAAGGACTGCCAGTATCCAAGCCCTAGCGAAGGACTGCTAGGCAACTGGCGAAGGGCTGCCAGTATCCAAGCCCTAGCGAAGGACTGCTAGGCAACTGGCGAAGGACTGCCAGTATCCAAGCCCTAGCGAAGGACTGCTAGGCGCCAGGCGAAGGACAGCTTGGGACTAAAGCCCTAGCGAAGGACTGCTAGGCAACTGGCGAAGGACTGCCAGTTTACAAGACCTGACAAAGGACCGTCAGGCAAAAGTCCAACTAGAGGAACAGTTGGCATCAGGTAAATTCTCCCGAGAGGAGTAGGTGAGGACGCGTTCCCCGTCGAGGGAACAGTAGGCGTCGGTTCGACCTAGGACTCCATTTTGGAGACCAAAGTCAGAACCAAGACAGCTAAGACTGTATAAACAAATACTTTATTACTTTATTAAGTTTTGGACTAACCCTGGATGCAGGACCAAAGGAAGGAGTGTCCGCAGCTCAGATAGCCTCAAAGGAGAGAGGCAAGGCTGAGTAGGGCGCCCGGAGTGTCCTGGGCGCCCCCAAGGTGCATACAAAACAAGTAAAGAGAAAAACGGTTCGAATAGCTGCTGGGCCGGGCGCCCTCGTGCTCCCGGGCGCCCGCGCTGCTCCCGGGCGCCCCCAGCGTCCCGGGCGCCCCCATGCGTATACCTCGAACCGAAGCCCTCGAATCCAAGCAGATAAAATTTGACCCGGTCAATCCGGGCGCCCCGAGTCCTCCGGGCGCCCCGGTCAAAGCGGATCCAGAGGATCAGACGCGACCGAGACTTTGACGGATCAAAGGCCACGTGGGGGGAGCCCCCGACGTCCCGGGCGCCCCCAGGCCCTATATAAAGGCCCTTCGACCAAGGCTTCAAAACATCAATTTTTTTTCATTCAACGCTTCCACGCTCTTCTGCTCTCGCGCCTTGCTCCGAAAACTGCCCAACTCGAGCCGACGACGTCCCGCTGCTCCGAACAAGTGAACCTATAATCGGACGTCGGTAAAAGAAGAGCATCTTTTTCTTAATTGTTAAAGTTTACTGCACTTACTCTGTATTCAATATTTGTAAACTGTCTTTGCGCCAAATATAGAATTGCCCAAAGTAAACGGTCAACGACCGTGGGCCTTGGAGTAGGAGTCGACACAGGCTCCGAACCAAGTAAATCGACTGTGTCTCTGTGTATTGTTTTTAATTTCCGCTGCGTACCTACTCTTACTCAAATCCGAAAGTTTACCGATATTCACCCCCCCTCTATCGGTTTTATCGATGCAACAAGTGGTATCAGAGCGGGGAAGTTCAAACCTGGTGCAACCACCAGTTTGAAATTTTTTTCGGATTCTTATTTTTCTATTTCTTTTCCCTTACGAATTTTTCGTTAAATATTTTATTCGATTTTTTTTTGTTAAAGCGAGGTTGGTGCAACACCCCTCGTTATTTAATTTATCCAGCACTATTAATCCAAGACCTAGTCTTGGAAAATTCATTTTTCTTTTAGCTTTCTATTTCAGATGGCCATGCAAGAAGGATTTAGCACCGCAAGACCTCCACTCTTCAGTGGAGAAGACTTTTCCTACTGGAAAAGTCGTATGGAGGTCCACCTGAAAACTCAGGTGGACATGTGGATCATTATCCAGTCCGGTCTGGAGATCCCCCGAAATGCTGATGGACTTCCTCAGAACTACTCCGAATGGGACAACTCCCTAAAACGCAAGATAGAAGCCGACGCAAAAGCTACTCAGACTCTTCAATGCGGATTGACGAAAGAGGAGCTGAACTGCATGGGCCCCTTCAACACTGCAAAGGAGCTGTGGACAAAACTGATCGAGCTACATGAAGGGACTTCAGATACTCAGATCAGCAAGAGGGATCTGCTACTAAACAAACTCTACACCATCAAGATGGCCGACAACGAAACAGCAGCCCAGCTCCACGCATGAATCCAAGAGGTAATGAACGGTCTTCACACAATAGGTCACAAGGTTGAAAACCGTGACCTAATAAGGTATGCCCTAAACGCCTTCCCTAGAAACACCTTGTGGGCATCTATGGTAGATGCATACAAGGTCTCTAGAGATCTTTTTAAAATAAAATTAGATGAATTGTTTTCCGAACTAGAACTGCACGAACAAACTAACACCAATATGGTCGAGAAAGGTATTGCTTTCATTGCAGGTAAAACTGGAAGGACAACAAAGAAGAAGCCTGAACCCGAACCTGAGTCTAACTCTGACTCAGACTCAGAAGAAGAAGATGGAGATCAAACTAAGCTGGTTCGGCTCGCTCAAAGCTACTACAAGGAGCTGAAGAACCGAACCAACAAACGGAAAACCGGCCGAAGAAAGGACGAACCAACTAAACCCGCGAACAAGCATAATGTGACCTGCTACGAGTACAAGAAAAAGGGCCACTACAAGTCTGAATGCCCTAACCTAAAGGAGACAAAAAGGACGAGAAAAAAGAAGGCACTGCAAGCAACCTGGGACGAATCTTCCTCAGAAGAAGAAGAAGAGACACCCCAGTCCAACCTCCTAG
Source organism: Boesenbergia rotunda (assembly GCA_024364735.1). NCBI lineage: Eukaryota > Viridiplantae > Streptophyta > Magnoliopsida > Zingiberales > Zingiberaceae > Boesenbergia > Boesenbergia rotunda. The sequence continues at coordinate 171,496 of JAGFNQ010000917.1, forward strand.
CTCTGACCGCTTCAGAAGAAGTCGAGACCGAATCAGAAATAGAACAGGAGGACGACGAGCTAACCTTCACGGAAGACGGAGAAATTAAGGTAACTGGTTTTAATAGATTGCAATTAAGTGAATTAATTTCTTTTCTTTCTCGAGATTTGGCAAAAGCCAAACTCCGAGTCGAGTCCCTCCGACAGGAAGTAAAACTCCTGAAAGAGGGAGCTGACTCTAAACCCTTAACTGAGGAGGTTCAGGAAGGAACTCCTACTCAAGTTGAAAAACTTGAAAAGGAAAACTCCTCCCTGAAAACTCAGGTTAAGGATCTTAGATCAGCATTAGAACGATTTACATCTGGTTCCAAGGGTCTTGACATGATCCTTGGAAAACAGAAATCAGTTCTAAATCGATCCGGATTGGGCTATAGAACCAAATCTCGACAAAGATCTTACCTTGCTGTACTGAATCAGTCCAGAGGTAAAATTCAGGCATGGGTACCTAAACTATACCTGAACAAACCGACTGGATCAAATCAGTATTGGATCCCCAAGGACAAGATTCACATCTTGCCTAACCATCACCGTGGCTTTAGTCCAGGGGGAGCCAAACTGAAAACTATAGTCATTATTAGATAAATTTTTTTTGCAATATGATTGTTTGCCTGTTTATTTAATTTCTGCAATTTACCATGCTTAGACTTAGGCTAGTTTAAGGACCAAACAAACTTAACTGAAACTTGAAAACATAGTATTGGGTGGAGGTGAGATGATAGTACGTTGGGGAAACCAATTCTAATAAGATCAAGTTTACTTGGTCTCTTTAGACTGGTGAAACCAGCCGAAGTTAGACCAGAAATTTTTCAAAGAATAATTTTGAAAATGAAACTTCATTAAAAGGCTTTGTCAAGGAAAGGGTGGATGATCCCATAAGGCTACGGCCAAAGAAGGCCTAGTGCCTCGCCAAGACCTGGAAGCCAATTTTTGAATTTCAAATTCAAATTAATTTTTGTCAAATTCGAATCTAACACAAAATTTCAGTTATTTGTAGATTTGAACATTTTTGTTAAAATTAATTGTCTTCAAAATTAATTATGTTTTTAAAAATTTAATTGTTTTCAAAATTAATCAAACTTTTCAAAATAACTTTTAACTATCAAAACCTATCTCACAAAACCTATAAGGTTAACGTGATTGAAAACCCTAGATTTGGGTGAGATAGACTAGGCAGTGAAACTCAATTTAAGCTATTCCTGATTCTAATTGGATCCAAATCAAGAAAATTCTTTATGCGTAGGAACATAAAGATTTGGACCAATGGATGTTGGATAGCGGTTGCTCCAGACACATGACTGGAGATAAATTGATGTTCACCAAGCTCAAACTCAAAAACCTAGGCTCAGTGGCATTTGGCAATAATGCTACACTCAAGGTAATTGGGTCAGGTAATATTGAGCTTAAATCTGATTTCATTATTAAGAAAGTACTATTGGTTGAAAACTTTAATTTTAACTTGCTTAGCATAAGTCAGTTATGTGATTCTGGTTATATAGTTACTTTCAACAATTCTAACTGCCTGATTAGAAATGAACAAGACTCAGAAATCATACTTAAGGGCACTAGGAAAAACAATGTATACACTATAAATCTTCCCCTTATACCCAAATGTATGTTAACACAATTAGAACAAACAAACCTCTGGCATAGGAGATTAGGTCATACCAATCTAAGAACTATCTCAAAAATTACCCAACTTGGCCTAATCAAAGGTATTCCCAAAATTAAAAATAATGAAAACCTAATATGTGAATCTTGTAATCAAGGTAAACAAACCAAATCCAATCACAAATTAATTCAATCTGATCTAACTCAAACCACACTTGAGCTCCTGCACCTTGACCTATTTGATTCACATGGAGCCAAGTCACTAAGCGGAAACCGATACTGCTTAGTAATAGTCGATGATTACTCTAGTTTTACCTGGGTTAGGTTCTTAAAAACCAAAGATGAAACCCTAAACCTATTTAATGAATTCTGTAAACTAATTGAAAATCAAAACGACACTAAAATTAAAAGACTCAGGAGTGATCACGGGGGAGAGTTTGAAAATCAACGATTCGAGGAATTCTGTAAGGTAAATGGGTACCTACATGAATTTTCATGTCCTAGAACCCCCAATAAAATGGGATAGTTGAGCGAAGGAATAGAACATTACAAGAAGCCGCTAGGGCTATGCTCAACGAATTTAATCTAGCAAACCAACTTTGGGCAGAAGCAATTAGTACGACCTGTTATGTCCAAAATAGGGTTTTGATTAACAAGCGACACAACAAAACCCCCTATGAACTGTACTATCATAGGCTCCCCAACCTACACTACCTAAGGGTCTTTGGATGTAAAGTCTATATCCTAAACACCAAAGACTATTTAGGAAAATTTCAGTCCAAGTCAAACCCAGGTATTTTCCTAGGATACTCAACCACAAGTAGAGCCTATAGAGTTTACAACAAACAAACTAAGAAAATTGAAGAAACAACAAACCTAATTTTTGATGAAAAAATCAACTCAACATCTAATAATCCAGACTTAACTTCATCAAACTCTGACCAAGAAAATGAACAAACTATTGAACCCTTAATTGAACCCTTAAACATTGAACCAATTAATGAGTCAACTGAATCAAGTATCCAACCAACAAATGAACCAGCCCAAGGAGTCGAATCAAATAGTGAACCAAACCGACCAACCGGACCTGAGGCTGAACCAAGTTCTAGAAGAACCAAGAAACCCAGACTTAGTCACCCAACTGATCAAATTGTGGGTGATCCAACTCTAGGAGTCAGAACTAGATCCTCCCATAGAAACCTTAGTCAAATAGCTATGATATCAAAAATTGAACCCAAAACTATAGATGAAGCCTTACCTGACCCTGACTGGATCATAGCTATGCAAGAAGAATTAGCCCAATTTGAAAGGAACCAAGTCTGGGAACTAGTACCTAAACCTGAAGGCAAATCCATCATAGATACTAAGTGGGTCTTTAGGAATAAACTAAATGATCAAGGAGAAATAGTCAGAAATAAAGCCCGCTTAGTAGCCAAGGGGTTCAGCCAAGTAGAGGGATTAGATTACGATGAGACATACGCCCCAGTAGCTAGACTTGAGTCCATTAGAATGTTATTAGCATTTGCATCCCATAAAGGATTCAAATTATATCAAATGGATGTAAAATTAGCCTTTTTAAATGGATTTATTAAAGAAGAAGTTTATGTAGGACAACCCCCAGGGTTTGAAGACTTAGACAGACCTAACCATGTTTACAAACTAACCAAAGCATTATATGGACTAAAACAAGCACCTAGGGCCTGGTATGAACGGTTATCAACCTATTTAACTTCTAAAGAATTTAAACAAGGCCAAATTAACTCAACTTTATTTGTTAAAACCCTAGGAAAAGATATATTTATTGCCCAAATTTACGTAGATGACATAATCTTTGGATCCACCAACACCAACTTTCTAAAAGAATTTGTCAAGATAATGGAAGATGAATTTGAAATGAGCTTAGTTGGTGAGCTTACATTTTTCCTAGGACTACAAATCAAACAAACTAGGGATGGTAACTATGTTCATCAATTCAAATATGCTAAAGAATTAATAAAGAAATTTAAAATGGATAACTCTAAAAGCATAAGTACCCCCATGGCCACTAATGTAACATCCCAAATTTGTCAATGTAAAAGCATGATAATGTATGAAAATGGTTATAATGAAATGATATAAATTTCATGTAATCGCATGCTATGAAATGTCATGAATACATGAAATATTATATTCATGAAATATTATTATCATGAAATGTTATGTGAATAATATTTATAAAATATTATGTAAATAATGTTATGAATTCAGGAAAAATATTAGAAAATATTATGAATTCATAAACATGAAATATTATGAAATTTCATGATGGACTTGGCTTAATGGGCTTTGATATGGATTAGTACAAAAGGTGATAAGAAGGAGGGAGCAAGGATTGAACCTTGAACCTCCTAGTTGCACTCTCCATGTCTTAACCACTACACCAAGCATTGTTTCTTGTTGAGAGGATGAGAAACATGCTTGTTAAGTGTGTAAGAGTGAAGAGACATGTCTTTTCATAAGAGAAGTATAAATAAGGGAAGTTGGAATAACTTCCTCTTCCTTTGATCTTCTTCCTCACTCTTCCAAAACCGAAAACTCACTCTTCCCTTTCCTTCTCATTTTCGAAAACATACTCTAGAGATAACCCTAGGGCAATTTCAAGAAGGAAAGTCAAAGTGCCATTGCCATCTACTAAGTCCAAGGAGTCCTAGAGAAAGTTGGAAGAAGAGGATCTTCACATACCCTCCAAGTGTAGGGTACCCTACGGTTTAAAGAAATTCCAGCGCAAGGATGTAAGTATCCCCTCGCCTGCAGTATAATGGTTATGTGTGATCCTTGTTATTTTTCTTGTACAAAATTTAGGGCTTTTCACCTTTGAAAGTTTCGGCCCCCTCTTGAAGGGAGGCCTTGGTCACTTTTTATTACATGGAAAGATTCCTTGAAATTTAGGGTATGCTTATATGTTGTTTCCCTTCATGTTGTAATACCAAAAAAATTGGGATTTGCACCCTTATAAGTTTCGGCCAAGCATGATAGAAATTAGGGTTTGGGGATTTTATGATTTTCTATAATGGATTCATGCTTAGGAATGTAGATCAAGTATTTGAATATATGTTTGTATGAATATTTGATACTCCTACCCTATGAAACTAGGGTTAGGGTTTAGATGGGTTTCGGCCAAGACCTAGGAATTAGGGTTAGTGGATGCTAACCCCACTTTGAGGGTTAAACCATGTTCAAATTGTTAACATGAAATATACTAGAGGTGTTTGTAAGAATGTTTGAAGGAATGCTTGATTGGAAAACCAAACTCCTTTACTTGTGAGTTTCGGCCAACCCTAGTTCTGGGGTTGAGAAGTACCTAATGAGACCATGAAGCATGCTACTACATACGTGATGTGTGTATAAATTATATGACCTATCTTGTTAGGTATAAAAGCATGCCTTATAGCCCATGGGGCACCTTGATGATATGAACATGATGTGTTTGATAATATGCTTAAAAAGGGTTACTCTATTGAAACTGGGATCAAGAGCACCCGAATGTGTGGTGTGTCCCTAGGGGATCAAGAGCACCCGAATGTGTGGTGTGTCCCTTTGAGAAGTGATTAAGAGTACCTTTAGGCATATACATATATGAGTAATAGCATGATAAATTACTTTACTTTAAAGGTTGTGTACCCGACTCGGAAGGGGGTCGTTAAACAAATCCAATGTGCATGTTAACTGAAGGTCATGGCATTGGTAGGACGGAAGGGTCCTGCTCTAATTAGATTGGTGGCTCGCTACCCCAATTTATTAGGGAACGCGCATGATGTGGTACTACAACTGGGCCCTAGATGATGATATGATATTTTGAAGTACTTACCATTATGGAACCTTTTTGAAAAACATTTCTCATCATGTGATCTTGTTCCGTAAAGTACTTAGAGATAAATTGATGTGTGTGGTGATGGCTCGGGAAAGGATGAAAGATTCTATCTACCTTAGTTTGTCTAGAATCTAACTGCTTCCGATAAAAGATTGAAATTGTATTACTATACTCTGAATATATGATGATTGTGACTACTCTACTGTTAGAGATATGGAACCTAGGTCATGTTAGATAATACTATTATTAACATCTAATTCTTATAGTATGCATGCTCAGTAAAATGCTAGATGTTTACTATTTTCGGTTGCTTATGAATGCTTCTTTTGTATATGCTTCTTTTGCATGTATCTAAGACTGGATAACTCTTGCTATATTCTTACTTGAGATTCCATGCTATAGTGTGTTAAATGATCTTCATATTAGGTTGTAAATGCATGTAGATATAAAAGAAATGAAAAACCTTGCTTGGTAAATTAGTCTTCAATAAGCATGCTTATTACTAGTTCATGTATTGTAATTGTTTTGTTTGGATATACATGCTTACCTTGATAAATGATATGAATGTATGGACCCGTAACCCCGCCTTAAGGGTAGATATAAGGTCGGGCGTTGCAACTAATATAAAAATAGATAGTGACCCTGATGGAAAACCAGTGGACCTTAAACTATATAGGAGTATGATAGGTAGCCTACTGTACCTTACAGCCAGTAGACCTGATATTCTCTTTGCTGTAGGAATGTGTGCTAGATACCAAACCTGTGCTAAGGAAACGCACTTAGCAGCCCTAAAAATAATACTGAGATATGTAAAGGGCACCCTAAATGTAGGGATTTGGTATCCTAGGACCTCAACTTTTGATTTAATCGGATACTCAGATTCTGACTATGCTGGCTGTAAATTAGACAGAAAGAGCACAAGTGGAAGCTGCCAACTGTTAGGTCAGAGTCTAGTTAGTTGGTGCAGCAAAAAACAACACTGTGTAGCTCTATCCACAACTGAAGCTGAGTATGTGGCCTTAGGAGAGTGTGTGGCTCAACTCTTATGGATGATGCACACACTTAGGGACTTCCAGCTCAATTACACCCAAACTCAAGTATTTATTGACAATATAAGTTCAATCAATTTAACTAAGAACCCAATTCAACACTCCAGAACCAAACATATAGATGTCAAACATCATTTTGTAAGAGACCATGTAGCCAGTGGTGAAATAGTACTTAAACATATTGACTCTAAATCCAACCTAGCTGATATATTCACAAAACCCTTACCTGAATCTGAGTTCAGTTCACTAAGAAGGCAGTTAGGACTGTGCTTTGTAGAATAGATTAATTTTCTTCTCTACTTGATTTAAATTTTTTAATTTGAAAAACTGTCTTACTTAATTTCAAAATCAGTTTTCATTTTACTTAGTATTATTGCAAAACTACCCCCTTCAAAAACTAGGGTTTTTTGAAAATGGACTTAGCCTAGGCCCTAACCCTAGAACTACATGCACCTATAGATTTAGAAGCCAGCATCTCACAAGCACCTTAGGGTACTTTTGATTGATAACCTAGAAAGGGTTGAGATGCTTAGGTCTTTGCCTTAATTCAAGATGCTTTAAGTCAGTGCATCTGCAGCAATTGGGGCACTAAATACAACTTATACAACAATCAAGTTAAGTGTCAAGTTTAGAAAATCTAACTTGAACAGAAACACTTAACTTGACTAACCCTAGCAATAACTACTGTTTATAACAGTTAGTAAGTAGCTAATTGGGTTAGACAGGTCCCCACAGAGAAAATTGATTGATTTAGTTAAGTCTAATTATGATTTGGTTCAGTACAGCAAAATCTTACTTATTTCCATTATCTCTGCTATATTTATTTGTTTTGATATATGGCAAAGGGGGAGAGATAGGAAAGGAGAGAGTAAAAAGTTTTCAAAATTTAAATTTCGTAACTCTATCCTTTATTCAAAAAGTATTCAAAAGTTTTTTCTTTAGAAACCTAAGCATTCAAGTCCTTCAAAACTATAGCTTATTTTGCTAAGTATTCAAGCTTTCAAGTCCTTCAAAACTATAGCTTATTTTGCTAAGTATTCAAGTATACAAGACCTTCAAAACTATAGCTTATTTTGCTAAGTATTCAAGTATTTAAGTCCATCAAAACTATAGCTTATTTTGCTAAGTATTCAAGTATTCAAGTCCTTCAAAATTATTACTTAAGCTATCAAAAATTCTTTATTCAAAAATTTCTTGTGAAATATACTTAAGCTTTCAAAAGTTTTCAAAATTTGTCCTTTATTCAAAAAGGTTCAAAAATATACTTTTCCTTTCGTCAAAAGCTTAAACTTTTTGAAGAAGTACTAAAGTTCTTAAAGTTTTTTAAATTTTTGCCTAAGTACTCCAGTTTCAAAATTTATTAAAACATTCAAAATTTTGCCTAAAAGTACTCTAGTTTCAAAAATTTCTTAAAGGCTTTTAAAATGATGCTAAGTACTCTAGCTGCAAGACTTTTACTCAAGCTTTCAAAAGTTTCCTAAGTACTCTAGCTTTTCAAAAGGTTCTTACTTAAGTTTGTCAAATTTTTTACTCCAAAAGCTTAAGTTTTTTTTTTAAACTGTATTAAAACTGAAATTCTTACTTAAGCTAACATTTTCAAAACCTTTGAGTACCTTGAAACTTAAAACTTGTTAAGTACTCAAAAATCGTGTTTCAAAAATCTTCCTATATACTTTTAACTTAAGATTCCTAAGTACCTAAAATTTAAGTTTTCAAAGTACGAGTAAAGTTATTCTAACCCCACGAATTTTTGAAAAATCTAGGGGGAGATTCCTTCCAGGGGGAGGAACAAAAATTAACATTTTTTTGCTTGCTTAAACTTAACATTTTGAACTAAGGTTGTCATAAATCAAAAAGGGGGAGATTGTTGGTGCAGAATGCACCAAAGTCAAACCTGTGTTTTGATAATGGCAACAGAGGTCAAAAGATAAGTCTTACTTGTGTTTCTAACAAACTACTCTAGTGTGCAGAGATAAAGTCCTAGCGAAGGAAAGCTAGGCACCTGGCGAAGGACTGCCTGTATTCAAGCCTTAGCGAAGGACTGCTAGGCACCTGGCGAAGGACTGCCAGTATTCAAGCCCTAGCGATGGACTGCTAGGTACCTGGCGAAGGACTACCAGTATCCAAGCCCTAGCGAAGGCAGCTAGGCAACTGGCGAAGGACTGCCAGTATCCAAGCCCTAGCGAAGGACTGCTAGGCAACTGGCGAAGGACTACCAGTATCCAAGCCCTAGCGAAGGACTGCTAGGCGCCAGGCGAAGGACAGCTTGGACTAAAGCCCTAGCGAAGGCAGCTAGGCAACTGGCGAAGGACTGCCAGTATCCAAGCCCTAGCGAAGGACTGCTAGGCAACTGGCGAAGGACTACCAGTATCCAAGCCTAGCGAAGGACTGCTAGGCGCCAGGCGAAGGACAGCTTGGGACTAAAGCCCTAGCGAAGGACTGCTAGGCAACTGGCGAAGGACTGCCAGTTTACAAGACCTGACAAAGGATCGTCAGGCAAAAGTCCAACTAGAGGAACAGTTGGCATCAAGTAAATTCTCCCAAGAGGAGTAGGTGAGGATGCGTTCCCCGTCGAGGGAACAGTAGGCGTCGGTTCGACCTAGGACTCCATTTTGGAGACCAAAGTCAGAACCAAGACAGCTAAGGCTGTATAAACAAATACTTTATTGCTTTATTGTGTTTTGGACTAACCCTGGATGCAGGACCAAAGGAAGGAGTGTCTGCAGCTCAGATAGCCTCAAAGGAGAGAGGCAAGGCTGAGTAGGGCGCCCTGAGTGTCCCAGGCGCCCCCAAGGTGCATACAAAACAAGTAAAGAGAAAAATGGTTCGAATAGCTGCTGGGCCGGGTGCCCTCGTGCTCCCGGGCGCCCGCGTTGCTCCCGGGCGCCCCCACCGTCCCGGGCGCCCCATGCGTATACCTCGAACCGAAGCCCTCGAAGCCAAGCGGATAAAATTTGACCCGGTCAATCCGGGCGCCCCGAGTCCTCCGGGCGCCCCGGTCAAAGCGGATCCAGAGGATCAGACGCGACCGAGACTTTGACGGATCAAAGGCCACGTGGGGGGCGCCCCCGACGTCCCGGGCGCCCCCAGGCCCTATATAAAGGCCCTTCGACCAAGGCTTCAAAACATCAATTTTTTTTCATTCAACGCTTCCACGCTCTTCTGCTCTCGCGCCTTGCTCCGAAAACTGCCCAACTCGAGCCGACGACGTCCCGCTGCTCCGAACAAGTGAACCTACAATCGGACGTCGATAAAAGAAGAGCATCTTTTTCTTAATTGTTAAAGTTTACTGCACTTACTCTGTATTCAATATTTGTAAACTGTCTTTACGCCAAATATAGAATTGCCCAAAGTAAACGGTCAACGACCGTGGGCCTTGGAGTAGGAGTCGACACAGGCTCCGAACCAAGTAAATCGACTGTGTCTCTGTGTATTATTTTTAATTTCCGCTGCGTACCTACTCTTACTCAAATCCGAAAGTTTACCAATATTCACCCCCCCTCTATCGGTTTTATCGATCCAACACTAAGTGTAACGCCCATTTTTTTTTTCGTAAAGCGGCGTTACGCTAACATACGTAGGGGCATGTGAACATCGTAATGCAGCGGAATAATTTAAACTTACACATACATGCACCTAACTATCCTTTCTAACATAGTGACATGGGAACTTAGCATATTAACATCTTACTTAACATCATGTCATAAAATCACATAAGTCATCCATTAGGCACATAAGTAGCAAGTGTAAATTGTTCTTGACAACACCATCCTAGGTTTAGCATAAGGCTTGTAAGTATATCTTTCCTTGACCAAGTCACTACCACACACACATTCTTGCCCCTCCTGCTGCTTCCTTATTGTCCTCTTGCTTGATTTGCGGTATAAGGAAAATAAGACTATAAGCACATAGGCTTAGTAAGACCCTTTCCTACTCACTAAAACCATTCGTCACTTAATCATGAGCACATGAAACATTAACATGACTTGGTGCTTTACATAGAACATAAGCATATAAAATCATTTGGCGTGACATAGTTCTTACATAGTACATGAGCATAAAATACACTTAACATGTCATGATACATGGCATAAATATAAACATAAATATACTTAACATGACATGATTCCTAACATAAAACATAGGCATATTCTTAATATAAACATAAGCATAAAACATTTACTATCATGTATAATTCTTAACATAAAACATAGGCATAAAACATTTACTATCATGACATAATTCTTAACATAAGACATAAGCATAAAACATTTTCTATCATGGCATAATTCTTAACATAAAACATAAGCGTAAAACATTTTCTATCATGCCATAATGCATAACATGAATGAATGCATGAGTCAAATGCATATACGTAAGGATGCTTAATTTTAAATCATACTTTTAAATACTTAAACATAATCATCACATCATTGGGGTCCCCGGCTTGTACCACATACATACATCATATGCGTGCATCCCTAAGTAAATACGAGGTAGCTAGTCTCGACCTACTAGGGTAAGGACAGCTACGGTAGTCCCCGAACCGAGGCGTTCTTAAGGTGCCCATCCCTGTTGGACAGCTTCGGTAGTCCCAGAACCGTGGACAGCTACGGTAGTCCAACACCGAGGCGTTCATAAGGTGCCCATCCCTTGGACCCATACTTCAGTCCGGTACAAGCCCATTCATAAAGTAAAATATCTTCACATGCTTCATCATTCATAGCACATACATTGCATACTTAAAGATATGAACATAATCTTGTTACATGAAGCATGACATAACATACTTGGCATTTCATCATTCATACTTAATTCATATCATCATTATGCCTTCATCATTCATACTTATCATTCATACTTATCATTCGTACTTAAGGCATGAACCTATCTTCATTCATCTTCTTTATTCATAAAACATGACATACATACATAATCATAGTATCCATCATAGAGCATGCATGGGTAAAATTCATGTGAACAGGATACATACGACTTAGGTTCATGGCATCCTACATTACTTAGGTTCACATCATTCATCATAGAACATGCATAGACCTTCATAAACATATACCTATTATAGGCATTTAACAACATACATGTATCATTCTATATAGCATGACCCTACATTAAATACATGTGTTCATGGAATATGGTTAAAACATTCATGAATGGACATAGCACATAACTTAAACATACAAGGTCATGGCATATAACCCATAAAGCTAGGGTTGTAGGTAGCATAAACATTCTTGCAACATCCTTAACATATACATACATCATAGTAACCTATAAACGAATATCATTGGAACTTAACCCAACCCAAACCCTAGTTTCTTGACTTGGCCGAAAGTTCATGGGTGAGGCTCCCTTATTCAATCAACATGAAAGGTTCCATAAGTAAAAAGGAAATTCATACATTACATACAAAGCCATAGGGAACCATTAGACCTCATAATTGGAGCTAACCCTAATTTTATTAGCCCTACCCTTGACCTTAGCCGAAACCCTAGAGGGTCACAAGCACATGGAAAAATTCATATAATTCCTATTTTATATCTAATACCTTTCATATAATACCATAGGAAGCCATCATACATACATAATCATAGTATCCATCCTAGAGCATGCATGGGTAAAATTCATGTGAACAGGATACATACGACTTAGGTTCATGGCATCCTACATTACTTAGGTTCATATCATTCATCATAGAACATGCATACACCTTCATAAACATATACCTATTATAGGCATTTAACAACATACATGCATCATTCTATATAGCATGACCCTACATCAAATACATGTGTTCATAGAATATGGTTAAAACATTCATGAATGGACATAGCACATAACTTAAACATACAAGGTCATGGCATATAACCCATAAAGCTAGGGTTGTAGGTAGCATAAACATTCTTGCAACAATCCTTAACATATACATACATCATAGTAACCTATAAACGAATATCATTGGAACCTTAACCCAACCCAAACCCTAGTTTCTTGACTTGGTCGAAAGTTCATGGGTGGAGGCTCCCTTATTCAATCAACATGAAAGGTTCCATAAGTAAAAAGGAAATTCATACATTACATACAAAGCCATAGGGAACCATTAGACCTCATAATTGGAGCTAACCCTAATTTTATTAGCCCTACCCTTGACCTTGGCCGAAACCCTAGAGGGTCACAAGCACATAAAAAATTCATATAATTCCTATTTTACATCTAATACCTTTCATATAATATCATAGGAAGCCATTAGAACCCTTGCTTGGAGTTAACCCTAACCCCTTGCCCTAAAACTCATCTTGGCCGAACCTTACAAGGGTCACAAGGCTTATAAAAATTCATATCAATCACCATTAACAGCCCTTGTAACATGAGGAAACATAAGAAACTTGCTTGAAGAGTTAGATCTAAACCCAACCATGAAACCATGGTGGTGGTCGAAACCCTAGAGGGTATTAGGGTACTCCAAAAATTCTCCAAATCCTATTTTATTCTTTATTCATCATAAGAAAGCATTAGAAAACATGAGTGAGATTTTTAACATCATTTTTGGACCCAAAAAGCATGGTGGCCGAAACATACAAGGTCATAATCCATGGTTTTTCTCAATACAAATCCTAAACAATCATCTTAAATCATGATAAACTCATAACTATTATACCATAGGTGAGGGAGTCTTACCTTGGTTTATCTTGGTTATAGACCTTAGATAGGGAGGAGGATGAAGACCTTGTTGTCCCTTGACCACCCCTAGCCTTAGTAACCTTGTAAAAAGCCTTGGATCTTGAAGGAGAGGCCTTCTTGTGAACTTTTCCCAAAGGAGAACCCTCCTATGGGGTTCGCCTAGAAGGAGGAAGAAGAAGGAGAGGAGAGGCTTGGTGGATGAAGAGAAGAGGAATAACTATCTTAAGTGTTAAGTTATCATCCCTCTCATTTATACACAATGAAGAGGGGGCAAGTGAAGAGACATGGTGCCTCCTCTCATGGTGACTCTTCACTTCCTTTAGCCTTAACAAAAATCCACTTCATTCCCTCATAGCACTCCCTTGCTAGGTGAATTGGTTAGTACATGCATGATGGTATACTAGGTCTAAGGTTTAATCCTTGGTGCATGCACTTTATTTTTATTTTATTTTTTTCCTTATTTTCGAAAATTCCCCTAAGACTCACCCATAATCTTGCTAATATTCCTAATTAAAACCCATTTATATTTATATTAAATTCTACCTAAAATCCACTAATAACCATGTACTAGAAAAGCCCATATAAGGCCCATTAGTACTTAGCTTCTGAATTTAAATGGAAAAATCATGGATAACTAGGCTAAAATTCGTACTAGTATCTCTAGGTTCCTCAAACACTATCTAGACATGATCAATATTTTTAAAAAAATATTGAGAAAATTTTTCGGGTCGTTACACTAAGGATTATATGTTGGTTTACTGGGCATACCAATCTCCAGTGGATTATATGGATACAGAATTCCGATCAGATAGGGGCAAATATAAGTATTCTTCGGGGTTTTGTGTTTACTTATAGGAGGTAGAACCATTGCATGGTGGAGTGTTGCGCAGCGGCTGCGTGGCGGACTCCACCATGGAAAGCTGGTTTCTTGGAAGCCTCTGAGATAGCCAAGAAAGCTACATGGTTCAAGAACATCAAGATGGACTTCGATGTGATTCCTGGTTTGCTAAGGGCTATCACATTTTGTTGTGATAAAAAATGGTGCAGTTGTAAACTCGAAGGAATCATTAGTCCATAAGGTGAGTAAACACATAGAGCGCAAGTACCACCCTAGTGAGGGATAGTATTGTTGCCTAATTTACATCAGAAGATGACCTAGGAAGAATTTTTTCACGGAGGCCTTGGTAGCGAGAGCTTTTAGGCATGTGAATGATCAAGTGGTCAGATGTATGACATTTTGAGGACAGCAAAGTCATTTAGTATAAGTGGCAGATTGTTAGGATGTATACTAAAAGCCTTGCTTTTGGGTAAGAACATCTACATTTTGAATGAGAATCACAAAATCACACGTTGCATATTTATATTAGTATATGCACAAAATGTCTCATATTTTGCATTGTAGATAACATGGTGCATAGCGATGCACAAAAGATCATGTTATCAGCTCCTTGTAGAAGTATAAGAAAGAGACTCACAACCGAGATGGAATTGGACAAACCATCGGGATGGTTATAGTGTAATTAGGTGTGGTTTGTCTTAACAATAGAATTACACTAGTGCACTTTGTGTGCATTGAGTAGGACCAAAAGTGAGGTCATCCAATTTTATATTGACTTTTTTTTTTAAGAAAAAATGGATCTTATTTCAAGTAATGGAAAATCCATATTAGAAGGGGGGCCAAACCTGACCTTCTAATATAGAATTACAAAAAGACATTGATTTACATTTCGCAACCCAAGCAAAGCTCAACTAGAAATATATTCACACAAACCATTCTTCTTATATTGCTTACAACCCCTATCGTAATGTGCCACCTTGGAAAAATCTTTTGAAGAGCTCATGAAGTTCTGAACATTTTTGAATCTACCTTGCATATCCAGAATCATATAAAAGGAAAACCAACCGAAGTCCTCTGAAAGCCTTTCATAAAAAGAACAGACCAACCATCTAATTTTATCAGCTTTCCGTTTTGTGATTAATAGGCTGCACTCTGCAAACCAAATTTTAGATAGTTTTATTTTCCAAAATGCAGCCATTAGACAACACGCAACCTTCAGTTAAGCATAAGTCAAATCAGGTATTATCAAATGAATTTCGATACTATCTGTATAATTCAGAAACTATCTTCAGCCTTGCTCTGCATTTTGTTTCAAGTCCACAGATCATCCTACAGCCGAGCATAAAATTCCTTTTCTTTTTTGGTTACAATGATCCTTCAGATAGCAGCCCCATTTAATAAGACTTTTTGCCATGAGGAACTTTACTCAGATTCAGAGTAATTCCATAAACATCCTTCAGCCCAGCAAAGTTAATCATATAAAGAACCAATCGAAAGACATCTGAAAGCCTATCATACATCGGAAGCCAACCATCATACGTATCAGAATTTGGCACATAATTATCCCTTCATTTGCATTTCAAAATTCAGCCTCATCAAACCAGATTTCAGAAATAAAAACCCCAGGCATTCAGATGAGAAAAAATATTAAGAGGGAAACATGAATAATCCACCATAAGGAGCCTTTTAGAAAATGTCTACAGTGCACCAGGAGCTTTCCTCAGATTCAGAATATTCCATAAGCGTCCTTTAACCAAACAAAATCAGTTATAAATCCACCCGAGAGTGTTCTGAAAGACTGCCATACATCAAAGCCATCTTCATTCGTATCAGGAATTTGCATCTCAGAATTCAGCCTTATCAAGCCGATTTCAGAAAATAAACTTCAGAATTCAATTGAGAACAGATAATACTGCCTAGTAATATCTACCAAGTTCAGAAATTGTCAACAAATTTTGTATAAGACATCAGATGTACCAAAGATATCAGCCTTAATTTGCATATTGTCAAATTCAGATGGAATTATTAAAATCTGCCAGATATAAAATTTCTGCCATTTCTATTAATAATCCTTCAGATGAACATCCCCTTATAATCAAAGATTTTGACAAAAAATATTATGAAGAACTTATGAAAATTCTGAACCTTTTTAATCACCTTGCATTTCCAGGTTCGTATAATGAAAAACCAGTAAAAGTTATCTAAGAGCCTTTTCAAATAAGAAGGTCCTCAGATTCAAACTATTCCATAAACATCCAAAAGACATCTGAGAGCTTATCATACATCAAAATTAGCCTTCCTACGTATCAGGGTTTTGGCACTTATCATATTTGCATTACAAACTCAGCCACATCAAACCTTCAGAAATAAATCTTTCAGAATTCAGTTGAGATCAGTTAATTTTTACCTGATAGTATCTACCAGGTACAGATAAATTGCAGATAAGACATCAGGTATAGCAACAAACAAGATGCAGTTATCAAATAAGGCTTATCAGGTATCATTAAATCGGCATGAGAAGTTGAACAGTTTATAAGTCTGATTCTGCTAGAAAAATCAGGAGCAAGCCAGAAATAGCCGAGATATTAGCCAATTGATCAAAAGAAAATAAAGGTGACTAAGAAGGCCTTTTCCATATTTATTGCTTTTACTTGTTACAGCAATTTCCGGACCATCTTAACATTTGGGAAGCCCAACCTATCCATCATACAAATACCATATAAAGTCTTGTCAATATCTTGTTTGCATAACACTTTTTCACCTTGCAACTTAAAAGCTAAATTAGCCAAATAATCCGCCGCCGCATTTGCTTCTCTATATACATGTGAATAAACCACATGATACTTTTTCACCAACAATCTGATTCTCAGAATAATTTTTCTATATTCCCAACATATTGAAGAAGAATGAATAAACCTCAATGCCACCAAGGAGTCTGATTCCAACCAAATTGGAATAAAAAGATTAGTTATGCATAGTTCTAACCCAAAAGCAATAGCATATAGCTCAGCTTTAATATTTGAAGAGAGGCCCAAAGTTCCGTATTTTGCCATTAAGAATTGTCCTTCATGATCCCGGATTATAGCCCCAAACGAAGCCTCCCCCGGGTTCCCTTTCGAACATCCATCCGTGTTTAGTTTATAGCCTCCAAATTTTGGTCTATACCAGCGCACCATTATAATAGATGTTCTAACTTTTATCTTAATGTCCAGCCCCCAGGCTTTAGCAACCGAGGTAAAACCTTTCCAATGTTTATTCTTTATTGTACCTGCGGCTTCTCCCAACCAACAATATTGAATTATTTTCCTTTTGATATTCCGAACCTCTTGTTTAACTTCTTCATGCTTAGCTTCATTCCTAGCTGACCATAAAAACCAAACAATAAGAAATGGCATTACCTCTTTAATGTGACCTCCTTTTAACCAGTCAGACCCAATCCTCCATTCTTCCAATATAGAATACCGATTAACACAAAACAAATTGGCAAAATAAGCCCAAATTTCTTTAGCTATTGGACCTTTAAAGAACAAATGATTCCAAGTCTCTAAAGAGCTACAACATTGACATTTAGAGACTAGGGTAATACCACGATGTTGTAAAATGGTGTCTATAGGAAGTTTCTTTTTCAGAAATCTCCACGCAAAAATAGATATGCTCGGTTTGAGTAACCCACACCAAATTGCATAATTTATGGAGTTCCTATTTTGAGTTTGCCGGATACTATTCCAAGCCAGTTTTAAGGAGAAGCCACCATCTTGAGAAGGTTTCCAAATAATTTGATCAGCTACTAGTTGACATGGGATATCAGCTATCAATTCGGCAGATTCAACCGGAAGTAATCTATTAATTTCTTCCATTTTCCAATGAGAGCCATCTATGAGTTCCTCAACCCTTAATCCAGTATTACCAATCGGTGCAGTCAGTTTAAAGAGAGGTTCATCATTTAACCAATTATCATACCAAAAATTAATCTTTCCATTTCCCAGAATCCAACCAATATTTTGCTCAGCCAGAGTACGAACTTTCATAAGCCTACGCCAACAAGCAGATGCATTTTTCTTTAATTCAACAATAACCGGATGGGTTGATCCACAATAAAAATTAGAGAGATATGAAGCCCAAAGGGTATTTTGCTCTCTAAATCTGAACCATAGCTTAATCACCATTGCAAGATTAATGTCTGCAAGCTTCCTTAATCCTAATCCTCCTTCTATTTTATTCTTACTGATATCTGCCCATGCCACCCAATAGACTTTTTTATTTGTTTCCATGGAGCCCCAGAAGAATTTAGCAAAAATCATCTCCAAGCTGTGAAGAATAGACAGTGGGGGAAGGATCACTTGCAACAAATATAGGGGCATAGAAGATAGCACACTCTGAATTAATAGTAAGCGTCCTCCATAAGTCAACCGTGTCAGATTCCATCCCATAAGCTTTTTCCTTATCTTTTCTATTAAGGGTTGAAAATAAATTGATTTCCAGTGTCCAGTATAAAGAGGAATCCCCAAATATTTCATAGGCCATGTGCCTTCTAGAAAACCTGTCTCAGCCAGAATTGAACCCTTTCGATTGTTTGATATCTTGCAAGATAAGTAAATCAAACTCTTTATTGCATTTACAGTTTGCCCCGAATGTTCTTCATATGTATTCAAGAAGTTCTTTAACAATTTTATACAATCAATAGATCCATTCATGAATATTATTACATCATCCGCATATGCAAGGTGTGAGATCTTCATGTTACAGCCTGTAGAGAAACTCAACTTAGGATAATTGTTAAAGAGCTTCTCTAGACCCCTGGATAAAAGTTCAGAAACAATAATAAACAAAAAGGGGGAAATTGGGTCCCCTTGTCGTAGTCCTCTCTTTGATTGAAAGAAACCTGCCATCTGACCATTTATGCGAATAGAAAACCAAACTGCAGAAATGCATCTTTCAATCATGTCTATAAAGTTATTTGAAAAACCAAATGCTGCCATAATTCTGAATAACAGGCTCCATTGAACTCTATCAAAGGCTTTAGCCATGTCCAATTTCATTATAACATTGCCCCCTCTAACATGATGGTTTAATTTGTATGTCAATTCTTGAGCCAATAATATATTATCTGATATCAATCTGCTCTCTACGAAACCACTTTGTGTTGGGGAAATTATCTTGTTCAAAAATTGTCTCAACCTGTTTGCCAACAATTTAGATATAATTTTATAAGAAACATTGCACAGGCTAATAGGTCTGAATTCTTGCCAAGTTTGCGCATTCTCTAACTTCGGGATTATGATGATAGTCGTAGCAACCATACCTTTTGGTAATGATCCTCCCTTAAAGAAATCTTGCACTGCCTGAAAAACATCTTCTTGAATGATGTCCCAACATGATGTATAAAAGAAGCTGAAAAACTATCCGGACCCGCCACACTTTCTTGATTCATTTCCCAAACTACCTGTTTTACTTCTTCTTTGGAAGGTAAGGTAGTTAAAGTCATATTTTCCACTGAATTTATCAACTCTGGTATACATTCAAGATCTGCCTTATTAGCATTAAAAGATTCACCTGTCAATAATTGCTCAAAAAAGTTTACACCCGAAGCTTTAATCTGCTCTGGATTTTCCAAACACTTTCCATCTTCCCATATTCTGAATATTCTATTAGCTGTCCTTTTTGATTTTACCATGTTATGAAAAAACTTGGTATTTCTATCACCTTCACCCATCCATTTTACAGCAGCCCTTTGCTTCCAGAAATCCTCTTCCATCTATAATGTTTTAAAGAGTTGAGCTTGAAGTTTGTTTTTATTGATTCTATTTGTCTCTGAAGGGACACTGTCAAATATTTTTTCTGCTTCCTTAAACTGTTCTTCTGCTTTTTGCACGTTGTCATGTATGTTTCCAAAAATATCATTGTTCCACCATTTTAAATGACTTTTCAGCCTCTTTAATTTGATTTGAAGCTTTTGCATTCCACAATTGGAAATCGGCAAGTTCCAATTTAGTCTAACAGTTTGTAAAGCCACATTTTTTGAAACCTAAATGAGGACACCACTTGTTCGGCAGCTGGAAAAGAGATAAGCAGAGGGCAATGGTCTGAAGCTGCTCTGCTCAAATGTTCAACTCTGACTGAAATCCCATTACTTTGCCAAGAATTAGAGATCAAGATCCTGTCCAACCTCTTTCATATTCTATTATTTGTCCAGGTGAATCGATCACCTACAAATCCTGCATCAATCAATCCTGTTATCATCATAAAATTATTAAAATCTTCTATAGAACCAACCCTTGTTAGAATACCAGTTGAGATCTCCGATTCATTAGCAATTACATTAAAGTCTCCACCTACCAACCAAGGCTCCTCATTCAAAGGTCAAATAAATTCCAGCTGCTCCCATAAATCATATCTGTCCACTCTAGAACATTTAGCATAGACTATTGAAATCAAAATATCCAGAGGAAGCATAGTATATTTCAATTTTAAGTGTAAAAACTGATCATGATCCTTCAAAACTGTACATACAATATTTGCATCATGAGAAAACCATATTTTACCTGAGCAATTAGAAAAAACTGAAGGAAATCCAAGTCTTCTTTTAATAAAGTCCTCATCAAGATCAATCATTGGTTCCAAGATACCCAAAAAATTTAGATGGTAATGATTCCTCAAATATATCAATCTTCTGAGTGATGGATGATTTCCTATCCCCCTAATATTCCAAATAAGACCCGACATTATAATAAGGAGGGGTTAGAAAGCCTTTGAGCTTGAGACTTACTTCTGGTAATCATTTGAGGTATATCAGGAGGAGCTTTCGATCGAGATTTAATTGAAGGAATTTTTAAAGAAGAAGGTAAGGAAGTAGATCTTTGCAGTTGTCGCATTTCTTCATGTTCTGAAACATCTTCTTCTATAAAGGTTTTTGCAATCTCAGCTTCCATTGATTCATTAAAATAGCTTGAAAGAATTCATCTTCATGAGCTACTAGATCCGAAACCTTCTCAATCTGCAATTCCACCTTGTTTTGTCTGCATCAAACTTTACCTTCTTTCTGATTTCTGGCTCTGATGAAATCTCAACTGATGGTCTTTCTGCAAAAAATAATCTTTCGGCAATAGGAATATCAATTGAATTTGACACTGGCACAAGCTGCACTGTGCTTTCTGTAACAGATTTCTGAGTAACTTGATTATTAACATTGATAAAATTCTGTTCTTCTATGTTATCTTGCGTTTCAGCCTTCTTGTTTGCCATGTCACTTGTTCCCCTTACTTTTTCCTCTTCCCTCTTTTCTTCCAGTTCTTGGATCACATTCAAATCTTCTGATTCTTCCCTATCTGAGGAGGCCAGGATTTGATATTTGTTGCTATTAGCTAGGTGGCTGTTTATTTTGTCTTTTTGTATCCAAGTCTGTTTTCCATCTCTATTTTTATCACTTTTTCGTATATAGTTTGTAGAATCATTAACCTCCTTTCTAGCTTCCTTTCCCAACTTATCTTCTGAAACCCTCTCATCCTCATTCTTTCTCCAGGAAGGGAAGGGAAGACTTCCATTAACATAACATTCTTCAACCGAATGACCCAAATGAGAACAACAAGTGCAGTACTTGGGGCATTTCTCAAATATAACCCTTTGCAATCTCTTTTCTTCTCCAATCCCGATCCAGAATTCATTCACCCTTGGCTTGAGCAAATCGATTTCAACACATATTCTCGCCATGTAGAGTCTTGAGCCATCAGCCGTAGCTTCATCAATCTTTATTGGATTCCCTACAATACGAGCGGCGGAAAACAGGCTCTTCTTGTAAACATATGAATGGGCAAGTCTGGAAGCTGGATCCATACCGGGGCTATCGAAGATTCAACAGAATAAGAGAAGTTTGGTGTCCATTTGAAGATTCGGAGAGGATCACCACCGATGAACCATACTCCCTTGCCCAGATTTTGCCATATCCGCTTTAGATGTAAGATGTAGAAATATGTGTCCCGATCGCAGCACTCGGATGTTGTAAGGGCTAGAAAGCCCTAGGGTTTGGAAAGCCAGCTTGATGATAGAAAAGATTGGGCATTTGCCGGAAAATTTTCCAATTAGAGAATACCGGTAAGGATCTGCCATAGATGATACTTCTTCCGCAGAGTAGAAGATTCCGGGCTTATCATTGTAGATCATTAACTCTTTGAAATCGTCTCCAATCTCATCGAAAGTCTTTTTAGACGCCCTTGGTGAAGATGGTCTCAGCACCGCAGCGTAAGAAATTAAAGTCTCAGCCGTTGCTCCTTGTGGAATCAGCAAGCTCTCAGAGTGTTGAGCTGCTTTTGGAAGAGGAGGAAAGGCTGTGGAATCCGGCGCCAGCTGATTGCTGACGCCGGCGGCCATCGCCGCTATAGAAGGAAGCCGCGCTCGAAAAGAATCTCCTTCAAAATCGCCCTGTAGCAGCCTTTACAGGTAAACGATTTGTGTGAGATAAGGTAATTATGAAACTTTGACCAATGTACCTTGTAGCCCGTATTGTTTGTTGACCATAATTCATGAACCCAGTCACCATTAGAAACATATTTTAGATATCCATGAATAAATTGATGTTTCTTTCTCTTGTTTGAAAGGGGTTATGAATCTAGAATATTCTTATCGTATTCTATTATTTAATTTATAGTGAAACAAGTTGAGAAGAAATTGTCAATAATAGATTACCCAAAGAAATAGGTAAAAGAAATTTCCATCCAAGATTTAATAGTTGGTCCATTCTCATCCTGGGTAAAGTCCATCTTATTGTGATAGAAATGAATATAAACAAATAAGCTTTAGCTAATGTAACAAGGATACCAATTGTCATTCCTTATCATCTTCACTACTTGAACATCTTTCATCATCTGATGAATCTGAGTGGTCCATTTCCATGAGAGCAAAGTGTAAAACTTGCTCTTCTTCCTCCTCCGAGGATGATGGATCATCCCAGGTCGCCTTTAGATTGGTAGCACCCTTCTCCTTTCCTTTCTACCTCTTCGTGTCACATTTCATCTTCTCTTCTTCTTGTCATCTATTCTGTTCAGTTGGGGGCACTCGTTCTTCATATGTCCCTCTTGGTGACAGTTGTAGCAGATGATGTCCTTGGCCTTACCCTTTCCTTTGGACCCTTTCCTAGCATAGGATTTGTTAGAAAAACTTTTGAAAGCTCTACGAAATTTTCTTATCATGAAAGCCTCTTGATCGCTATCTAAAGAGGCACTGGACTCCTCTGAGTCGGATGAGGAACAGTTGACCACCTTCTTTTTCTCCTTCCTCTTCTTCTTCTCCTTTTCTGCAATAAAAGCAATACCCTTCTCTTTGGCCGAGACGTTAGCTTGCTCGTGTAGTTCAAATTCACAGAATAGATCATCAAATTTAACTATGGGCAAATCCTTGATACTTGTAGGCATCAACCATAGATGCCCACAAGGTAGTTCTTGGGAAGGCATGTAGAACATACCTGACGATATCTCGGTTTTCGATCTTTTATCCAATCATGTGGAGCTCATTGATGACCTCCTTCACCCTTCCATGTAGCTGGTTGACAGTCTCGTTGCTCTTCATGGATAGGGATTGGAGTTGGGCCATGAGCAAGTCCTTCTTAGCTCTTCTGGACTCGTTTGACCCTTCGTTCAGTTCCACTAGTTTGTCCCATAGTTCTTTAGTGCTCTTGAATGGTCCCACCTTGTTGAGTTGCTCCTTTGAGAGCCCGCAATGCAGTGTGGTGGTGGCCTTGGCATTGGACTGTGCCCACTTCATGACCTCTTTCGACCAGGATCTCATGGGTGTCGGTTCTCCTCTTTCATCGACGGGTGCATCGAATCCATCTGCAATACTAATCCAGTTCTTAATATCGTTCATAAGATAATATTGCATCCTACCTTTCCAGTATGCGATGTCGCTCTCGTTGAAGAAGGGTTGTTGTGCAGTGTTGTATCCCTCTTGAAACACCATTTAAACTTGCTCCGATTGACGATGAGTTCCTCCGAAACGAACCGACTCTGATACCAACTGATGAATCGGTTGGAGTGCTAGAGGGGGGGGTGAATAGCACTTTTTCTTTATTTTCTACAAAGTTGTTAGCGCAGCGGAAACAATAATATGCAAAAGACAACAAAAATAATGCTAACAACAGCAAGTTACTTGGTATCCACCCAGATAGGTGACTAATCCAAGGATCCACACGCGTACACCACTTCCACTATGAAAAATCTTCTTCAGGTGGAGAAACCTTTACAGTGGTGTCGTCTTCCTCTTTATATAATGTAGTGAATGAAGAGAGAGGAAGATGAGAATGCTTTTCACACTAGCAACACTTCGTTAATATATGGAACCGTATCGCTCACGTGCAAAAAGTTCCTCATTTTATAGAGAACAGGACAAACTCGCAGTCTGTCCAGCCCCGCACCAGTCGACTGCCCCTGGGGTAGTCGACTGGCCTAGCATTAATTGCTAGCCGACGACTAGTTTTCGGGGTATACAGTCGTCTGTCTCTAGGCCAGTCGACTAGTAGAATGCTGAAAACCTTCTGTGAGTTTTGGGTAGTCGACTGCCATCTGGCTAGTCGACTGCCCACTCACTCCTAGCCATTCTTCACATACTCCTTCAAGTATGCCTTCAGGTTCACTCCCTTGGCTCGTCCCATGAAGTCATCTTCCTTTGGCTCTCGTCCCTCGGATGCGCACACAAGCCTTCCCTTGGCTTGACTCCATGCCATCCTCACGTGTGCCCTTGAAGTCCACTTCCCGGCTTGCCCTTGGAGTCCACCTCCCTCGGCTCTCGTCCCTCGGATATGTTTACCATGTGTGATTTCTGTCACGCCCTGAGGAGACGCTCATCCGATACCGCCCAGACTGCTACTCCCTCGTCCCGGAGGACAATCCGAAAACCTAACCACCACGACTATCTCAGTCGGCTTGTTCCGCAACCTATAGGGCTGGAACAAGCGACTGTATAAAGAGAAAAACGGAAACGACGATAAAGCTGAGTATCGGTATGACTTACGACAAAACCAAAATGGAATCGAGGCCTCTATGGCACACAAAAGTACAACTATATTGTCATAAAATGGACGACACAACAGAGCACAACATATGACAGCGGAAGTGAAAAGAAACAAACGAATAAAAGAAAAGGGTACCAACATGTACCACACCCAAAACACAGAACAACCACATGAACTGGGATAGGCTGCTAGGCAACCCAGACGATCATCCTGAAAAGAGAAAAACAAAGCTAATGGGGTGAGTCCTAAGAACTCAGCGAATACAGTCTAATATGCACAGGAAGAAATACTAGCAGTAAGTCACATCTACCACAATAATAAACATAAATGCAGTAAGAAGGCAATGCAGAGCTGAACCATAAGAAACTAAGGAAGTACATACCAACCTGTATCGATCCAAACCCGGTAGTATGTGTATGTAACACCCCAAATTTTCAATGTACTATCGTGACGATGTATGAACAAAAAAATGGTTATAATGAAATGATGTAAACTTCATGCAATCTCATTCTATGAAATGCAATGAATGCATGAAATATCATATTCATGAATATGAAATATTAAAAATATTATGAAATAATATTTATGGAATATTATGAAATATTATGAATTCATGAAATATTATTAATATTATGAAATTTCATGATGGGCTTAGCTTAATGGGCTTTGATATGGATTAGTACAAATTGTGATAAAAAGAAGAGGTAGAAAGGAGGAAGCAAGGATTGAACCTTGAACCTCCTAGTTGCACTCACCATGTCATAACCAATGAACCAAGCAATGTTTCTTGTTGAGAGAATAAGAAACATGCTTGTTAAAGCTAGGGAAGGGAAGAGACATGTCTCTTCATGAGAGGAGTATAAATAAGAGAGGGGGAAAGGAAGTTACACTTCCTCTTCTTCTTCCTCACTCACTCCCACCGAAATCTCCTTCCCCTCTCCTTGCATTTTCGAAAAAAACACACCCTAGGGTTCTAACCCTAGGGAATTTGGAAGGAAGAAGACCCTCCAAGTACCTTGCCCTCTACTAAGTCCAAGGAGCCCTAGAGAAAATTTGAAAAAGGAGGATTTCACTTGCCCTCCAAGTCTAGGGTACCCTACGGTTTAAAGAGAAGGTGAAATTCCACCGCAAGGATGTAAGTAATCCCCTCACCTGCATTACAATAGTTTCGAGTGCCTAAAATGGTTTAAACATAGGATGAAGCTCTTGATGTTTTCGGCCAAGAAGGTTTTTAGGGCTTGCGAGGGTTTAAACTACTCCTATACTTGCATATGTTTTTCCTCATGATGTGTGACTAAATAGATGATGATAATATGATGTTTTCCTTGTCCTTAAGCCCCAAAAACCCGGAGTAGGCTTGCTGGAATTTTCGGCCAAGGACCTCTTTTAGGGCTTAGAGAGGTTTAAACTCCTAGTATGCTTGATGATGACCCTCCCTATGATATATAAGATGATATGTGATGTAAATATGGTGTTATTCATGGTATTATGTTTTCAAAAAAACCTAGGATATGGTTGATGTGAATTTCGGCTAAGATAAGACTCTTGGACTTGTAAAGTCCAAAACTCCCCATAAGCATGCAAATGTCCTTCCCTATAACATACATTACATTGTATGATGAGGTTGCATGTAATATTTCCCAACTATGCTTATGAATGATCTCCATGACATGCTATGCACTTAATGATGTTAATATGATGTTTATTCGTGATTTTAACATGCTTGGAAACTAAGGTATGTATGCTGGAATTTTCTGTAAAGAATGATAAGTAGGACTTAAGAAGGGGTAACAACCCCAACATGCCTTCTAATGTCTCCTCTATGATGCCTACCTTAATGTATGATGTTAGTGTAATATTTTTCATGGTTTATCATGCTCTAAACTTAGAGTTTATATGCTGGAATTTTCTGATTAAATAAGAATTTGGGCTAAAGGGGGAAGCTACAACCCCAATTAGGCACGCCAAGGATGCCCATGATATGCTATGAGTAGTATAGGTGATAACATGTCTTCTCCCATGCTTTTTCATGCTCTAAGAATCATGATGTACATGTCTATGTTTAAGCTCTTTAAGCACCCTTATGTTATGCATGGCTTATGTATGATGAAATGCCTAAGAGATGCTTCCCTGTAAGTCGGGACTAAGAGCACTCTTCATGATAAGATAAAAGGCAAGAAGCCTAAGTACCCTCCGTGTGCCACCTGTGGGAAGATGCACCTAGGGACATGCTTATTGGGTGCCAAGAGATGATTCACTTGCGGGAAGGAAGGACATTTCGCCAGAGAGTGTCCTACTGCCGCTAAGGCACCTCAGCAGCAGTATATTCAGCACAAAGGTGCTCCTCCCCAGCTTCACCATATGCAGGCTGCTATTGAGGGTACTCCTATTTATCAGGGGCGGTTAGAAGCCCCGCCTGCTACAACAAACGCCCGGGTTTTCTCGCTTACAAAGGAAGACGTGGCGACTGCCTCTACCGTTGTCACAGGTCAGATAGTTATTTACAGTCATCCTGCTACTATATTATTTGACACTGGGGCAACGCATTCCTTTATTTCTATGCTATATGCCACGAGATATGATATGCCCCTGCAAGAACTAGATTGCAAGTTTTTGACCACGTTGCCCTCGGGAGAGGTGATGCCCTCTACCCAATTGTTGCGGGCCGCACCGATTAGCATCGCAGATAGGGAGCTCTACTGCGATCTAATAGTGCTTAATATGGCCGATTATGATCTGATATTGGGCATGGATTTCTTGAATAAATACGACGCTTCTATCGAGTGCCGTAAACGAAGGGTTATCTTCCGACCCGAGACGGGAATTCTCTTTGAGTTTATCGGCGAGCCGAAGAAGAAGACTGGCAAATTCTTATCGGCTCTGAAAGCAAGGAAAATGTTAGAGAATGGATGTTCTGGATTTCTAGCTCATGTGGTTGATACTCGTCCTACAGAGGACCCGAAGCTAGAAGACGTCAAAGTTGTATGCAACTATCCAGAGGTATTTCCTGACGACTTACCTGGGTTAGCACCTGAAAGAGATGTTGAATTTGCTATTGATTTGATTCCTGGTACTAACCCCATCTCGAAAGCACCATACCGAATGGCGCCGACTGAATTGAAAGAATTGCAAGGACAGCTACAAGAGCTACTCGACAAGGGACTTATCCGCCCTAGTCATTCCCCCTGGGGAGCTCCCGTACTGTTCGTCAAGAAGAAGGACGGGTCGATGCGTATGTGTATCGACTATCGGGCATTAAACAATGTGACCATAAAGAACAGGTACCCTCTACCCAGGATAGATGACCTGTTCGATCAGTTAAAGGGAGCTACGGTTTTCTCTAAGATCGATCTGAGGTCTGGTTATCACCAAGTCCGGGTGAAAAATGAGGATATACCCAAAACTGCTTTCCGGACGAGATACGGACATTATGAGTTCGTAGTGATGCCGTTTGGAGTTACTAATGCTCCGGCAATATTCATGGACCTTATGAATCGGATTTTCTCAGCATTTCTCGACAGATTTGTGATCGTCTTCATCGACGACATCCTTATTTATTCGAGGACTTCCGAAGAGCATGCGGAGCACCTGAGTATAGTATTACAGATTCTTCAAAAGGAACAACTGTATGCTAAATTTTCGAAATGTGAGTTCTGGCTGAACCAAGTATCATTCTTGGGACATGTTATCTCCAAGGAAGGAGTGATGGTCGACCCAATCAAAATTGAGGCCGTAAGTAACTGGTCCAGACCCAAGAATGCCAGCGAGGTCAGAAGTTTTCTGGGGCTAGCAGGCTATTACAGAAAATTCGTAGAGAACTTCTCTCGGATTGCAGCTCCTATGACAGCTCTGACTAAGAAAGACAGGAAATATATCTGGACCGACGAATGTGAGAAGAGCTTTTCTGAACTGAAAAGGAGGCTGACTAGCGCCCCTATATTGACTCTTCCTGAAAGGGATACGGGTTTCGATATGTACAGCGACGCATCCAAACAGGGACTCGGAGCTGTGCTTATGCAGAATGGGAAGGTGATTGCCTACGCCTCTAGACAATTAAAGGAACATGAAAAGAATTATCCTACCCATGATTTGGAATTAGCAACGGTGGTCTTTGCGCTAAAATTATGGAGGCATTATTTATATGGCACTCAGTGCAAGGTCTTTACTGATCACCAGAGTCTGCGGTATTTCTTCACCCAGAAAGACCTGAATATGCGACAACGCCGATGGCTCGAGTTGGTCAAGGACTACGACTGTGAGATCTTGTACCATCCGGGAAAAGCCAACAAGGTAGCGGACGCTCTCAGTAGAAAATTTGTGCTGCTTTTGTCTTTATCAGCTTTGTCACGACCCTTAGGGGAAGAGATTATGGATTTCGGAATCGAGATTATATCGGGACGGCTTTCTACCCTATGATTGCGCCGACATTGTTGTGATATTCTGGAGAAGCAGAATCTTGATCCGAGTCTTCAGAGAATCAGCAGAGGTTCTTGAAGGCAAGGACGAGGGATTCCGGATTTCCGATAGCGGAGTCTTATATCTCCGGGATCGATTATGCGTTCCCGACGACTCCGACTTACGGACGAGGATACTCGAGGAAGCTCACGGCACACCTTATGCGATGCATCCTGGGTCTACCAAGATGTATCAAGATCTGAAGGGCAAATTTTGGTGGTCCGGCATGAAGAAAGATGTAGCCCATTATATCAGCATGTGTTTGACCTGCCAGAGGGTCAAAGCAGAACACCAGAGACCTGGGGGAGTTCTGCAGCCTCTACCTATTCCCGAGTGGAAATGGGAGGACATATCTATGGATTTCATATCAGGGCTGCCTCGGACTACGAATGGATATGATAGTATATGGGTTATTGTGGACCGACTGACCAAGTCCGCCCATTTTCTGGCTATCAAGATGACCTATTCAGTAGAGCAGTTGGCTCAACTGTATGTCAAGGAAATTATCCGACTGCACGGGGTTCCCAAGACCATCATCTCTGATAGGGATGGTCGATTCACTTCAGATTTTTGGGGACACGTACAGAAGACTCTCGGTACGAAACTGAAATTCAGCACTGCCTTTCACCCCCAGACTGACGGGCAGACTGAAAGAGTAAACCAGATATTAGAGGACATGTTGCGAGCTTGTGCCTTGGACTTCAAGGGAAGCTGGTGTCGATACCTGAGCCTGGCAGAGTTTGCTTATAACAACAGTTATCAGGCTACTATCGGGATGGCACCGTATGAAGCACTGTACGGCAGAAAATGCAGGTCTCCTTTATGCTGGCATGAGAGTGGTGAAAAGAGGGAGATGGGACTCCAGACCGATATTATTGATGAGACCACTCAGGCTATAAAGAATATCCGCCAGAGGATAGAGACTGCTCAGAGTCGGCAAAAGAGCTACGCTGATAAACGACGTCGACCACTCGAGTTCGAGGTTGGGGATTCGGTATTCCTGAAGGTAGCCCCTATGAAAGGGGTGATGAGATTCGGAAAGAAGGGGAAGCTGAGTCCGCGATACGTGGGACCCTATCAGATTTTGAGACGAGTAGGCAAGGTGGCCTACGAGCTGGAGCTACCGCCAGAAATGGCGGCTATCCACAACGTCTTCCATGTGTCGATGCTCAAGAAGTGTACCCCTGATGCGAGTCAAATGATGGAACCCCCACCAGTGCAAGAACGGGAGAGCCTTAGTTCCGAACGCCGCCCGATCCAGATCCTCGATCGGGAAGTCAAAAGGCTAAGGAACAAGGAAGTACCCTTAGTGAAGGTTCTGTGGCGGAACAAGCAGTTCGAAGAAGCCACCTGGGAACAGGAAGATACGATGCGATCAAAGTACCCGGAACTGTTTTAAGTTCGGGACGAACTTTCTATAAGGGGAGGAGGATTGTAACACCCCAAATTTTCAATGTAATATCATGACGATGTATGAACAAAAAAATGGTTATAATGAAATGATGTAAATTTCATGCAATCACATTCTATGAAATGTCATGAATGCATGAAATATCATATTCATGAATATGAAATATTAAAAATATTATGAAATAATATTTATGGAATATTATGAAATATTATGAATTCATGAAATATTATTAATATTATGAAATTTCATGATGGGATTGGCTTAATGGGCTTTGATATGGATTAGTGCAAATTGTGATAAAAAGAAGAGGTAGAAAGGAAGAAGCAAGGATTGAACCTTGAACCTCCTAGTTGCACTCACCATGTCATAACCAATGAACCAAGCAATGTTTCTTGTTGAGAGAATAAGAAACATGCTTGTTAAAGCTAGGGAAGGGAAGAGACATGTCTCTTCATGAGAAGAGTATAAATAAGAGAGGGGGAAAGGAAGTTACACTTCCTCTTCTTCTTCCTCACTCACTCCCACCGAAACCTCTCTTCCCCTCTCCTTGCATTTTCGAAAAAAACACACCCTAGGGTTCTAACCCTAGGGAATTTGGAAGGAAGAAGACCCTCCAAGTACCTTGCCCTCTACTAAGTCCAAGGAGCCCTAGAGAAAATTTGAAAAAGGAGGATTTCACTTGCCCTCCAAGTCTAGGGTACCCTACGGTTTAAAGAGAAGGTGAAATTCCAGCGCAAGGATGTAAGTGTCCCCTCGCCTGCAGCATAATTGCTATTGAATGTTTGCTTGTTTCATTCTTTTGAAAAATCACCAGGACCTTCCTTGAGGAAGGTTTCGGCCACCCTATGCTTGGGGGTCCAAGAGAAAGGTTTTTGATCAAACCTTGATGCATGCTAGTACCCCTAGGGACTTTATACACATATGTGTTGTTTCCAAATTTTTGGGAGGACAAAAATTAGGGTTTAGCCACCCTACAACTTTCGGCCAAGAGGAGAAAGGCTAGGGCTTTTGGGTTGCTTGCTATCCTATTATGTTCCCATGATTAGTAGTGTAGATAAAGTGTTTGTGTAAATGTTTGTGTGAAGGTTGGATGTCAAAAACCTAGCCTAGCCATCCTACAAGTTTCGGCCACCCCTTGTAATTTAGGGTTAGTGGAAGCTAACCCCACTTTGAGGTATAAACCATGTTTCAATTGTTAACATGAAGTGCACTTGAGGTGTTTGTAGAAATGCATGAATGAATGCTTGATTGAAAAACCAAAAGAATTCCCTACCCTTGACTTTCGGCCAACCATGGTTCTAGGGTTGGGAAGTACTTAATGAAACCATGAAGCATGCTACCACTTATATGATGTGTGTATAATTTATGTGACCTATCTTGTTAGGTATAAAAGCATGCCTTATAGCCCATGGGGCACCCTTATGACATGAACATGATGTGTTTGATAATATGCTTGAAAAAGGATACTCTACTGAAATTGGGATCAAGAGCACCCCTAAATGTGTGGTGTGTCCCTAGGGGATCATGAGCACCCTTGATGAGTGGTGTGTCCCTTTAAGATGTTATTAGGAGTACCTTTAAGCATATACATATATATGTAATTGCATGTTAAGATACTTTACTTTGAAAGTTGTATACCCGACTCGAAAGGGGGTCGTTAAACAAAATCCAATGTACATGTTAACTGAAGGTCATGGCATTGGTAGGACGGAAGGGTCCTGCCCTAATTGGATTGGTGGCTCGCTACCCCAACTCATTAGGGAACGCGCTTTATGTGGTACTACAACTGGGCCCTAGATGATACTATATTTTTAAGTACTTACCTTTATGGAACCTTTTGAAAAGCATTTTCTCATTATGTAATGATCTTGTTCTGTAAAGTACTTAGAAATATTTGATGTGATGCTTATGATGCTTATAATTCTATCTTGATTACTGTGTACATGATATGATGTATCGATATGGAATTTTTGCGAGTGAGCCCGGATTCTTTCTAAGCATGTTTTGCTTACTAGTTTCATGTTGTTTTCTTATGCTGCAGATAGCGGTAAGAAATACTTGAACTAAAGGAAGAGGCAGAGGGAAAGCTAAGAGATGTGTGTGGTGATGGTTCGGGAAAGAAAGAAGGATTCTATCTACCCTGTTTGTCTAGAATCTAAATTGCTTCCACTAAAGGATTATAAGTTGTATTACTATACTCTGGTTGTGTGATGACTATAACTACTCTACTATTGTTAAAGTTAGGGGTATGGAACCTATGTCATGTTAGAACTCTATGCTTGGTTGAGTTTAGAATTTAACTGATACATGTGAACTTTATATAGAGGAAGACCCTATCATTAGATGTCATATTCTTGTTGTATGCATGCTAAGTGAAATGCTATAGAGTTCCTATTTCCTGTTGCTTATGAATGCTTCTTATGCATGTGTCTAAGGCTAGATAACTCATGCTACGTTTCTACTTGATACACATGCTTAATATGATAAACGATATGAATGTATGGACCCGTAACCCCGCCTTTAGGGTAGATATAAGGGCGGGCGGTACAGTGTAACGCCCGTTTTTTTCCATAATGCGGCGTTACGTTAACATGGGTAGGCCAGGTAGACATCATAAGGCAGCGGACTCATTTTAACTTTACTCATACATGCCCTACTACCATTCTTAACATAATGACATGGGAACTTGGCATATTGACTTCATACTTAAGCATCATATTATGTCATACTTAACATCACATCATAGAGTTCCATAAGTCATTATTCAAGCATATAAGTAACCAAGGTAAAGTTATAGCATAAACGGTAAACATATGGTTTCCTGGGCCAAGTCACTACCACACACATGCGTTCTTGCCCTCCTGCTGCTTCCTCATTGTCCCCTTGAATGATCTGTAGTATAAGGAAATAAGACTATAAGCACACGGGCTTAGTAAGACTCGTCCCTACTCACAAAAACCATTCGGCATTTCATAATGAGCACATGAAACCTTAACATACTTGGTGCTCTACTTAGAACATAACAACTTGAATCACTTATCATATACTTGACATGGCATGAACATAAACGTAAGTGAACATTCCTAGCATGGCATGAGACATGGCATAAACGTAAACATAGTAAACATTCTAAGCATGGCATGCTACATGGCATAAACATAAATATAATAAACATTCCTAACATGGCATAATACATGGTATAAACATGTCTATTAAGTGTAAACCAACCCGTATAGCATAAACATAGGCATACTTCCTATCATAGCATATGAGCATCTTCTCAACATAATCATGACATAGATCATTTACTCTTAGGCATATTTCTTAACATGAAGCGTAAGCAAAAAATCTTATTAGCATAGCATAATGCATAACATGAATGAATACATGAGTGGAATGCATATACATAAGGATGCTTAACTTTTAAAACATACTTTTAAATGTTTAAACATAATCATCATATCATTGGGGTCCCCGGCTTATACCACATACATATATCATAAGCGCGCATCCCTAGCTAATCCGAGGTAGCGAGCCCCGACCTACTAGGGTAAGGACAGCATAGTCGGTAGTCCCCGAACCGAGGCGTTCTTAAGGAGCCCATCCCTGTTACACAGCTCCGGTAGTGCCAGAACCGTGGACAGCATAGTCGGTAGTCCATAACCGGGGTGTTCTTAAGGTGCCCATCCCTTGGACCCATACTTCGGTCCGGTACAAGCCCATTCATAAAGTAAAATACTTTACATGTTTCATCATTCATAAGACATTCATAGCATAACCATGTTACATAAAGCATGACTTAACACATGCTTGTCCTTTCATTGTTCATACTTATTGCATACCATCATGATGCCTGGAAGGCATGGGCATTATCTTTATTCATAAACATGGTATGCATCTTTTCTCATAAACATGGCATGCATCTTTATTCATTCAACATTGCATGCATCATTATTCATACAACATGGCATGCATCATTATTCATACGACATGCCACACATCTTCATACATAAAACATGGCATGCATACCTAAACATCATTCCTATTCCTAATACTTGCATGATCATAACATATAAGGTAAGCATTGCATCGAACATGACATGTTTTCATAAATATTTATCCTACTACATAGAGCTTGTATGATCATGATACATAAGGTAAACATTGCATTCCTTGCCTAAGCATGGTATCTATCTCAAGCATGCATAGGTAGGATTTCCATAACATTCTACCTACCATTCATGTACATGGCTTAAAACATAAGACATTCATAATAAACCCTATCAACCATGACATCCAATCATAACATAAAATATAAAACATGGCGCTTAAGTTTAGGGTTATAGGTAACATGATTTCTACCACATGCTTGAACCTATACATATATATATACTTCATGGTAAGCATAAACCATCATTCTTCGAACCCTAACTCCACCCCAAACCCTAGATACATGGCTTGGCCGAAACCTATAAGGAGGAGTTCCATCAATTCCATAAACATGTAAGATAGCATAAGGTAAAGGACCAACCATACATCATCTATGAGACCATAGGAAGCCATTAGGGCTCATGGTTAGGGTTAACCCTAACCCTTAGCCCTTCTTCCTAGGGCTGGCCGAAACCTATAAGGCCATGGGTGCATGGAATAATTCCATTAAAACCCCCAATCAACCATTAAACATCAACTATACCATACCATAGGGGCCATTGGGGCCCTTACTTAAAGTAAGTCCTAACTTTTTGCCCTATTATCAAACTTGGCCGAAACTTGTAGGGTCTCTAGGCCATGCGAAAATTCACATAAATCATCCTCCATCTCCCTTATATCATGATAATACACAAAGTACATACTTGAAGGGTTAAAACCAACCCTAGCCATGAAATCCATGGATAGTCCCAAGCCCTAAAGGGTCTTAGGGTACTCCAAAAATTCCCCAAAAATTATATTTATTCACTAAACATTATAAGAACACATTAGAAACATGATTGAGATTTTTAGCATCCTCATGGACCCAAAAGTCCTTGGTGGCCGAAACCCTTAGGACTAGGGTTCTTGGTTTTTTTTCATTCATCATCAATCCCAAAAACCAAACATTATATTATGCTAAAAACATAAGGAACTATTATACCACAGGTGAGGGAATCTTACCTTCGTTGATCTTGATTTTTTGACCTTAAAAGAGAAGGAAATTGTAAATCTCTTGGACACTTGAACCCTCTTGCCCTTGTAGCCTTGGAAAACCTTTAGATCTTGGTGATGAGACCTTCTTGTGGAGCTTTTCCAAGGGAGAACCTCTCCTTGAGTTTTCGGCTAGGGTGAGGGAGGAGGAGGAAGAAAAATGAAATTGATGGAAGGAAGAAGGTAACTCCCAAACCCCCTTCTTTATAACACATTAAGGAGGGTAAGTGAAGAGTCATGGTATCTTTTCCTCTTCCCTTAAGCCTTAACCAAACTCCATTTCATTTCCTCATAGCACTCCCTTG
The DNA here is from genome assembly GCA_024364735.1 of Boesenbergia rotunda. Classification (NCBI taxonomy): domain Eukaryota; kingdom Viridiplantae; phylum Streptophyta; class Magnoliopsida; order Zingiberales; family Zingiberaceae; genus Boesenbergia; species Boesenbergia rotunda. The sequence continues at coordinate 207,929 of JAGFNQ010000917.1, forward strand.
CTAGGTGAATTGGTTAGAGCATGCATGGTTGTATAAGAGGTCCAAGGTTCAATCCTTGGTCCATGCACCTTATTTTTATTTTATTTTTCTTTTTATTTTCTATTATTGTCCCCAAAATTCTGAAAATTCTCTAAAAATTCCCCCATAATTATGTTAATATTTCTCATTAAAACCCCTTTATATTTATATTTATTTCTATCTAAAATTCTCCAATAATTATGGTACTAAAAAGCTCATATAAGGCCCATTAGTACTTAGAAAATATGGATTTCTAGGCCAAATTTTATATTAATATTTCTAGGTCTCTCAGAAAATTATCTAGACATGCTCAATATTTTAAGAAAATATTAAGAGAATTTTCTGGGTCGTTACAATCCCCCATACCTCGTGAAAGTTCATCCTCGAACTTAGAATAGCTCCGGGCACTTGCGCCTCATCTCGTCCTCACATTCCCAGGTAGCTTCTTCGAACTGTTGACTTTGCCATAGGACCTTGACTAAGGGTACCTCCTTACTCCTCAACTTCTTGACTTCCCTATCCAAAATCTGGATGGGTCTGCTCTCATAACTTAGGTCCTCCTGCACTTGTACTGTCTGTGGCTCGATCACTTGGTCCATATTTGGGATACACTTTTTAAGCAAGGACACATGGAATACGTTATGGATAGCTGACATCTCTGGAGGTAGCTCTAGCTCATATGCCACTTTACCGACTCTTTTCAGAATCAGGTACGGCCCTACATAGCGCAGTCTTAGTTTTCCTTTCTTCCCAAATCTTGTCACCCCCTTCATAGCAGCCACTTTGAGAAACACCCAATCTCCAACATTAAATTCCAGTGGTCTACGCCGGACATTGGCATAACTCTTCTGCCGGCTCTGAGCAGTTTCTATCCGTTGTCTAATATTCTGTATAGCTCGGGTGGCGCTGTCGATAACATCCGTTGTGAGCCCCATTTCCTTCTTTTCACCACCCTCGTACCAACAGATCGGAGACCTACATCTCCTCCCATACAAGGCTTCATAAGGTGCCATTCCGATAGTAGCTTGGTAGCTATTATTGTAAGCGAATTCCGCTAAGCATAGATATCGACACCAACTTCCCTTGAAATCCAGGGCACAAGCTCTCAACATATCTTCTAGTATTTGATTCACCCGTTCAGTTTGCCCGTCAGTATGAGGGTGAAAGGCAGTGCTAAATTGCAATTTAGTGTCGAGACACTTCTGAACGCATTCCCAAAAATGCGAGGTAAAACGACCATCCCTATCTGAGATGATGGTCTTGGGAACTCCATGAAGCCTACTTACTTCATTAACATATAATTGAGCCAGTTGCTCAATCGAATAAGTCATCTTGATCGCCAAGAAGTGATCAGACTTTGTCAGCCTGTCCACAATTACCCATATTGCATCATATCCATTCGTAGTCCTGGGAAGCCCTGAAATGAAATCCATAGAGATGTCTTCCCATTTCCACTCCGGAATCGTTAGTGGCTGCAGAACTCCTCCGGGTCGCTGGTGTTCTGCTTTTACTTGCTGGCAAGTCCTGCAAGTACTAACATGCTGAGCCACATCCCTCTTCATACCGGACCACCAGAACCTCTCCTTCAGATCCTGATACATCTTGGTGGATCCTGGATGCATCGAATAAGGGGTTTCGTGAGCTTCCGTCAGTATTTTCCTTCGAAGCTCCGGATCATTAGGGATACATAGACGATCCCTAAGGTATAGTATCCCCCCTTTGGCGATATGAAAACCATCGCCCTTTCCTTCTAGGATCTCCTGTTTTATTTTCTGGAGACTCAGATCACCATTTTGTTTTTCCAATATGTCCTCACATAGCGCAGGTGATATTGTCATGGTGGAAAGTTGCCCGGAGATGACTTCAACCCCAAAATTCATGATTTCTCTTTCAAGTGGTCGGGATAATTTAGTTATGGACATCAAGGTGGCACTTGATTTCCGGCTGAGTGCATCAGCCACTTTGTTCACCATCCCTGGATGATAGAAGATCTCGCAGTCATAGTCCTTTACCAACTCAAGCCATCGGCGTTGTCTCATATTCAGGTCCTTCTGAGTGAAGAAATATCGCAGACTCTGGTGGTCTGTATAAATTCGACACTGCGCCCCGTACAGATAATGCCTCCATATCTTATGAGCGAAGACCACCGCGGCCAGTTCCAGATCATGAGTGGGGTAATTCTGTTCATATTCCATGAGTTGTCTAGAGGCATAGGCAATAAATTTTCCATTCTGCATATGTACAGCTCCAAGTCCTAGTTTGGAGGGATCGCTATACATGTCAAAGCTCTGATTACATTCTCGAAGGGTAAGGATTGGTGCACTTGTGAGTCTCCTTTTTAGTTCCAAGAACTCTTTTCACAGTCTTCCGTCCATTCGTACTTCTTATCCCTCCGGGTGAGAGCCGTTAAAGGGGCTGCGATCCTCGAGAAATCCTCCACAAATTTTATATAATAGCCTGCCAACCCCAGAAAACTTCTGATCTCGCTGGCGTTCTTCGGCCGGCTCCAGTTATTCATAGCTTCAACCTTCATTCGATCTACCATAACCCCGTCTTTAGAAATAATATGGCCCAAAAAAACCCACTTGGTCGAGCCAGAACTCACATTTGGAAAATTTCGCGTATAGTTGCTTTTCGCGAAGAATCTCTAATACTATCTTTAGGTGCTCAGTGTGCTCTTCTTGGGTCCTCGAATAAATAAGGATATCATCGATGAAGACGATCACAAATTTGTCGAGGAACGACGAGAATACCCGATTCAAAAGGTCCATAAACATAGCAGGAGCATTCGTCACGCCGAAAGGCATAACAACAAACTCAAAGTGCCCGTACCTTGTTCGGAAAGCCGTCTTCGAAATATCCTCCTGTTTTACCCTAACTTGATGATACCCAGACCTCAAATCAATTTTTGAGAAAACAGTGGCTCCCTTTAATTGGTCAAACAGGTCATCTATCCTCGGAAGGGGATACCTGTTCTTGATAGTTACGTTGTTCAGCGCTCGATAATCTATGCACATGCGCATAGATCCATCTTTCTTCTTCACAAACAGTACTGGAGCTCCCCACGGGGAATGGCTAGGGCGAATAAATCCCTTATCTAGCAACTCCTGTAGCTGTTCCTGAAGTTCCTTTAATTCAACCGGCGCCATGCGGTAAGGTGCCTTGGAGATCGGGTTAGTACCAGGAATTAATTCTATCTCAAATTCTACTTCTCTATCAGGAGCTAATCCTGGTAACTCATCGAGAAAAACCTCTGGGTAATCACATACCACCCGGACACCTTCCAGCTTCCGATTCTTCACTTGATTGGCATCAACCAAACAGGCAGAATGACGCACACTTGATCTTCTCATGCTCAGGCCAGTCCAGCAGCTCTAGGGTACTTTCCATCGTCTTGAACCATGCCTGGGCATCCCAAGGTTCGCCAGCACCCGAGAAATTCTCCGATTTCAGCCTTAACCACTAGATCAGGTAAGCCTCCTGTCGTGCCACAGTGGTCGAGCCCGGCGGAGGAGTGTGCGTAACCGTAGGCGCCGCAGGTATAGCAGTCTGGTTCACCGGTGGAGTAGTAGAATTTTCCTGTTGGTTCATCAAGGTATTAATGGTCTGCTGCTGCTCGGTGACTTGGCGCTAAAGTTGGGTCACTAATTGCATCAGATCAGGCGATGGGGTTGCCTCGTTAAGTCGGTTACTCTGTCTCCTAGCCAAGTTCTTCTTCACCCAAGACAAGTATGGCCAATATCAATTTTTTTTTACCCCTATATCATTCCAAATATTTGATTCATAAAAGAAGATAACATATCGTTCGTCGTTACATATCCTAATGTACTGTTCATCATAATCATCGTTCATACTTGCATATTCGAGAATCATAAAGTATCCTAGATTGCTTACTACTATGAGATATGCAAGGAGGTACTTACTTGGAAGCTGTAGGAAGAGGGCTTGATGTGTGTGTAGTGAGATGGTTACTGCTCTGATACCAACCTGTAACGCCCGCTTTGTTTTTCCATAAAGCGGCGTTACGTTAACATGGGTAGGGCATGTAGACATCATAAGGCAGCGGACTCATTTTAACATTACTCATACATGCCCTACTACCATTCTTAACATAATGACATGGGAACATAGCATATTGACTTCATACTTAAGCATCATATCATGTCATACTTAACATCACATCATAGAGTTCCATAAGTCATTATTCAAGCATATAAGTAACCAAGGTAAAGTTATAGCATAAACGGTAAACATATGGTTTCCTGGGCCAAGTCACTACCACACACATGCGTTCTTGCCCTCCTGCTGCTTCCTCATTGTCCCCTTGAATGATTTGTGGTATAAGGAAATAAGACTATAAGCACACGGGCATATTAAGACTCGTCCCTACTCACAAAAACCATTCGGCATTTCATAATGAGCACATGAAACCTTAACATTCTTGGTGCTCTACTTAGAACATAACAACTTGAATCACTTATCATATACTTGACATGGCATGAACATAAACGTAACTGAACATTCCTAGCATGGCATGAGAAATGGCATAAACGTAAACATAGTAAACATTCTAAGCATGACATGCTACATGGCATAAATATAAACATAATAAACATTCCTAATATGGCATAATACATGGTATAAACATGTCTATTAAGTGTAAACCAACCCGTATAGCATAAACATAGGCATACTTCCTATCATAGCATATGAGCATCTTCTCAACATAATCATGACATAGATCATTTACTCTTAGGCATATTTCTTAACATGAAGTGTAAGCATAAAATCTTATTAGCATAGCATAATGCATAACATGAATGAATGCATGAGTGGAATGCATATACATAAGGATGCTTAACTTTTAAAACATACTTTTAAATGTTTAAACATAATCATCATATCATTGGGGTCCCCGGCTTGTACCACATACATACATCATAAGCGTGCATCCCTAGCAAATCCGAGGTAGCGAGCCCCGACCTACTAGGGTAAGGACAGTATAGTCGGTAGTCCCCGAACCGAGGCGTTCTTAAGGAGCCCATCCCTGTTGCACAGCTCCTGTAGTGCCAGAACCGTGGACAGCATAGTCGGTAGTCCATAACCGGGGCGTTCTTAAGGTGCCCATCCCTTGGACCCATACTTCAGTCCGGTACAAGCCCATTCATAAAGTAAAATACTTTACATGATTCATTATTCATAAGACATTCATAGCATAACCATGTTACATAAAGCATGACTTAACACATGCTTGTCCTTTCATTGTTCATACTTATTGCATACCATCATGATGCTTGGAAGGCATGGGCATTATCTTCATTCATAAACATGGTATACATCTTCTTTCATAAACATGGCATGCATCTTTATTCATTCAACATGGCATGCATCATTATTCATACAACATGGCATGCATCATTATTCATACGACATGGCACACATCTTCATACATAAAACATGGCATGCATACCTAAACATCATTCCTATTCCTAATACTTGCATGATCATAACATATAAGGTAAGCATTGCATCGAACATGACATGTTTTCATAAATATTTATCCTACTACATAGAGCTTGTATGATCATGATACATAAGGTAAACATTGCATTCCTTGCCTAAGCATGGTATCTATCTCAAGCATGCATAGGTAGTATTTCCATAACATTCTACCTACCATTCAAATACATGACATAAAACATAAGACATTCATAATAAACCCTATTAAGCATGGCATCCAATCATAACATACATCATAAAACATGGTGCTTTAGTTTAGGGTTATAGGTAACATGATTTCTACCACATGCTTGAACCTATACATATATATATACTTCATGGTAAGCATAAACCATCATTCTTCGAACCCTAACTCCACCCCAAACCCTAGATACATGGCTTGGCCGAAACCTCTAAGGAGGAGTTCCATCAATTCCATAAACATGTAAGATAGCATAAGGTAAAGGACCAACCATACATCATCTATGAGACCATAGGAAGCCATTAGGGCTCATGATTAGGGTTACCCTAACCCTTAGACCTTCTTCCAGGGGCTGGCCGAAACCTATAAGGCCATGGGTGCATGGAAAAATTCCATTAAAACCCCCAATCAACCATTAAACATCAACTATACCATACCATAGGGGCCATTGGGGCCCTTACTTGAAGTTTGTCCTAACTTTTTGCCCTATTATCAATCTTGGCCGAAACTTGTAGGGTCTCTAGGCCATGTGAAAATTCACATAAATCATCCTCCATCTCCCTTATATCATGATAATACACAAAGTACATACTTGAAGGGTTAAAACCAACCCTAGCCATGAAATCCTTGTATAGTCCCAAGCCCTAAAGGGTCTTAGGGTACTCCAAAAATTCCCCAAAAATTATATTTATTCTCTAAACATTATAAGAACACATTAGAAACATGATTGTGATTTTTATCATCCTCATGGACCCAAAAGTCCTTGGTGGCCGAAACCCTTAGGACTAGGGTTCTTGGTTTTTTTTCTTTCAACATCAATCCCAAAAACCAACCATTATAGTATGCTAAAAACATAAGGAACTATTATACCACAGGTGAGGGAGTCTTACCATGGTTGATCTTGATTTTTTGACCTTAAAAGAGAAGGAAATTGTAAATCTCTTGGACACTTGAACCCTCTTGCCCTTGTAGCCTTGGAAAACCTTTAGATCTTGGTGATGAGACCTTCTTATGGAGCTTTTCCAAGGGAGAACCTCTCCTTGAGATTTCGGCTAGGGTGAGGGTGGAGGAGGAAGAAAAATGAAATTGATGGAAGGAAGAAGGTAACTCCCAAACCCCCTTCTTTATAACACATTAAGGAGGGTAAGTGAAGAGTCATGGTGTCTTTTCCTCTTCCCTTAAGCCTTAACCAAACTCCATTTCATTTTCTCATAGCACTCCCTTGCTAGGTGAATTGGTTAGAGCATGCATGGTTGTATAAGAGGTCCAAGGTTCAATTCTTGGTCCATGCACCTTATTTTTATTTTATTTTTCCTTTTATTTTCTATTATTTTCCCCAAAATTCCGAAAATTCTCTAAAAATCCCCCATAATTATGTTAATATTTCTCATTAAAACCCCTTTATATTTATATTAATTTTTACCTAAAATTCTCCAATAATTATGGTACTAAAAAACCCATATAAGGCCCATTAGTACTTAGTTTTCTCAATTTAAATGAGAAAATATGGATTTCTAGGCCAAATTTTGTATTAATATTTCTAGGTCCCTCAGAAAATTATCTAGACATGCTCAATATTTTAAGAAAATATTAAAAGAAATTTTCGGGTCGTTATAGTATGCATGTCAACCATGTGCAACAATCAAGTGCAACAAACACAACCATATGGATCAATGCACAACATGCTCATGATGCAGCATGGGCCACCCCTGACGCCAGTTGGCCAAGGTGGCGGAAACACGCAAACCGAGTGGGTTGGGCTCTGACATGGTCTTCCCTTCACGAACAGACGGTCTATGATGCGGTACACGCATGACCGAAATGGGTAGGGTAGGAGACCATGAATGTACCCCAACATCGGTTGAAGTAACGCTCTAAACGCCCCTCGCTAACATCGGATAGGTAGGGGACCTGGTGCAGCGCCGCGGAACGCCACCGAAACTATACGACAGGTCATGTGGTAGGTCTGATGGTCCGTCTTCACCACTAGGGGAGTCAAAGGTCGCCTACATACTCCCCTACACGAGTAGCAAGTCCGATGACCCATCTCAACCTCTATGGAGTCAAAGGTCGTCCATCTATGCTACGTACAATAATGATGCATGTCACTATCCCATGCCTCATCCACTATCTATCCCTACTGTCATCTATATGATATGCAGTAGTCCAGGACACCGGTATGCACCATAACATAAACCCTAGCGTAAGGTATAACGTAAGCTCTACATACAATCAATCCATGCAGAAATAAAGAGAAGCAAGTAGTAAAACTAAAAGATACAACTACTGAAAGGAGTACAGAAATAGTAGTATCGGCATCCCTACTGCTATCTATATCTAACTATGCATAGTAAAGGTACCCGCCTCGATATGATGTAATCCATGTAATGAGAACCCCCCGTCCAAGATAATATTCGCGATGCAGATAGCTGCGACACTCAATATCCTGCATCAAATACAAAATCACTTAGCCAAATATAACTTCTAATTTAATTAGGATTAATTCTAATCAATTAATTCTAATCAATTAATCCTAATTAAACACCCATTTAATTAATTAGGGTTAATTACAATTAACTAATCCCAATTAACCCTAACTTCCCAACCAATACACCATCAAAATTAATCTAGATTAATGGAGAATAATTAATCCCAATTAATCCCTCAACTCACGATCAACCCATACACTCAGCTCAAAGTCAAGAAAAATGAATAACAACTCTAATCAAAACCAAGGATTCCAAGATCCAATAACAAAGAACAGAGACCAAAAACCCAAATCAAAAACCAAGATCGATCAACCACAGAACACATGCATCCTCCACTGCTCCACATGATTGATGACAAATTCAACTCACAACATCACAATCCCAACCTAAGCAGATTCAAATCATACACTGAAACAGAAAACAACCCAGTGTCAATCCAGGATTCAAACTAAATTTGAAGCTATCACCCCCAATCGGCAGAATAATACATGGATCAAAAACATAGCATGGTAGAAACAAAATCAACGAACAGAAACTCAACAAAGAAGAATCTGAGCCGAACAAAGCTCAAAGCAAGAAATCTTAAACCTAATTGCATATAGCTGACTCACAGCAGAGATTAAACCCATTCGCCCAAACACACGTGATCAAGATTCCCAGGAATTCTGATCTACCAACTCGAAATCACAGCAAGAACAATTCATACCAACTACAACTTAGTGCAAAGCAAGATCCTTACCTTAATCGCAGTAGTCTCGAAGATCTGCTAAAACTCGCCCAAATAGCCATGATCGCAAGAAGAAAAAACCCGATGATCTCACTGGCTTGCGATAGAGATCGTGAAAGAAAGGGAATCGCCTGCAAGGAATGGGTCGCCCACCTCAGAAGGGAAGAGAACGAAACATTGCGCACAACCCGTGCCCTAGATCCACAAATCACAAGGTATCAAGATCTCGCTCACAATTTAGAAATCGTTTGAAACCCAAACAACTACCACTCACCTTCGCCTTGCAGGAAGATGAGCCGATCCAAGCTTGCCGCGCGCTCGCAAGGATCCGGAGACGAGAGAAGACAGCCCCCTTCGACGCCGGCGAACTCAGCGGAGAAGACAAAGATGAGAGAGAGAGAGAGAGAGAGCGAGATCGGGGCGGTGATGGGTTCTGCAAAAAATGAGGGGAAGAAACAATTTATTATACATTGGGATATTTGCATCTAACCCCTCCGATTTTCAAAATTCTCACGGATGCCCTTAAATTCAGAAAATTTGCATTTTAACCCCAAAGTTTTCGTATTCTTACATCCTCCCCCACTAACGAAAATTTGGTCCCCAAATTTGTTTCCCACAAGTGCCAGGTACATTCATATAGGACAAACAAACTGAACAGGAGATATGCAGTATATATGTACTGAATGAAATAACTCACACGTACCTCAAGCAAATAAGTGGGGGTAGCGAGCTCGGATGGAATCCTCAAGCTCCCACGTCGCCTCGACATCTGTATGGTGCTGCCATCTGACTTTAACCAGTCGGATTATCTTGTTCCGCAACTGACGCTCCTCGTGCTCCAAAATCCGCACCGGAACCTCCTCATAGGTAGCGTCCGGCTGCAGCGTGTAACGCCCGTCCTTATATCTACCCTTAAGGCGGGGTTACGGGTCCATACATTCATATTATACAATCATGTGAAGCATGTATATCCAAACAAAACAGTTACATACAAGAAATGTAATAGACATGCCTATTGAAGACTAATTTACCAAGCATGGTTTTTCTTTTCTTTTATATCTACATGCATGTACAACCTAATAGGGAGATCAGGTAACACACTAAAGCATGGAACAAACATGATTTGAACCAGATACAACATAGGAACATAGCAAGAGTTATCTAGTCCTAGTTACATGCAAAGGAAACATTCATAAGAACAGAAAATAGTAATTACCTAGTATTTTCCTTAGCATGCATTCTACAATATTTAAACATTAATGATAGTATTATCTAGCATACTATAGGTTCCATACCACATCTCAATCATAGTGGAGTAGTCATGATCATCACCCATTCAGAGTATAGCAATACAATTTCAATAGTAATTATAGGAAGCAGTTTAGATTCTAGACAAAACAAGGTAGATAGAATCTTTGTTCTTTCCCGAGCCATCACCACACACATCCTCCAACCTTTCCTCTGCCTCTTCCTTTAGTTCGAGTATTTCTTACCGCTATCTGCAGCATAAGAAAAATAACAGGAACTAGTAAGCAAAACATGCTTAGTAAGAATCCGGGCCTACTCGCAAAATCCATATCAATACATCATATCATGTATACAATAATCAGATAGAGTTATCAGCATCATAAGCATCTCATCAAAGCATCATAAACATCACATCAATTTATCTCTAAGTACTTTACGGAACAAGATCACATGATGAGAAAATATGTTTTTCAAAATGTTCCATAATGGTATGTACTTCAAAATATCATATCATCATCCAGGGCCCAGTTGTCGTACCACGTCATCATGCGCGTTCCCTAATAAATTAGGGTAGCGAGCCACCAATCTAATTAGAGCAGGACCCTTCCGTCCTACCAATGCCATGACCTTAACATGCTCATTGGATTTGTTTAACGACCCCCTTCCGAGTCGGGAACACAACTTTCCAAAGTAAAGTAATTTATCATGCAATTACTCATATATGTATATGCCTAAAGGTACTCTTTAATCACTTCTCAAAGGGACACACCACACATTCGGGTGCTCTTGATCCCCTAGGGACACACCACACATTCGGGTGCTCTTGATCCCTGTTCAATAGAGTATCCATTTTTAAGCATATCATCATAACCTATCACATCATTGTCATATCATGAGCATGACATGCCTCTTATCTTATCATGAAGAGTGCTCTTAGTCCTGACTTACAGGGAAGCATCTCTTAGGCATTTCATCATACATAAGCCATGCATAACATAAGGGTGCCCCATGGGCTATAAGACATGCTCATACATGCATCATAATTCAACCACTTAACATACTTTAGATCTGACAAGATTTGGTCACATAGATTATTCTCATATCATAGGCAGTGGTAGCATGCTAACAATTAAGATTTCAATCAGACATCTCATTTAAACCCTCATGCATAAACATATCATAGCATGCTAACAGTTAAGGTTCCAAATCAACCATTCCATTTAACACCACATGCATACACATATAATCATCCCAAATATAAGCATATCTCCTAGGGTACATCTTATACAATCATCACATATATACACATATGATCTTACTAAACACAATCATAATCGCATAGGGTAAGTTGTCCTTCACAACCTCATATTTCATGCCTTGGCCAAATGTTACATGCTAAGGAATCCAATCAAACATTTCCTTTCAATATCACATGCATATACATCTCATATCATTTTACATAAGCATATCACAAAATAATTTAACCTTCACAAACCCTAAGGTTTCATGCTTTGGCCGAATGGTGTAGGGTAGGGTAGGCTAGGTTTTTGACATCCAATCTTCACACAAACATTTATTCAAACACCTTACCTACACTACTAAACATGGACACATCATAGGATAGCAAACAACCCAAAAACCCTAGCCTTCCTCCTCTTGGCCGAAACTTTGTAGGGTACCAAACCCTAATTTTTGTCCTTCTAAATATTTGGAAACATCACATATGAATATACTTAAGTCTTAAGGGTTATTTCCATGTATTAAAAAGTTGCCACACACATCCCTTAGGAAGTGGCCGAAACCCCTTAAAGGACAAAACCCTAGTTTTTTTGTTCTTGACACCATGAAGAAAATCCATCTACATGTGTACCCTAAGTCTTAAGGTCTTCCCATGCATCAAAGTTGGATCAAAAACCTTCTCTTGGACCCCTTACAAGAGTTGGCCGAAACTTCCACTAGGGAAGTTCTTGTGAATTTTCAAAAGAATGAATCTAACATACATTCGATAACAATTATGCCACAGGCGAGAGGATACTTACATCCTAGCGCTGGATTTTAACCTTCTTTAAATCGTAGGGTACCCTACACTTGGAGGGTATGCGAAGATCCTTTTCTTCCAAAACTTCTCCTTAGTATTCCTTGATCTTGGTGGAAGGCAAAGACACTTGGCTTCCCTTCCTTGCAATTGCCCTAGGGTTAGAACCCTTGAATGTTGGTTTCGAAAATGGCAAAAGGGAGAGAGGGCTAGGCTCGGCAAGAAGAAGAAAGGAGGAAGAAGAATGAAGTAACTTCCTCTAACTTCCTTCTCTTAATCCTATTTATACACCTCTTGTGAAGAAGCATGTCTCTTCACCCTTACACACTTAACAAGCATGTTCCTTTCTCCATCTACATGAAATATTGCTTGGTTCATTGGTGATGACATGGTGAGTGCAACTAGGAGGTCCAAGGTTCAATCCTTGTTTCCTCCACTTTGCACTTTTCTTTTTAGCACCATTCATTTCCAAGCCCAATTAACCAAGCCCATCATGAAATTCATAATATGAATAATATTTTATGAATTCAGAATATTTCATAATATCCCAAAAATATTATTTCATAATATTTTTAATATTCCATATTCATAAATATAATATTTCATGCTAATATTTCATGATAATAATATTTCATGAATATAATATTTCATGCATATAATATTTCATGCATTTATAACATTTTATAGCATGTGATTGCATGAAATTCATATCATTTCATTATAACCATTTTCATACATTGTCATGATTTTACATTGACAAATTCGGGGTGTTACAATCCTCCCCCTCTTATAGAAAGTTCGTCCCGAACTTTAAAATAGTTCCGGATACTTTGATCGCATCATATCTTCCTGTTCCCAGGTGGCTTCTTCGAACTGCTCGTTCCGCCACAGAACCTTTACTAAGGATATTTCCTTGTTCCTTAGTCTTTTAAATTCCCGATCAAGGATCTGGATCGGTCGGCGTTCGGTACTAAGGCTCTCCTGTTCTTGCACTGGTGGGGGTTCTATAATTTGACTCGCATCAGGGGTACACTTCTTGAGCATTGACACATGGAAGACGTTGTGGATAGCCGCCATTTCTGGCGGTAACTCCAGTTCGTAGGCCACCTTGCCTACTCGTCTCAAAATCTGATAGGGTCCCACGTATCGCGGACTCAGTTTCCCCTTCTTTCCGAATCTCATCACCCCTTTCATAGGGGCTACCTTCAAGAACACCGAATCCCCAACCTCGAACTCAAGCGGTCTGCGTCGCTTATCAGCGTAGCTCTTTTGCCGACTCTGAGCAGTCCCTATCCTCTGGCGGATATTCTTTATGGCCTGAGTGGTCTCATTAATAATATCGGTCTGGAGTCTCAGCTCCCTCTTTTCACCACTCTCATGCCAACATAAAGGAGATCTGCATTTTCTTCCGTACAGTGCTTCGTACGGTGCCATCCCGATAGTAGCCTGATAACTGTTGTTATAAGCAAACTCTGCCAGGCTCAGGTATCGACACCAGCTTCCCTTGAAGTCCAAGATGCAAGCTCGCAACATATCTTCTAATATCTGGTTTACTCGTTCAGTCTGCCCGTCAGTCTGGGGGTGAAAGGCTGTACTGAACTTCAGCTTCGTACCAAGGGCCTTCTGCACGTGTCCCCAAAAATCAGAAGTAAATCGACCGTCTCGGTCAGAGACGATGGTCTTGGGAACCCCGTGTAGTCGGACGATCTCCTTGACGTACAGTTGAGCCAACTGCTCCACTGAATAAGTCATCCTGATAGCCAGAAAATGCGCGGACTTGGTCAGCCGGTCCACAATCACCCATATACTATCATATCCATTCGTAGTCCGAGGCAGCCCTGATATGAAATCCATAGATATGTCCTCCCATTTCCACTCGGGAATAGGTAGAGGCTGCAGAACTCCCCCAGGTCTCTGGTGTTCTGCTTTGACCCTCTGGCAGGTCAAACACATGCTAATATAATGGGCTACATCTTTCTTCATGCCGGACCACCAAAATTTGCCTTTCAGATCTTGATACATTTTGGTAGACCCAGGATGCATCGCATAAGGTGTGCCGTGAGCTTCCTCGAGTATCCTTGTCCGTAATTCGGAGTCGTCGGGAATGCATAATCGATCCCGGAGATATAAAACTCCGTTCTCGGCAATCCGGAATCCCTCGTCCTTGCCTTCAAGAATCTCTTGCCTGATTCTCCGAAGACTCGGATCAAGATTCTGCTTCTCCAGAATACCATCAAATAATGTCGGCGCAATCTGTAGAGTAGAAAGCTGTCCCGATATAATCTCGATTCCGAAATCCATAATCTCTTTCCCTAGGGGTTGTGACAAAGCCGACAAAGATATTAAAGTAGCACATGATTTTCTACTGAGAGCATCTGCTACCTTGTTGGCTTTTCCCGGATGGTACAAGATCTCACAGTCGTAGTCCTTGACCAACTCGAGCCATCGGCGTTGTCGCATATTCAGGTCTTTCTGGGTGAAGAAATACCGCAGACTCTGGTGATCAGTAAAGACCTTGCACTGAGTGCCATATAAATAATGCCTCCATACTTTCAGCGCAAAGACCACCGCTGCTAATTCCAAATCATGGGTAGGATAATTCTTCTCATGTTCCTTCAGTTGCCTAGAGGCATAGGCAATTACCTTCCCATTTTGCATAAGTACAGCTCCGAGTCCCAGTTTGGATGCGTCGCTGTACATATCGAAACCCGTATCACTTTCAGGAAGAGTCAATATAGGAGCGCTAGTCAGTCTCCTTTTCAGTTCAGAGAAACTCTTCTCACATTCCTCGGTCCAGATATATTTCTTATCTTTCTTTGTAAGAGCTGTCATAGGGGCTGCAATCCGAGAGAAATTCTCTACGAATTTCCTGTAGTAACCTGCTAACCCCAGAAAACTTCTGACTTCACTGGCATTCTTGGGTCTGGACCAGTTACTTACGGCCTCAATTTTAATCGGGTCGACCATCACTCCGTCCTTGGAGATGATATGTCCCAAGAATGATACTTGGTTCAGCCAGAACTCACATTTCGAAAATTTAGCATACAGTTGTTCTTTCTGCAGAATCTGTAATACTATACTCAGGTGTTCTGCATGCTCTTCGGAAGTCCTCGAATAAATAAGGATGTCGTCGATGAAGACGATCACAAATCTGTCGAGAAATGCCGAGAAAATCCGATTCATAAGATCCATGAATATTGCCGGAGCATTAGTAACTCCAAACGGCATCACTACGAACTCATAATGTCCGTATCTCGTCCGGAAAGCAGTTTTGGGTATGTCCTCATTTTTCACCCGGACTTGATGATAACCAGACCTCAGATCGATCTTAGAGAAAACC